>CM053785.1:508745618-509265618 GCA_028749045.1 Cupressus sempervirens | reverse complement strand
TTGCTCTATTTTCTACCCCCTATCCTTAACTAGTTGACAGAATTCCAACTCATAATCCTTTAGTTTGTCTAGGATGTTTCCAAATTTTTTTTTCTAGATGAACTCTCATAGCACGTTCATGGTCCAACTCTTTCTTAATAACCCCAACTTTTTTCTTGAGCACCATGATTTCATTGTAGAGCCCCGAGTTCACTTGTAGGGATGCCTTCACTTTTAGCTTAGCAGTATGAAGGAAAGATAGCTTTGCATGGTGAGATTGATCCTTGCACCCTTCATCAATCCTAATCACATCGTCAATAGTAGTGTTATTGACTTGGATGTTGGTGTTTGTGTCCTGCTTCTCATTAAACTCCTCTTTCTTCTCCTTATTAGGGTTGTGCTCTTTTATGACAATGACATTACCCTCATTATTCTTTTTTGTGTCCATGTCCATTTTCTCCTCACTATAATTCCTTTTGAGAGGGGAAAGGTGAACACTTTGATTCCCCTCATTATCCCTTAGCTTTAGACCCTACATTAGATTCAGTTTTCCTATCTTTACTATCCTCCACATGATCCTTACCAGTTGACATGCCTTTGCTCCTAGAATAACCTTCCAGGTTCGAGCTAAGTCCCCCATTTTGGTTTTATTATCATCGTCAATAGAATTCTCAAAATTTTTCACTTGCTCTACATTTTTTATTTTTAATCTCTCATTTGTTACCCTTTTTGGTACTCTTACTATCACTAGTGCCTTCCTCACTTTTAACCATTTTCTTTTAGTGAGGTTCATTACCAAATACTTTTCACTTCTTCTCCATAATTAGAGAGGGTTTAATAGCCTTGCTTTTATAGTACTTATCAATAAGTAAGATCAAGCCCTTATGGAGCACAACACATGACTTCTTCTTCCTATGGGCTTGGAGACTTTGAATCAGAAAGTACGTCAAGTAAAATGGGAAAGAGATTGTATCTTTATACCTAAAATGATTTAGGAACACTAAATGAAACTTGTGGAATCTCTTGGCTTTACCATCAAGGATAAAATACTCATGAATGCATGATAAAACATCCCTCCAGATTACCTTAATGCAACTCAAATCATAGAAATCACCATTCTTCTCCAGCTTTTTCTCCTCTTCATCATTTTTATGGAATATTTTGAAGGTCACATTCAAAATATTTTTTCCTTGTTGAATTTGAGACCCTCCATTGGAAGACCCGCAATCTCAGCGATAAGTTCCTCTGACAACTTCACAGTGACCCATGCAATGTAACCCTATCATCAATCCAATTTTTGAAGAAAGACTCTATAATGTGGGGCTTATACCCTTGAAGTTTCTTGATATAAGTCTTGACTTTTCCTTTTTTTAGGATATCCCATACATCTAAATTCACCTTCCATTCTTTGCAATTATTTGTCTCTTGCTTTCTTTGTTCCCCTCCCATCTCATACTTGGCTCTACACCCGCAACTAGTCTAATAAATGGTAACCAAAAAGAAAAGTTAAGTGTTATTGATCTCCAAGAAACCTTTAACCTTGCATGCGTGCGAAGTACAATCCATAATTATATAAAGGTACCACCTAGGATACTTAGAAAATCCACCACAAACTCATCACTTCCCTCAATAAATTCCCCGATCTTGCGTGATCTTTCCTTCACTAGCATGTGTCATATCATATTTAACAATTGTCGTCAGCTTCACTTCCTTGCTTAGGTCATCTTGCCAAATCAACTTTGTTTCTTCAAAGTGGTTATATAAAATCAAATATGCATCAGATGACAACATTAAGAAACATAAAGCAAGGTTTGTTGCTTGAGGGTTTTCCCAAAAAGTAGGCATTGATTATGAAGAAATTTTTTCTCCTATTGCTTGTTACACTTTGGTTAGGACAATTATTGTGATTGCAATAGCTAAAGGATGGAAGATACATCAAATGGAGGTAATGACTGCATTTCTAAATGGGTTCATTAATGAAGAAGTTTATATTGAACAAACATAAGGTTTTTTTAATAAAAAATAAGAATCTATATGTGTAAACACAAGAAAGCTCTTTATGTGCTAAAACAAGCACCTCGAGATTGGTATGAAAGGATAGACATCTACCTCACCAAATTAGGATACTCAAAGAATAAAGTTGATGCTAATATAAATTTCAAAATCTCTAATGATGATATGTTAATACTTCTTTTATATGTTGATGATCTATTGATAATAGGAAATGATCATCTAATTGAAAGATGCAAACATGATCTTATAGCTGAAATTGGAATGAAGGATCTAGATCTACTACATTATTTCTTGGCCTAGAAGTATGTAAAAAGAAAGATCACATCTTTCTAAATTAGGGTAAATACACTCAAGACATCTTGACTAGATTTGGAATGATGGACAACAAACCACTTACAACTCCAATGGAAACTAATCTACACAAACTAAAAGAGGAAGCAATACATTTAGAATATGTTGATCTTACTCTCGATAGACAAATTATTGGGTTTCTCATGTATTTGGTAAATACTAGGCCTAATATATGCAAATGTATTAAGTCACTTTGTGTGTGAGCCTAAGAAGATTTATCTAATGGCTGCAACACACATTTTGAGATATCTATGTGGCACCATTGGTCTTGGACTAAAGTACACAAATGTTGAAATCAAACTTGAAGGTTATATTGATTTGGATTGGGCTGGTTGTTCCATAAACCATAAGAGTATAACTAGATGTTGCTTCAGTCATATCGTGGTTCAGTAGAAAACAACCTATACTTGCCTTGAGCTCTATTGAAGCTGAATACATGGTAGCCTCCATGGGAGTATGCAAAGTAGTATGGTTACTAAAGCTATTATTTGGATTATTTGGTAAGAAATTAGACCCCACAGTGATTCACTGTGATAACCAAAGCTGCATCAAACTCTTCGCTAATCCAATGTTCCACAATCAATCAAAGCGCATCAAAACTCCATACCACTATATCAGGGACATGGTTGATAGAAATGTGATCAAGCTAATCTATATTAGCACTGATGAAAAAAATGCTAATAATTTTACCAAGCCTCTTGCAAGGGTGAAAATAGAGTACTTCAGAGGTAAACTTGGTATGACAATTTTGAAATTGTAATTATATTTGTAAATTTTTATATATTCCTGAATATTGAAAAATTAGATTGTTTACAAACTTGTAAAATGAAAGGTGACAATATTTCATGTGTTTAAGGTCATTCTTGTAAGGTGATGATCTTATCAATAGTTGACCAACCTTCTAACATCAAAAGTGTTGAAGGAAAGTGTTATCATTATTCTCCAAGCCGAATTTTGTCGGGCACATTGATAACTATCATAGTTCTTCGAGTTGGATTTTGTTGGACACCATCAAATTATTGTTATGGTTATTCAAGCCAAATTTTGCTAGACACGTTAACCATCATGGTTCTTTGGGTTAGGTTCTACCAAACACCATGCATTGTTTTGTTATGGTTTTGCGGGCTGGATTTTTGTTGGACACCATAATTGTTATACACACACACACATATGCATATATATATACATATACATATATACATATACATATACATATACATATATATCTATACATACATACATACATACATACATACATACATACATACATACATACATACATACATATATATATATATATATATAATTCTGTCACTATAATACTGCAGTATATTCCTCGTTCTTAATATTATATTAATCTTGTACATTCAGATATTGAAGATATTGTTTGCATCAAATATATGATCCACCATCGATAAACATAGAGTGATATTATATCACATTCCGACTATTATCAAATGTTATTCTCATCACTGATCATTATTAACTTGCTCACACCGATTGATAAATTAGGAGTCTTCCTTGGCATCGGTTGAGTGTTAAGACTTGTTTTGATTAAGTAAAAATAGGTTTTGAAGGACGTGAGACTTTTACATAGTATCAGATAGAATGAGCATTAAAAGCCCACAAGGAATTGTGCATCGACACCAAAAAACTAAGCAAACTAAGACAAAAATCCTTAACACAACAAACATAAAAAAATAGAAAAAAGCTAACAAAAAGCCAACACCAAGACAACTATAGAGTCTTCATTAAATCAATAGTCCGATCTACAAGGATATTCATGTTCACAGAAGAGGTCTTCAACTCATCAATTTCTTTGTCTTCCAACACCTCAGTCTTTTTTGAATTAGCTTAGGTGTGTTTATTGGGGCCTTGATCCTCTTTCATGTCCTTGAGACCTTGAATTCTTCCCTATTCCAGTTTGTCTAGCAGAGTTTTAATGTTATATGCAAAAGTCTTCAATATGGAGCAACTCTAGTCTGCAAGTTTTTTAACTGCATTCTTCATGATGTCAACTCTATTGCCCATGACATCCTTCTTTTTCTGCATATCCTTCATCATTTGTTCCATAGCTCTATTCTTCACTTCTAGTGGTGGGATTCTCTTCATTGAATTCTTGACTTCTTCTGCATTTCTAATAACCTCAGAGAGTCTATCCAGATGTTGACCAAGAGTCCTCTCACCTTTGGTAGTCCTGCTTAGCTGAGTGTTAAAGACTTGTTATCAGGTGTTATTAGTATCAATTATATTTAGTAATGAACATGTGCTAATATGTATATATGTTTAGGCATGACCATGTAGGATCATACCCCTACTGGGTTATTTTTCAATATGTATATATACTAACCCCATTTGTATCTATAGACCATATCAAAAAAATTGGCATATAGATCTCAGATCAGAACAAAATACTACTTTAGCAAGAATATCTAATTAAGAAGTCAAGCACTCAGATAATAATTATAGAAGTCTGCTAAATTAAGGGAATTAGATTGAAACATAATTGTTAAGCCTCCACCAATCAAGATCTATTAAACTTTACAATCACCACCTAACCAGAGAGGAACGATTGTGTCGCCTTTGCACCATATCTGAGACAGGGATAGAGGCCCACTTTATCTTCAAGTGCCTCATCTACTATGAGATCAGAGGTAGGTTCCATTTCTTATTCAGAGATTGCAGATCCCTCTCGACCTTTTTCTGTTACTCTGACTAGCGGTGCTTAGCACTCTACCTCCGAGGGACCTCATAGCTCAGAGGCCACACTCTACAGATCTTGTTTCCTCAGAGCTAGACCACATACACCCATCTCTAGACACGCTAGATCGATCAGACCTTGGCATGGGTTCCTTAGACAACAACACCCTATCCCCATTGCTACACAAAGACAGAGATGGAGTTGGGCCTTGACCCTTGCTCATCCTGGGCCTTATCCCTCTGTGTGGGATTTCTTTGTGCTGAGAAAGGATTGATGATCCTCCCTCCTCTCTCTCTCTCTCTCTCTCTCTCTCTCTCTCTCTCTCTCTCTCTCTCTCTCTCCCTACCTACCTACCTCTCGTGTCCCTTTTTCTTGCATTCCTATTCGGTGATTTTTTCCCAAACGCCTTTTTGTGCTCCTGTTGTTTTATTCCTCTCTACGTTGTTGTATCTTCCAGTCCCTTAGACCCTTGTTGGACATTAATATTATTATCTTATCTTATCTTATCATAGTTGCTAAATTGTCTAAAATGACTCATCCCAGTCCTTGTAAGAGTCGAGTGACACACCAAAATAGAAAATTTATCCTTCGAGGAAATAATTCAATTATATGGGTTGTGCAAAGCATCACCTCAATGGATGAGTTTTCTGAATTATTTTTGCATTATATAGTAGAAATTGGGTACAAAAATTAATTATGGTTTTGAATAGCATTCATTCATAGATGGTCAAAGTGATGAATGGAACCTTGTTGATCTATGTAGACATTTAGTGGAATGAAACTTGTTTAGTGAAGTTTATATTCACCTAGACTATGTTTACACTAAAATCTTTAGCAAATAGGTCAACTAAGAAAATACCATTTCGAGTGTTGTATAGAACATCTTCTAGCGGATTTGTTTGGAATTAAAGATGCTAAGCTCATTAGTATATATGAGCAAACCTTTCACACATTCATAAAACATATGAAAACCAAACTTTCACACATCCATATATTTTAAGCATTGAGTGCAAAATCTATTTGTGTTTTGTTTTGTGTAAAAGTTAACACAATGCTACAACTTTTTCTTGCAAAAAGGATCACAATATTATTTTGATGTGTGACTAGAGACCTTTACATAATGTCTTACCTATGTCTATATGATTGTCATCCACACCTAAAGAAGTTAATTCTTAATCATATACACAAGGTTGAGACTTTACACACAATATGTTCATGCATACATTTGGCTATATTCATAAAGAAAAACATAATTTACTAACAACAAAACAACTATTGTAAGCCAAGATAGTTGGAAAAATTCATTACAAATTAAAAACCATATTGCTTTCGAGATTATAATGAACTTTACCTAGAAAAATATTTCTTTTTTATAATGATATTTTTTAAAATTGCATTTACAATGCATACAACTAAATTATGAAGAAATTGTTTGAGGTTGTCCAAAACTAGAAGTGAAACAAATTAGATGAAGGTGAAATGACAAGGGCAAACAATTGATAAATCTAAAGACAACTCTAATCAAGAGTTTCACAAGGATGAATTAGAGACAAGGTCACAAAGAGTTCCATACCTTTTTAACATGAAAATGCGTTAAAAATGAATTTGAAATCATTGTGCATAATTTGAATGTGTCAACTCCCAATCAATACGTTACATATTTTGTAAGATATCGTCTTCTATTATTGAATAAATTTCTTGTTAATGCACTTCCAAAGTTCTTTTTAAGTTAATTCCAAACATGAAAAAACATTGAAAATGAATTTGGATTCATTGTGCCAAATTAATATCCCATTAAATATGCAACATATATTTTATAATTTAAAATTTTCGAGTGAACAAAGTTCTTGTAAATGTGATTTTAAACATTTTAAATTATGTATCTTGTGTGCTTATTAATTAGTCATTTAACTTATTACCGAAACTAATCAAATGCACCTTATGGAAAATAACTTTGACCAAGGGCAATGAGATTCACTACCCATTTCTTTAGGTTATACTCTTTGGTACACAAAAGATAAATGTGAAATTGGGAATAGCATTGCCACTCATTTAGATGGCACAACCATCACAACTCTAAAGAACATTTGAACATGTACACAACAAAATGTGTAATTTAACATTTTTAGGGATGAGAGATATAACATTATTGTATTGCTAAGAACACTAACAACTCCCCAATGGACAATTTCAAATACACCTAGAGTGAGTGTCAAGTCTGCAATTGGGAATGGACCCTTCGTGTAACTTTATGCTGATGTTGGTGGCCTTACTTGTGCTTGCTAGTTTGAGTGTGTGTTGATTGCATTATGCTTGGGGGTTGTTCTTATCAATTTGGCCCAAAAAAATTGCGACTATCAGGTGTTGTCAATGTGCCCTCCGTAGTTCCTACTTTTTTTGTTGGACAACTTTCTACTGCTTCCAAGCTTGGATCAAAGGCTACAACTTCTGCTCTTGGTTTTGGAATTCTAGTGCTAAGGTTGTCAAGGATGAGGTTCCTCCCCCAAATATGTTGCTACAAGTGGAATAAACAATGCTCATGTTGCTAAATCTATTGCTACCATCTCTCCAAATGTGAAAGCTAAGCCCACTGTTTGTGTCAAGGCCTCCCATATGGTGGCTTATGGCCCAGATGTGGTGGACAATGTGCACTTCTACCAATGTTGGAGGTTGGTTTGCATATCTATGTGCCTCTAGTCCTCTCTTTTTATTGATGAATTTTCTTCTACTAAATATCATGACTTTTTTTTGACACTATCATAGGTTTGAGAGAATCACTCCTTTTTTGCCAAACTCTAGATAACATCCTTCAACCTTCTCACTGAGCCACTTAATGTGCTTAGTATTTGTTCACTTGCCTAATTTCCCACTCCATTTCGAGAAGATATCTTACTGAGGCTGTCAAAATCTCTTTTTGTTGTTTCTCGAAGGTGGATGATGCTACAACCACTTTGGACCACTCTACTATTGCCCACATTTTGGTTGATATGGATATCTTCACACCACTTCCAAGAAATGTGGTGCCCCTTTTTAGGGAGCACTCATAGACTCATGCTTTCTTATGAGTATCTTCCTTTCCATTGCTGACACTACTACTATATTTAACATGTGGCCAACTAAAATTGGTTGCATCCAAAAGGTTCCAATGTTTAGTTTTAGGATGCAAGTTCCAAATATTTGACAGTCCATTTTTCATTCTCTTTCTGATTCTTGCTCTGAGGATTCACTAGCTATTGATGAAGATGAACCATTGTTGAGAATCTAAACATTGCCCCTGTTGCTAATCGAGATAAGGCTACTACTGCTAATTTGGGTGTCTCTCCAACTATAACTCTAGACGTTGCCCCTACTTTTATAAGTGCAATCCCCCTTGGCCTTG
Source organism: Cupressus sempervirens (assembly GCA_028749045.1). Taxonomy (NCBI): domain Eukaryota; kingdom Viridiplantae; phylum Streptophyta; class Pinopsida; order Cupressales; family Cupressaceae; genus Cupressus; species Cupressus sempervirens. The sequence continues at coordinate 509,257,195 of CM053785.1, read as the reverse complement.
TAGACCATTCCTCTCATTTCACTTCTACTCCAATCATTCACTATGGTTCTACTAACATTGCTCAACTTCTTCAACACTATGGCTTCTATGGTAACAACCATCCTAACAAAGGTTCCTTCGTCAAGGAGCCTATAGATAATATTGCCTAAACTAATGTCTTATGTTGTAGGAAGAATTCTTCTTCAAACTCTACCATATTCTCTTGCGACGTGAGTTTGACCTTTCCTTGAAAAGACTTGTAGCCTTTGTGTTATGCATTCTATTTTTTTAGTCACTGTCTATTATATTGTCCAAGTGCTATAATAGTTGGTATCCATGTTCAAACCTTATTTATGTAAGGGTCTACTTCCTTGTGAGACTACTCTATTAATCAAAACCAAATTGAAGAACTTTTAATCAATAGACAAAAATCACCTATACACAAGATAAGACCAAGAAAGCTATCATGATTAAGATGAATGACAAAAGAGTATATAGCGTATATTAATATAGGAGATCAACAACATCAAACAAGATTGTCAAATTAATGCTTCCTCCCTCTTATTTGAAACTTCATCAAATTGTTATAATGACTCATTTAAAAACAATTTAAAAGTTATTCAAAAATGACTTGGGGCCTCTTCAAATGTATAAATAATTTGTCTTTTAAATATTGATGAATAATAAAAGTGAGACCACCTCATACAAATTAACAAAGATATTTTAATCTCATAATGTAGGAATATAAAAGCAAGGATCACCTTCAAACACAACTACTTCCAATCAACTTTCATCTGTATCTTTGAAAGTAAAGGTTTTTACTTCATATCATAAATGTTATCTATATCGTATTGTATATGATGGAATCGTGATAAAAATTTAGAATTTGTTAATGCAATGGTGGAATCTAGTGGACAAGAAACCCAAACATACATTTTGATTGCTTACATATTGAGTGCAATCCCCGACTCAAGAAATGTAACAATTTGTCCAAGTTGCAAAAGAATGCAACCTCCACTTTCAACCCATAAATAAATAGACTGACTGACAATTCTATTGATATTTTATTGCAATTACAATTGACCTTGTCAGAGATCAATCCAACTCAATAAATAAATACATATATAAATTGAGACTTACTATTTTAATTAATTAATTAAGACTTACAATTCTATTAATATTCTATTACATTTTACAATTGACCTTGTCAAAGATCAATCCAACTCAAAACGGATCGCAGATAATAAGAACCCCTTTCTTTATGGTGATGACCATCCTGAGAAAATATGCTCAACATGATACCAATCGAATTGAGGACCTTCATACATTGACAGCATCCTAGTGGGATTGTAGCACCTAATCCCACGTAGTCGGGTATACTTTGTATTTTATATTTTATAATTTGTAATCGACTTCGAACTTCAAACCATATGAGCGTACTAACCTACCTCATGATTACTTTAAATAAAAAAATCATAATTCAAGATGTACACTAATTTTGATTCACTTAATACTATATAATATTTTGGCTACTTAAATTTTTCAATTAATTGAAACCTGTTTTATATATAGAATGATTTTTTTACTATGCCCAACATCATGAGCGTTGAGATCAAAAGATTTCTTCTGTTTTGGTAAACAAGCAACACACTCAATTTTCTTCCAACTACAATTTGGTTGTCACTAAAAAATGATAGGCCATGGCATAACCTATAGCATGCTTGAAGCAGCAAAGCACATCATAGGTATGCTTTTCAACTGGCAGCAGCAAGTTTTAACATAAAATATGCTACATGAACATTTCAGGTTTGAAGTAACACAAACACTTAGCTCTACATAGTACTCTCAATCAGACACAGTATTTAATTGCATCAAGTATATGCCTAACAACATTAGAAACTTACAAGCAAAATGCATCAAGGAATCTGGTCTATTGCAAAACTAGGCTGAAGGCCTCTCCAAAAACATATTTTGAAACGAAAAGAATCAGACCTTTAGTATACCAATCAATGTCATTCCTCATCTCAAAGAGGCCGATCTGAGAGGACAAGACTAAAATCAAAGCTTAGATCACAATTCTTGACTTGGTTTAATACCAAGAGGTGCACTGAATTCTGGTCCCGTGTACACTTTTGTACTTGTTATTTGATTCATTCACAACAATGTGTGCCTCTAAAGAACACAGTCCGAATATGCTTGCAATGTGCATGCCCCATGACAAACATACTAAAATATTTTCAAAATCAATTTGTGTTGCATTAATTTCTGGGGTTGATCTGCAATGGTTTTAGAAGAATACTACAACAAAACTCTACTGTCACGGTGTATTTACTTACATGATAGAGTGATTGATCCATTTCCAACAGTCTACTGCAGCTCAGAGTTGAATTACCTACTTGGAAAGAGTCATTTAACTCCTAAATGAACGTCACGGTTTCAACTCTTTACGTGCATATCAAATTTCTTTCTCCAAAGAGAGGCAGCTATTCTCTAGTTCTTTCCACATCTTCGTGCTGGCACACTGTTCATCACTTGCATTTATTTGTATCTGAGACAGGGAGAAGAAGAAATGCGTCTTTCAATTTTGAACTCAAGCCAACCTATCAACAGTTACTTGAGTTGATGAATTCTTGGTTGCTTGATCAGAAGCTGTAGCCAAACCCTGGAGCATCCTTAGAACTTCTACAGTATCATCAAGATAATATTTTGCTTTACTGGGCTTCTGACTGACCGTACAAGCAAATACTTCTATTATTGGAGAAATGGTTTCTCCTCTTGGAGACTGAGGAACTGTAGCTTGTGACATGGTAGTTGTAATAGCCTCAAACATGTCTTCATCTGATCTATCATCTCCGATGCACATCACAAAGTCTGGACGTTTATCTCTCTGCACCATTGTTGAAAGAAGTTGTTCTGCCACAAGCCCTTTACTTATGCCCTGCAAAACCATGGAAACAAATGAATAGCATGATCAATTAATCAACTACTGTACCAGCGTAGCTTCTTAAGCAGAATTATTAAAAATTGTAAACAATTTATGAAATTAAGTACCTGGGGCTTGACTTCTACAATATGATGACCACTTTTGACAACCACGGGCTCATTGGCAAGCACACTCTCCAAATGATCTAAAAGTTCCTTCGCCTGGCACGAACCAAAATCTGGGTCTGCGTCACGATGATGCCAAACCAAAGCACTCTCCTTTTCTTCTATTGTAGAGCCATCTGTAGTCTCAGTGTACAATTTCATGACAGGCAATGCAATCTCTCTCCAGCCGAAGTCTATACCCTGCACACAGGTTTCCCATTCGGCATCTCGAGTCCACCTGAGGCATATACACAAATAAAGCATAACACTTCAAAATATTTGTCTTTACTTCAACAGTTCATAATTGTACTACTCCAGGAAAGAATATTCAATTCTGATGATTTAAAAAGGACAAGCAAAACCAAACTGGCCAACTCAAATCAATGCACCTCAATAATGTTCATGTAACTTGCTATAAATAGCATGGACTTTACCTCATAAAGTAACCATGCTCTGCTGCAATTCCCAGCATTTCACAAGGAGAGAACCACTTGCTTAGAGTATCCCTCCCCCTTCCACTTACAATAAACACAATATTTTTTGGATCCCGACAAAGGCTGTTCAAAATGGTAAGCACCTCGGGCCCAGGAGTTTTGTTAATGGATGTCTGAGGCATCATTGTCCCATCATAATCCAACAATATTGCCCTGCTCTTAGTCATCTTGTAAGCAGATACAACGTGGTCTATTGAAAGTTTCCTAAAGTTCGGATCAAGTGCTACTACCCTAAATCCAAACCCAAAGCCAATTCCATAACATCTCCTACGAAGGTGATCAGCACATGTTCTAATCAAATCTTGTGTGAAACTCTGTGCCCAATACGCCACATCATGAGTACTGACATACCTGTAATGTTTTTCGTGTCTTAATTGTGCTTCGGCCTCCGGAATGGAAATGGCCACATTCATGGCCTCAGCTACAGCATCAATATTCCAAGGATTGACCCGGATAGCACCACTTAAAGAAGGCGAGCATCCAATAAACTCAGACACCACCAGCATGCTCTTTTTAGGAGCATTTGGATGGGCTCCGTGTGTGCCATCTAGTTTCAATGTCCCCTGCCTACAGACAATGTATTCATACGGGGTAAGATTCATTCCATCTCTAACTGCAGTTACCACGGCACATTCTGCAATTGTGTAGAATGCGATTCTTTCATAGACAGGAACAGGTCTGTCTATCAAAACTATGGGATCATAGCCCGGTCTCCCAAAGGTCTCATTGATTCTCTTTGCAGTAGAATGTGTCTCCTCTTTCACGTCCTCAACATCTTTGCCCAAACTCCTTGCAGGATTGGCAATTTGCACCAAAACAACCTTGCCTCTCCACTCAGGATGCAACTTAAGCAGCTGCTCCATGGCCAAGAACTTCAGGCTGATACCTTTGAAGATATCCATGTCATCCACACCAAGCAGCACCTTCTTTCCCTTGAATTGATCCCTCAGTTCACCTACCCTCCACTCTGTATCAGTAAGATTCAACACAGATTCAAGTTGCCCCATATGTATGCCCACGGGCATAATCTTAATACCTACGGTACGCCCATAGTATTCCAATCCAATGTACCCTCTCTTGGACTGGTACTCAATACCCAACATTCTGCTGCAGCAGGAAAGAAAATGTCTTGCATAATCGAAAGTATGAAAGCCAATCAAATCTGCATTCAGAAGTGCCCTCAAAATCTCGTCTCTTACTGGAAGAGTTCGGTAGATTTCAGATGAAGGAAATGGACTGTGCAGAAAGAATCCAAGCTTGACCCTGTTAAATCGTTTTCTAAGAAATGTGGGCAGCACCATGAGATGATAATCATGGACCCACACAAAATCGTCATCTGGGCTAATCACCTCCATAACCTTGTCTGCGAAGATCTTGTTTGCAGAAACATAAGCCTGCCACAGAGACCTATCAAAACGACCCCCCTGAGCTGGAGAGAGTGGCAACATGTAATGGAACAGTGGCCATAGGTGCTGCTTGCAGAAACCATGATAGAACTTGCTGTAAAGATCAGGAGGGAGAAAAGCGGGTACACATTTAAATTTCTCAAGAAGAGTCTGAGCAACATCATCTTGTTCATTTGGATCCACTTCTACCTTCAGGCTACCAACATAGACAACCTCCAAATCCTCTGTCATGCCATCCTTTAGTTGCAAAAGCAAAGAATCCTCATCCCAACTGAAGGCCCAGCCCCTATTATCCGGCCTCCTGACAGCCCTCAATGGTAGTTGATTAGCCACAATGATCATGCGGTCCTGGCAGACAGATGACAGCACATCTGATGTGACACTGTTACAGTTATCATCGTCAAGCTCTGAGATTATCCCCGGAACCGTCATGACCCTGGGCAGTCGTTTCCCAACCTTCGGAAAGGTTGGGAAATTGCCCGTGGCTAAATCCATAAGGTTTGTATAGGATCTTGACATCATTTTTACCTCAAGCTGGATTAAAACGAAAGAGGATGACTTCTGTTCAAATCTATTCCCCTTAAACCAAAAGAATTTGCGTAATTCCTACAATTAAATTGAAAGACCGAAATCAGAACATCTGGATCCGTTTGATTCAAAATGCAGCTCCTCCCTTCTGGCTAGAAGTTCTTCCTACAGGAAAACAGACATGCTTATATACTGACATCAATTCGACGTCAAAAAGATACCTTTTCAAACAGATCTCTCTACAACCAATTTGTCCCCTTCGTTACACCCGCCCGACTCACTCAAGAATCAAGATTCAACAAAATTGGAGAAATATTCAAATTCTATTGACACAAACTGTTGCTGCAGCGTTCAATAAAACCTTAAGCTCGAGAAATTCTTCCTAAATGTACAGCTTCATCTTTCTTGAAGATTGAAAATTCTTGATGCTTGAGAACCCTTAATCTTTCAAATCTAATCCAATCCAAACATCCACTGGACGCTGCAAATACAGAAAACGGATAACCCTGCACCATCTTCTTCCCGTACCTTCTCTAGAGTTTCAAATGGAAAAAAGATATCTTTCCCCGGGGACCTATCTTCTTCGAGATCACCTCTATCCCATAATACACCAAACTTCATGAATCGGCTCTAAACACAAATCTTCCCAGACTTTAAAAAACAAAAAGAATCTGTGTCTTACAAATAGAGCCCAAACTTTGCACATTCCCTTTCGTTCTGGATTCTCACTTCTTTTCAACAAACAAACCAAGCCTACAAGTATTTTCCTCGCCTCGAACCCATAAATTTCAAAAATACAAGTGTTCAGAGTATCAAAAAAATCCCTGATCTGCGTCTTAAAACAAGCAGGATAGAAGAAAACTCAATGATTTGGGTCTTACCAGACATAACAACAAATCCTTATGCCTTTTTCTTCTGACGATCCACCGGCAGTGAAATCCAACAGCATGCTATAATTTGGCCTCTGTTTGGAGCATTCAGACGTTCAGAAATTCAATTAAATGCGCAGATCAGACAAAATTTCGAAACTTACAGATCGGATTTAAGGTCAGAAATCTGAGAGATTTATGATGCCAATCTTGTTCATCATTCTCAAACCCTAAGAGAGACGGGTCCGTTTGCATTTACGGGAGATTTTATGAAATGTGGTTAACTGTTTGTATGAAATCCGGAATTAAATATTGGTGAAAGCGAAAGGTTGAACAGGAGAAGATAAATGGATAAGGCTGGCCGGCCAACGCATGTTTAGCCGGCAAGCCGCGCTGGGAATTCATCGAAATGGCACGTGTTTATCTCCGATTGAACGGCCTATAGAAGAGTCCGCTCTTTTGAATGAAGAGACTAATGTACAATGATTGATAATGTAGCAGAGTCCTGCCTACGTTCCTTAATTGAACTCTCTTTCTTTTTGTTTTCTTTTTCCTTAAATTAAAGGTGAGTTTTCATTTTAAAAAATATATTTCAATCTCTCTCTCATAGGTATTTAGTTTAGATTTTGATGATGTAAATGTGTTTTTCTTATAAATTGTAGTATGTATAGATGATAAATGGATTGGGGAATATGATCGGACCTTGTAATATCATGTTCTAGTTAAGAGAAGCTCTCACTGATCGAATCTGGCCTCATTCTTTTAAATGTTTTAGTTATAGATATTGGAAATTGATCCATAAGATGTTCCAGTTATAGTATTTGTTTAGATGAAAATTTCAAACTCTAAAAATTGATTATAGAAATTCTACATAAATTTTGATAATGCAAATGTGTTAGACATTAGAAATTGATTCTTAAGATGTTTGACTTTTAGTATTTGTTTAGATGAAAAAACTAAGTTCTAAATATTGATTATTCTTCACTATAGATATGATCTACAAGTATGGATGGACAACTCATTGTGATCTTAAATAAGAAGTGAAAAATGTATACATAGTTTAAGTGAGAAACTGTTATGCTTAAATTAAATATATTTCATGAAATTAATCTAGTAAATTGTAGATTAGATGTAATTTTTCACACGGCTCATACTAAAATTTGTAGGCATGTGAAAAATTCCACCTCTTAAATTCACATTTTTCTCTCACATCTCCCAAAATGTCTAGGTTCATTGAATTCAAAGATCCATTACCAAAGTGAAAATCTCTACCTAACTCCCACCTACCACTTCTCATCCCCTTTATTGAAACTCTTGGTTTTATTTGTTCCCACGTATGCTTGATTATTTTGAGGCCTTATATAAGAGAACATTTTCTCCTCTTATTTATCCTAATAATGCAATTTTGGATGACATTTGTTAACTTGCGATCTTTCTATTCATTTTATCATCTTGCATCAACATTAACCAACCATACTTCAATCCTTTAATCTCACCCTTTGCATGTGTTAAATAGTTGGGAGATAAACATCATTTATACATGATCTTGAAGGGTAGGAGACCGATGAAATCAAGTGTTTCATGAATGTGACGATACTACATTGGATATTTTATGTTTTAGATTTCATGAAAAAAGAGCTCTACTAATTGTTTGTTGAATTAGTTTGTATATTTAAAGCTCGTGGTTGGATTGTTAGGTTTTACACATAGGTCTTTTTATTTTTATTATGTTCAATGTGATATGATTGTATTATGAAGTTGACCTTGATTTTGGAATATCTTTATATGCTTCAGCTATCATATGTGGGAAAGTGAAAGGTTGAACAAGGGAAGATAAATGGATAAGGTTGGTCAATCAATGCATGTTTAGTAGGCAGACCATGTAGGTAATTAATCAAAGTGCCACATGTTAATCTAGATTGTAAGGCCTATAAAAGAGTACACTCTTTTGATTGAAGAGACATCATTAACATACAATGATTGATAAAGTAGTAGAGTCTTGCCTACATTCCTTAATCAAATTCTTTTTTTCCTTCTTGAAATTAAAGAGCATTTTTCATTTTTATGTCTCAATCTAAATCCAATTAAAATAAATGTTAAATAAATTGATAAGATATTTAGTTTAGATTTTGATAATGTAAATGTGTTTTTTTAAAGATTGGGGAATGGGGTATAACATCTCTTATAAATTATACTGTGTGTGGATGACAATGGTGTGATATGTCTTTTAGTACCATGTGAGCTAGGGAGATCAGACCTTATACATCATGAAACTCTCATACGTCAAGTGAGGCCCTCAATCCTTTAAATGTGTTATTGATAAATATTAGAAATTGATTCTTAAGATGTTCGAGTTTTAGTATTTGTTCGAATGAAATTTTCAAGTTCTTAAAATTGATTGTTCTTAACCATAGACATGATCTATATAAACTTTGATAATGCAAATGTGTTAGTGATAAACATTAGAATTTGATGCTTAAGATCTTTGACTTTTACTATTTTTTGAGATGAAAATTTTAAGTTCTAAACATTGATTATTCCTCACTATAGAGATGATCTACAAGTATAGATAGACATCTAATTGTAATCTTAAACATCAAGTGAAAAATGCATACATAGTTTAAGCAAGAAGCCCAAATTCTTAAATTAAATATATTTCATGGATTTGATCTAGAAAATTGTAGACTAGATGTAATTTTTCTAGTTTCAATTGTGGAAAACCAATTCCTTTGAAATTGTAGATTATTGGAATTCACTCACCTTGACCTATACTATCTAAATGGGAGTAGGAGTATTTGGTGGCTAGGAACAACTCTGGACAAAATGATGAATAATAGGATTAATAGACCCTTGTGGACTAGTTTCATGTCTTTGAATGAAGGATTGCATATAAAAAATTAAGAATGCAACATACCTATGATGATGTATATTGATAAAATTGCTTTGTTTTTTTATAAAGAATATAGGTTTTGAAGGGCCCTTGAAACCCTTTACAATGCAAGAGATTAAAACATTAAAAGACCAAGCTCACAAAAACTAGTGCAGAAAAAGGACAACAACCAAAAAGTCTAGCGAGAAAGGCCATCAACAAAAGGATAGCCCAAAACAACACAAAAGAGACAAACAAAACTAAGAAAACATTAACCCATGTTCGTAAGGAGGTTCGAAACCTTCTTCTCCAGAGTCTCCATCTTCCCAACAACCTCTTTGATCTTAGTGAGCTCATTGTTGTACTCAGAGACTTTCTTCTTTTTATTGGCTCTAGTCCTTCTCCGTGGGCCATTTGTCTCAACTCTAGCACCCCCTTCTTCTGCAATGATAATCGCCTTTTCCATTCTTGTTCCTTCTAGTCTACTAATTAGAGCCTTGAAGTTTTCATTGGAGGATTTCAGGATATCATAGCTCTAGTTAGCTATGCTCCACAGAGTAGCTTGAGTGGCATCCACTGTATTGGTAAGATCTAACACTTTAGCTTCTAGGCCATAGAAGGTAGCAAGGTCCACATAGTGGTTGGAGTCAACACTCTCCCCTTCCTTAGTGATCTTCTTTCCTTCCAACATACTCATTATTTCCTTAATCTCAACAATCTGGTAGAATGATCATTTGATGGACATAAAGTTTTCCACCATGTTGTTCTTAGCATTGTTGAGAACATTGTGTGGAAAATAATTATTCAATTGTATATTGTCATTGATGCTACACAAATATTACATTCCAATAGAGCACTGCTATTAGTAACTGAGAACATAAGACTCTAGTATTAGCTGAGCAGAAGTTCATAAGAAACCAAGTTTAGTGATCCAGTGTAAATTGAGTTAGGTTGGTCAATGAAGGATTCTTGTGTTAACTGAGTTAGGTCAGTTACCAAAGGAACTCGGTGTTAACCAAATGACTTAGTTTTAGTATCAGCCAACCTGCAACATAATAGCTTTGTTTATTATTTTGTTTATGCAAGCTAACTTAGTGAATGTTAATTATTTGTTTGTAAGGGTATTCAAATCGACTTGACATTAGGTTTCATATATATGAAAGGTCAAGTTGTGGATTGGAATATGAAGATGCAGAAGAAGACAAGATGTGAATGAAGAAGGATATCTGATTAAGGGAAGAACATCCAATGAGTTGCAAAGAATATTCTAATCAGGGAGGATCCAGAGGTTAAGCCAGAACAATGATCTAAATCTAAAAATTAGTTGCTTCATCAATCAAGTCAATCATTTTTACTCTCTAACAATTGTAGCAATGAAGAAATATCTTAATAGAGTTGACTTAATAGTCATTTTGTAAATCCTCTAACAAGGTGACATTTCTAGATTGAAGTGTCTTAAGACCTCTAGCAAGGCCACTCCTAAAAGGGTGATTCAAATCCTTTAACAAGGTGACACCTAAAAATTTGTTTTGTAATCTATAACAAGGTTAGCTCCTAACATGGCTCACTTCAGAAGAGTGAAAAGTTGTAACTAGTTGCATTGGTGGTTTTCCCAAATTGAGTTTCCATGTTAAATCTTGGTGTCTGAAGTGTTCATGTTATTTCTTACTACATTATCTTTTTGCAACTAAGTTACTAAAGGTTAACACACATTAATATCTCAAGATTTCTTTGTTAACTGAGTTATAGTGAATATTTAGTTCTAACCAAGTTGTGTAAGGATTTGATTTAACAAGAAGTTTGTATTGACATCTAAGGGATTTGGAATTTTTTTACTGGTAACTGATTCACCCCTCCCCTCTCAATTAATACTCTTATATTTCCAACACATTGATGTTATCTTCCTTGCTAAAGTCATTCATGATTGACATTACAGGGTTGATGAGCTTCTAGAGTTCCACCTTCCCTTTTAGGTCCTCATAAATTTATAGGTTGATAGTTTCTCTATCTATTCCTAGGATAATGTTATCCATGTTCATATTTTTCCAAGTTGTCACCCTCCCTTTAGCAAAGGCAGTAACTGTCACTATTTTATCTTTCATCTGATCTTCCACGAGGTTGGTGGGAGTCTCAAACCCCTTTTGGTCTCCCAGGTCCAAATTTTTGATTGGATTGTGCTCCCTACCCTTCGCATATCCCGTAGTTTCCTCTTCAATTGGTTGCTTCTTATTTTCTTTAGGGGTCTTTCTCAAAACCTCTTCATCCCCTTCCATTCCCATCTCCTCACCTTCCTTCTCTTCATGCTCAGATGATGACTCCCTTATTTTCTTCTTCCGAGGTTTCTTGGGATTTTCATTCTTCCTTTGTCTCTTAGCCAAGTTTTTCTTCCTGGGAGTGTACAAAACCTATGTATTTGTGTCCATATCATGCTCACTAGCACCAAGATCATCTTCAGACTCAGTAAGGTTGCCTAGAGGAACTTTGGTAACCCCTTTTTGTAGTTGAGCTTTGGTCCCTTTGGAAGTTCTCTTCTTGCTCTTGCTCGATTCAGAGTCCTCATTAGTGTCAAGGCCATCATTATCCTCCTCATCCAAGGAATCTTCATACTCATCAAAATCATCTCCTTCACCCTCTATAATCTTGGTCTCAATGAACTTCCCTATATTATTAGCTTTAATGTCCTCATAAATGAGAAGTATGAGGCCATCATGAAGAGGGGGATTGGTAATACTCTGATCTCTAACCCCATTGATGTTCTTGTTCAACGAGGAGTATAGATAAAAAAGAATTGAAATCTTTACATTATGCCTAAAGTGATTTACCATGACAAAATGATATGTATAAACCCTAGAGAACTTTCCATCAAGGGTAATGTAGGAAACAATAGCCCTAAGAATAAATCTCCATATTTTCTTTAGAGAACTGGGCTAAAAGTAGGTAATACCTTTTTTCTTCACTAGTTTCTTCTTCTCCTTAGGCATCTTTGGGATGGTGTCCACTGCAAAGTTAGAGATCTTCCTATCTTTGTAAAAATTCTTATTAGTAATCAGGATGCCTATGATCTTCGAGATATACTCCTTAGTGATAGAGTACTTCCTACCTTTCATAGTTAAGCAACCCTCATTCCAATTCTGCAAAAATAATTGGGTAACTTGGGAATTTCCCCCATGCAATTTCTCTAGGAAGGTAGCATTTTCCCCTTTGCTTAACACTTCCCATATTCACATTCTCTTCCTCCATCTATCACAGTTAGCTGGCTCCCAACATCTTCTTTGGCCTCCCATTCTCTTCGTAGTGTTTACAGAGCTAATGCAAGAAGTGAAGGGAAAAACAATAGATAATAATAAAAGGGCCATAATTAGTGTGATATAATAGTAGAGTAATGTCAAGTACCACCGCCAACTCTCCCACACCTTGTAATAACAAAAATATCCTTCTTAGCATACATCACTATCTTTAATGATGACTCCTTCAACTCCTACCATCACATCATAATTGATTCTCAAGATGACTAGATCGAGAAGGTTTTCATTCCATTTTTGCAATCTTTGACACGTCACAACCTAGTTGGCCATGGCATCGACAGCCTCATTAGCTTCTCGATAAGTATGACTTATAAATTAGTCCTCAAAGGTATTGAGAATATAAATATTTTCTTTATTATATTGCTTATGGTCCAAGAGGGATCAGATTGGCCTTTAAGGCATTTCACAATGTTGAGTGAATCTCCCTCTAGCCAAAGTTTGCAACACCCCTCCCTTTAGCTAGTTTAGTGGTTTGAAGGGTAGTCATGGCTTCAACAACATAGTTAGTCTGGATATAATTGTTTTGTTAATGCTTCTAAATTTTTTTAATCCCACTTGTAAGTTCAATTCTTGGTGTGCTAAATAGATCCGTTTAAATTATCTCAAATAAAAGAATTTAAATGCAAGAACAAAAAATACATCTTCTTGAGCTTCCTTTATCTTGATGATGGATCACATAGTGTGATCCAAAATGTTGATTAAAAGATGTTACACGATCGATACCCAAAATATTATTAATAACTATAATGGATTGTGAAAAACTACATCCTTAAAAAATACATGTTAACATAAATGTGGAAAAGGTTAACTCACGTGGCTACTAAGAGGGAATAATCAAGATAACTCTAAAATGTTAATTTTAAGAATTCAAGGTTTGGATCCATAATCATGGATGTGGCCTAAGTCAACCCTAAACTCATGAATTTAACCCAAGATAATAAAAGGGTGTCAAGAGATTAGGACCAAATGGGGATACATGATAATGAGATTGTAATATAGGAAAGTTGTGAGTTGAATTCATGTAAGAATATACGACTATAAGAGAATTATTGGATTTATGGAACTAATCTTGTTGGGCCCAAAACATAAGGGGAGAATGACATGGGTATATAATTTTCACCACTACACTAAATATTTTTATTCAAAAGTTATAGGTCTATGACAAAGTCCTTATCCTTCATTGTGAGAATCTATGCACTTGGGTTGATTATGTCTCTAAGTATGATAATTTGTAACATCTTACTTGAGTGGACATCAAACCTAGTGATTTCTTGTGCTTTGGCTAAATTTGGATTAATTGTGATTTTACCATTGAGATGGTTATCAAGATAGATTAATAATGTGATTTTGGATTATGATAATTGGAGATATTAATTGTGATGTTGAAACTCAATGTTGATTTGATTTCTTAACTGAGTTCCAATGAGTATATTTGATGATATGTCATTTGGTTAAGTTGATAAATTATTATCGATTAAGTTAGAAATGCATGTTAGATTAGTGACTATTATATAATCTTTAAAATGTTGTTACTTATTTAAATAAATATTTCATTTACTAATTCATTTTATTTTATTTTGCCATAATTAAATAAATAAATATTTACTTAATTATCTAATTTTCATCTCCTATCAACTATTAATTGTGGTGTATAAAATGTGGTACACCAGAAATATAGGAGGAATACAAGGATTCCCTCATAAAGGAAATCTAATAAGAAAAAAAGGGAAGCACTATTGCGTAGTCTTCTCAATGTGGGGGTCTCTTGGATTTTGTTCCTCCTTTCCCTAAGAGAAATAATTGTAATGAAATACAATCTAATCTATGAAAGAGAGTGATATTGTTGGTGTAAATAAGTATTTACTATTTACACTTACTTAGGTTAATACATTATTTTATTATTCATTTAGGTGAGACATTTAGGAGTTTGCATACTCTTATGAGTTGTCATGTTAACAACATAGAAGTAAGCAACTCTAATTCAGCACATGGTGTCTACAACACTAGATGCTGAATCATTAATTAAGTTGTCGTTTGCACTCCTAATTTAGCACATGGTGTCTACAACATTGTTTTGCATGCTATACCTTTGTAGGCTTATCCTCTCATCATCACACTTACTCCTATGCTTAATGGAGGATTATCTGGTGGACATGTGCCTGGTTGTATTACTTATCATATTGCTAATTCACATGCATTCTAGAGGCCTTTATATATAGACACTCCTAATACATTGAATTGAATAGCAATAAATCAATTGTGGATATTGTTATTTTGATCATACTCTTTTTGGTCTACTATTATGCTTGTGTTTGAGTTCCTTGATCTTGGGTGAATTTTTCCCTAAGGAAAATTCTTACATGGTATTAGAGCTCTTGGGGAGATTTCTCTTCACATAGCCATTCGAGACCATCTTCTTGCTTCAACACCTTGGCCCGAATATGGAGTATTGCAAAAATTGGGAGCGTCTAGAGCTAGAATGGACCTCACCATTATGTCTAGAATGCTGATTCGGTGAAAATTGACTATAAATTTGCCTACCCTAGGCCAAAGTTGATTGTGAGGCAAATTTTTTTTGCAAATCAGCACCTGAAGGCCTGATTTGCAATTCTAGTATGATCGTCTTTTAGATCTGTAATTTCATTTGATTCAAATCGACATTTGTTATTTTCTTGTGAATTTTTGCCAGTCGAGCCTACAAAGATTTTTTTTTTATAGGAACTGAATAGTGAAACCCCGACCCCTGTAGGTATTTTGGTAGGCATTTATTATCTGGCCAAATTTTAGCTGAGTATCTAAATTCGGCCTGCACCATTATTTTGGCAACATTACAAATATTTTTTCGACCACACAACCTGAATCCGATGATGTCTACATAAATCCCGGCAAGCCACACTACATAGAGGCCTTGCATTTGATTAACCCTCTAGTGGCCTTTCCTTTATGCTGCACAATGTTTCCAAACCCATGCAATGTGGGATTTTTTTGACTTTTATGATGCCTGTAACCTCTCTACTGATTGCTACAATTTTTCAGCCCTGCCTTCCATGTTTTGGTGCTTAGCACTCGATTGACAGCAAAATACGACTACCGAACTACACGTCACTAGCTAAGTTGGCCACCACGTCCACACCCATGAGGATAGTCCACGTCAGACGCGCTAGCCCACACTGTTCCTCTAGCCTGGTGACACATGGCTTGGTCACATTTTTCCATGTCAATGCAACAACCAACTTAGTGCCACACTTTGCAAACCCAACACAACGACATGCAAACCAATCCATCATTGACACATTAGCTCCTCTTCTGTAGTGGACCTTACCTACATCATCCACCATGTCTGCAACTCCAGCTTAGTGGTACTTGTGTACACCTGCCACGTGGATCATATATTTTGCCATGTGGACTGATTGTACAACAATCGTACTGCCACACAGACCTGTCTGTACATTATGTACATTTGTACAACCTACCATGTCAGTAATCTATACTACCACATCATCCAGGCAAATTTTTTTGTTGACATCATCATTTCATAGGATTAAATTTGACAGCTATTTGACTGTCATTCTCAGGCACTTTTAAACT
The DNA here is from genome assembly GCA_028749045.1 of Cupressus sempervirens. Taxonomy (NCBI): domain Eukaryota; kingdom Viridiplantae; phylum Streptophyta; class Pinopsida; order Cupressales; family Cupressaceae; genus Cupressus; species Cupressus sempervirens. The sequence goes on along the minus strand of CM053785.1, from coordinate 509,241,070 downwards.
ATAGCAACGACCGTTTGACCATCAAATTTAAGCTTGTAGTTTTCTGCCCTAACCCCTCTCCAAATTTAGTTTTGATTTGGGAGCTCGACTTTGAGAGGCCATAATTCAGTCATCCAAACTCCAAATTAGGTGTGATTTTTTAAATTTTTGGTAGAATTTCCTGACCTCTTCATTGGTGCTATTCTTTTCTAGTTTTGGTGCATGGATTTTTTAGAAATTGCATCTTTTGGTGACTGTACTTTTCCAATCTTGCATCATTTGGACAAATTTTCAAGTTCTATTTTTTTTTAAAGTGTGTTAGTTTTTGTCTACTTTCCAAATCTACATTTAGATACTAGGGTTGTGTGGACAAAAACATCACTTTCAAACTTAGGGCCTTTTCTGCATTGTATTTCTTTGATTACTTTTCAAAATTGTTGTATATCTGAGCTACAATGCTTAGTTCTAGAGTTAGGCCTCAAAAGGTAGTTGTAACTAGCAAAATCAGAAGTCCATCTTGTACATTTTGACAAGTAGCCTATTGCACATGCACCATCTCTAAAGCACTGAATCTTACATTAGGGGGGGTTCTTTCATTTTTCTTGCATCTTTAGGGGTTACATTGATTAGTCTATCATGGAAGAGGAAGATTTAATAATCTTGACACTAGACAACTACCAGGAATGGAGTCAATTGGTTATCACATATATTAGTCAGCACGATGCACTACCATATGTGAGAGGACTTACCTACAATACTAACATAAGTGCCTTCATTTGGCATACTCTCTTTCTATTTATGGATATGTAGGTTATGGATTCACTTGAGGACATTAAGTCATCTGATCCATATGTTTATTGGGTTCATCTTTGGGAGACATATGGAGATACACACATTCCTCCATTCTCAAAAGATCTTTTACCTCCAATTGCAATTGCATCCTCTCTAGATGAAATCACTACTCCAGGTGCTCCTATTGCTTCTACTGATCTTTTTTTAACCACAGATGCTTCAAATTTAGTGCAGTAGGAACCTTCATGTCTTCCTACTTTACCTTTATGCGAAGACTTCCTTCCAGACATTGTAGGTTTGTTCCTAGAGTCTCACATTGAAGATGTGGGAGACATCCTTGATGATATTCATCTTCTCTTTGAGGAAAATTCTTCATCTATTGCCACAATGAAGAATTCATGTACTTCAGCACAACAGGGTACACTTTATCTTCTAGTTCCAACCTTAAGTGATGACTTCTTGATTGACATTTCAGGTTTGTTTGTGGAGTCACACATAGTCAATTTGGGAGACTTCTTTGATGATATAAAGCTTCCCTTTGATTAGGATGATCCTTCTACAATTGTTGCAAGGGATCACTCTAATCCTCTTGTCCATTCTCTACATGATCAATCTTACCAAGTTGATGTGATTGTGGATTCTTATGTACAATAGTTGCAGGAGGTCTCTCTATCATTTGAGGAGACTGTTGGTTCTTTGAAACAAGTTCTATAGACATCCTTGCTAGATTTGCACTTTGTCTCAGCTATTTTGGAAGGAACCACCATCAACATCGACATAGGGATAGTTGAATAGGTTTCAGAGATACCTTTCATCATCAAGATTCTTTCCACACATAGGGGAAGCATCTCACCTATACCTATGCCATTGTTTCTTCCAAAGGGTGGAACATTATTCAACAATCATGGATCAACTTCTACATTGGAGCATTTCTCACTAGTCAACACCTTACTTTTAGGGTGGGGGACTACCTTGTCTCCTTCTTCTTCTCTTTTATGGGAGGGGTACTTTTTCCTCTTAAGGGGTTTTGTCCTTCCACTTCTCTTTTGTATATACTGGATGTATGTCATAATGGGGGGTCTTGATTACTCCATCCATTCATTCATCTTGTCTTTTTATCTCTCTTTTTGGGGGAGAGTTTTTCCCATGAGGTTTTCCCTCTTTCTCCACTTTATGAGAGATTTCATTGCATTGCATTATGTACTTGGGTACCTAACATGGCCTAGTAGTTGGGACCCATTATGCGTTTCATCCTAGTTTTTGTGAACTTAAGTGCATTCCCCTAAGTTGCACTTAAGGGGGGGTGTTGGTGTAAATAAGTATTCACTATTTACACTTACTTAAGTTTACTTAGGTGAATGCATTATTTTATTATTTTGCATTATTTTATTATTTATTTAGGTGAGACACTTAGGAGTTTGCATACTCTTATGAGTTGTCATGTTGACAACACAGAAGTAAGCAACCCTAATTCAACACATGGCGTCTACAATACTGGAGTTTTCATCATTAATTGAGTTGTCACACTACTGATTTAGCACATGGTGTCCACAACATTATTTTGCATGCTACACCTTTGTAGGCTTATCCTCTCATCATCGCACTTACTCCTGTGCTTAATGGAGGATAAACCATATCTAGTGGACATGTGCGTAGTTGTATGACTTATCATGTTGCTGATTCCTATGCATTCTAGAAGCATTCTAGAGGCCTTTATATACATGCACTCCTAGTGTACTTACACATTGAATTGAATAGCAATAAATCAATTGTGGATATTGTTATTCCGATCATACTCTTTCTGGTCTACTATTGTGCTTGTGTTTAAGTTCGTTGATCTTGGGTGAATTTTTCCCTAATACAAATTCTTACAAATATGAAATGAGAAAGAGGGGAATGTATTAACCTTGAGGGCTAGTAGAGAATGCACATTCAAAGGTGAAAATGGACAATTAAATTGTGAAGAAAATAGAAACCAAGCGAGATCTAAAATGTGTACATCAAACTCTAGAAACCCTAAAAAATGGAGGCTCCAAGTAAGGGATGACCTAGTAAGGTTCGAGGTTAGCCTTGACCTAGTAAGGGTTGAAGTAACCCTAGATATGTAAATCTAATTTGAAGACATGTACACCTATTCTTGCACATTAAAAAGGGGAGATTTTTTTGGTGGGGAGGGATTTTCCTTAGTCAAGCCCGAATGAGGAATCATCCTTAAATTAAAATATTAATGAAGGAACACTAATATGTAGTAGAAGTAAATTTAACAATGAATAATATCATACCAACATTGATGAAGTTATGTTTAATATGTTTAGTCAATAATGTTAATGCAATAGCCTTGACTAATATTAAAAACCAAAAGGAAATCATGTAAGATAAACTCACGTGTATAAATAATTTTAATTTTTCCTCAATGATGGATTTGAAGAACTTGAATACATGAAAGTGGACTCCTCTTTAATGGCCAACTCCAAAATCTCCAATGAAGGAAACTAAATATAGGAGAATAAATGCATGATTAAGATATTGAATGATGAGAATGGATTCCTTGATTGCTTGAAGAAATGTTTAATACACTTTCTTGAATGCTTGATAGTAGATGCTCATGAAAATTTTACATGTCGTGGATAGTCAAATGAAGTGAGAAGGCCTCCTTTTATAGTAATTTTAGGCATTAGAATTGAAAGTGTCAACTATACAATGTGGCAAAATGATAATTTATTGCATCAAGCTTGGGAACAAATGGAAATACATCTCTTAGGTAAGGGATTACTTTACCCTTACCCTAGGTAATGATCTATCATGTCCCTTACTTGGAGGTGGAAACTCTAAGGTCAAATCCCTAAGTCTAATAAATATTGGGGGGTTAGGGGAAACATGATGAGATATGTGGAAAAAAATGGTTGGGAATGCATTTAAATCATGATTTTCATGATTGGAGGAATAAATGGGATACCATGTATAGAAATTGATTCTAACTTAGAGTTTTACACGAGATTGGAAGAAAAAAAGGACCGTGATTTAAGCAATTGAACGTAAGAGGAGGTCATAATATACCAAACCATGCCAAGGGGAGCTAAAAATGTCTTACAAAGAGAATGCACAATTTTTATGATGGTACATTACCCTCCACTTTAGTTGGGGTATGGAGAAATTCATACTCATGGTAAAATAAGAGAAAGAAGAAGAGAGATAATAGTGGAAAATTTCAAAGAGATAAGGCATCATCAAGTCTAAGGAAATAAGCCCCCAAACTAAGAATATCAACTCCACATTCATGTAAATGGTATGTAAACAAAAAGTAAAAAGAAAATTCAAAGACAAAAGACACAAAAGGGGTTAGTATAAACTTCGAGGCCTCACCCACTAATATCATTTCTAGAAAGATATTGCAAGAGCATAAATGTTCACATAGGAAATGTAAGAGCACCACTATTGATGATAAAAAATCCATGTTCTTATTTGCTACCGAGAGAGAGAGAGAGAGAGAGAGAGAGAGAGAGAGAGAGAGAGAGAGAGAGAGAGAGAGAGAGAGATAGAGAGAGAGAGAGAGAGAGAGAGAGAGAGAGAGAGAGAGAGAGAGATAATTACCTTACTTGATAAGATTTGTGTGTCTTATTGTGAACCAAAAAGTATAGGATTGTATAGTGAAGTTGGTTTTTGTGCTTGGTAGTTAATCCTATAAAAGCTTAATGCCTTCGAACATCTTTTCATGCACGTGTATGTGTTCTCCTCATGAATGTCTTAGGCTTTGTTATCCATGAGAAGTTTTGTGTGTACATCGCATAAATTAATCTATTTGTCACCATAGTGTTTTCATGTATATATGCTCTCTCTGGATGGGTCAAGTTTCATTTTCGATATAAGTGTACATAAATGTGCATCCTATGGATGGATAAGGGTCACTTATGCCAATTAGGGATCAACTACAACAAAAAAAAAAAAAAAAGGAAAAAGGAAATGTATTGTACAAGAGAGGTCGTATATATGCCCCCATTCTTATGACAAATATATATACATAACCGTCATAAGGAAGAGAATAAAGGATACCTAGCCCCATAAACATAGAGATAACCTTAAAAAATAATTTTATTGGGGGGGGGGGGGGGGGGGATGTCAATTAAGGAAAGAAAACCCATAGTTGATCACAAATCCCACTTACAAAACTCAAAGGAGGAGTTATGGAGATTGATTTTTTTAATCCCAACTCTAAGTTAACTAGACCTAGGAAGATTAGTGCCAATTGAGTGATAAAGGAGCACTAATGAAAACAAATATCTAATGGTTATTGGGTCAAAGAAAGGATACAAAAGTCCTTGAAACCCTAATGTTGCAAGAGCTATGTAGAGAAACTAAGAAAATGTGCAACATAGAACTGAGATGTAAAGCCATAATAAAGTATATTGAAATGAAAGAGGGGAAATGATATATCTTGTAAAAATCGTAAAAAATAGGTTATCAAATGGCCTCCAAAAGGGATAATTCCCAAAATCTATATTAAAAATTACATTGCTGACAAAACCCATAAATTGTTTAGTGATAATTTAGGGTCAACCTTTCTAATTAAGGTTGAAATGGAGTCAAGGTAGTAGTGCACCCCTGATCACCTATGTTTGATTTTGATTTCACAATTTTGTAGAATGACAAAAAGGGTATTCCAATCCACAACTTGTTCACCAATCCAAGATTCACAACTTGCAATAAAAAATGGTTTTTATTTGTTGATGGGGGTTTACCTTGGTCAAACCACATTTTAGGAATTAACCTTGAATTGAAAAAATGTAAAGAAGATGCATGAATTCACCTTACAATAGTAGGATCTCTCAAATTGAATATAGTATGCTCACTTCACCAATTGATTTGGATCAAGAAGATTAAGATGAATGGATATGGAAGATGCAACACAAGATCTAGATCTTGCTAGATAAACTCCTTCAGTGGCTTGATTCTTGAATTCTTGATCTTCAATGGAGGAATTGCTTGAAGAATGATTGAATGCTTGAGGTCTTGAGTGTAAGTGCTCGATCTTTTGAATTCTTGATGTGATGTGAAAATGAACCAAGAAGCCTCCCTTTTATAGAGATCTCAAAGTGGCCAATGCCTCGAACTTTAAAATAAGGTAAGACCCATCTTAAAGTGGACCAATAAATGATTGACCATAATAAAATTTCTTGGGGGAGTATGTTGATATGAGATTGTAATGTTTCAATCATTGTTTTGTCACTAATGTCAAACCTACTACTTGGTGGTAAGACATCTACTTAGTTGATTTGAGTACTATCATTTGTTTGATTGATGAGGATGTTTTGATCAAATATGATAACAAGAACACCTAGAGGAAAGATTGAGTTAAGGTATGTAAAAGGAGTACAAAGATCAATTAAGACAGTGATGACATAGTGTATTGATTATCTACTTGAGGCTGCAAAGGTTGGATACACTGATTAAGTCTAGAAGAACAAGTAAGAAGAATTGAGTCTGCCAAGATTGACAGAGTGGATAGTAGGTGTTAAGAAAAGTTAGTGCAAGCAAAGAAAAAATCAGCTGGAGCCAAGTAAAGTGAAGATTCAGTGTATGCCGAGTGGACTTAGTGTAAGTTGAGTAAAGTTTAGTTGATGCTGAGCACCAATAAAATTTAGTGTTTGTCAAGTTAACCATTTGAAGATGAGTGGAAGAACAGTATGGAAGCTAAGTAACAACATATTGATGCCGAGTGCTAGTATTTATGTTAAATCATAGATTTGAAAAATCTGATTTGACTTTTTTTTTTCTTGAATTGTGTGAAGCACGTGAAAGATAACTATGATGAGCTAGTAACATAGAATTCAAGGTAAACCATTTTGAGGTGAACTCAAAGAGGATTGAGGGAGAAGTTTCAAGAGGAACCAAATGGAAAAATGGGTAGATTCATTGAATCCTACCTAATCCTACATAGCCCTAAAATAGATGATTGAGGTTGAACGACAAATATCTTAAAGCTCTATTTATAGAGAGAGTTGGTCAGAAGCAAATGCTATCATGTGTGAGAACCTAAGGAAGATAAGGAGTCTAGGGTATTGCTTAATTTAGTGGCTAAACATAAGAGACTGCTATTGGAAAGAAAAGCAAGAAGGCTTAAGAGTATGAATGCTTGAAGGGTAAACAAGCTATCAGAGATGAAGTGTGTGAAAGTCAAGCAAAATGGAGGACTAAAATCTATAATTTTCAAGTGAGTTGTAATTTGTTATCAGGCCAAGCCTTATTGTTACTTTCTAATCATTGTATCAGTCTAAGGTAAATCCTTTGGATCAAGGTTGTGCTAACAATCATTTGTAAATCCTCTAACCAGGTGACATTCCAAGTGAATGATTTGAAGTCCTCTAACAAGGCTCACTCCTAACAGGGTGATTGAAATCCTCTAACCAGGTCACATTTAACAGTGTGTATTATAACCTTTAATAGGGTTGGCCTTTCACATAACATCACTTCAGAAGAGTGAGAATTAGTAGCATGTTACTGGTAGTTTTTCCCAAATTGGGTTTCCACATAAAATCCACATGTCAAATGTGTTATTGAATCTATTATGTTTCACATTTACATTTTTGCAAAGTTATTTTGACCTATGACAGTAACCTATAAATTTTAAGCATTGCATGATCTAATGTATGCATGCATATTAAGGTTTTATGGATATGGGTTCATTAAGTTGTGAAAAGCTTTATTTGTACATCTAGACCTTGGATAACTAATTCACCCCCCCTCTTAGTTATTCTAAAGAATTCCAACAATTGGTATAAGAGCCATCTACTTAAGAGGACTAGTTTGAAGGTACTAGAAGAAAAAGACCAAGATGTAAAAAAGAGAGGTACCCAAGCTTAACAAGGACAACTTCCCTGCATGGAAGAGTCTGATGAAGCTACACCTAGGGGGTCTTGGAGATCATGCACAATCTATCATTATCATTGAGCATGTCAATCATGTTGGAGCCCTAACTGCTAAAGATCTAAAAAAAAAGAAAGAACACAATAAGGCAATGTTGGAGATTGCCTCTACCCTAAGTTATTCTAAGTGCAATGATATCAAGGGTTGTGATAATGCAAAGAAGATGTGGGATACTCTTCACACCATTTATGGAGGAGACAAAAATATTCTGAGAGCTAAATCTAAAAGTCTTAGAGGTAAGTTCAATGATATGAGAATAGAAGAAGGCAAGAATGTTGCTCAATATTGCTCTAGAATAAAAGATGTTGTTAGTGCCATAAGAGGAGCTACCGATATTATAGATGATGATAATGTATTGAGTAAAGTACTAAGAACACTGCTACCTATCTATATTATTAGAGTTTCTACCATACAAGAATTAAGATGTATACTAGGTTCTAATCTGACTCTTGAAGGTTTGGTAGGTAGGCTCACTGCTTTTGAGCTCTTTGATTTTGATAATTTCAAACTTGACAATGTTGAATATGCTTTCAAAGCTAAGTTGTCATTAAAAGAACCTAAAGAGAAGTAGAAAAAGGTCAAAGATGTTTCTAGCAATAGTGACACAGATGAGGAAGATGTAGACTAACTTAAAGCACTACTAGCAAGGAGATTTCATAGAAGTAAAGGAAAATTCAAAGGTAAGTTACCTATCATGTGTTTTAATTGCAATGAGGTTGGTCATATTACTGCTAGATATTTAGAGAAGAAGAACAATAGAAGTGGTGACAAATACAAAAGTAGAAGAGATGAGGACAACAAACATTACAAAGACAAAGGCAAGAAGGCTTGCTACATTGCAGAAGAAGAAACCAAAGGTGGATCTGATGATCATTATGATGAAGTGGTGTATGTTGCAATGAAGGATGAATCTGATGAGGATGAGGTAACTACACTAGTATCTTATGTGAACAAGAGTGATAGATGGATCATTATAGTGGGTGTTCACATCACATGAATGGAGATAAAAGCAAGTTCATTATCTTGAATTATTATGATGGAAATAGCGTAAGATTTGGCAATAATGCACCCTGTCTGATAAAAGGAAAAGGTTCTATCAAACTCATAGAAAATATTTTATATGACAATGCTTATTATGTTGAAGGACTTAACTATAATTTGTTGAGTGTGTCACAACTGAATAATTTAGGTTGCAAGGTTGAGTTTGAGAATAAGATAGCTAAGACATATGATACTAATGGGAAACTAATTGGGAACGGTGATTAAACTAGAGGTAATCTATTTTATCTTTATATGAATGATGCTACTTATCTTATTGTAGAATTTGATGATGTGTGGTTATGGAATAATAGGTTATGTCATGTTAATTTTGATAATTTGGTTAATATCAATAATATAAGAAGTGTTAGAGGTCTGCCTAAGTTGAAGAAACTTGACAATATAATTTGCAAACAATGCCAGTTAGGCAAGATTACAAAATCTAGTTTTAAGAGTAAGACTCACACCTCTAAAGGAATGTTGGAGATTGTTCATACTAACTTGCATGGACCAATTAATGTGGAAAGCTACAAGGGTGATGAGTACATTATGCTATTTGTTGATAATTATTCTAGGATGATAATAGTTATATTTCTAAGATAGAAATCTGATGCTTTCCAAATGTTTAAATGGTACTTAGCAAGATTTGAGAAGGAAATGGGTAAAATCTTAAAATGTTTAAGATCTAACAAAGGAGGAGAATTTACATCAAATGAGTTTGAGATGTTCTGTAATGACAGAGGAATCAAAAGATAGACATCTACACCTAGGATCCCTCCACAAAATGGAATTGCTAAGAGGAGGGATAGATCTGTAATGGACTATGCTAGGACACTCATGATGGAGAAGAATGTTTCTTTGAAATATTGGATAGAGCTTGCAAGTACAACTATCTATACATTGAATGATGTGCAAGTCAAGAAAGGTACTCATTCAACACCTTTTGAATTATGGTATGGATACTCACCCAATGTAAAATATTTTAAAGTATTTGGAACAAGTGCTATATTCTTAAAGATTTTAGGAATGGTAATTAGATGCTAAAAGTGAAGAAGGTATATGCCTTGGCTATTCACAAGAAGTAAAGCTTGTAAGTGTTTAAATGTGATGTAGTGCAAGGCAAGAGAATCCCCAAAGGAGATGTCCTAGCCCCCAACAAATAACCACACAATAGAAACACAATAACAATGCAAGATTTGAAACCAAGTCACAATAATTTATTCATAGATATAACTGATTACATGCAATGTGTCAAGTTGTAAGGCCTTCCCAGTTACAACCAATTACAAAGAAAGTAATAGTTCTATAAGATCTCTCAAGATTCAATCCAAACCCTATCTAGTCTAGATCCACACTCTGGTAGAAACCTCCAAGATCTCAACTTGTGCAAGCCACCAAGAAATCTCCTTGTTTCCCAAGCCTTAGCTACTAGCTCTCTTCCAAAATTCACTCCTCTACCTCCTCCTCTTCTCCAAGATGGATGAATAATGACTAAAGACTTCACCATAACCCCTACTTATACCAATCTAAACCACAAGTTGGCCTAGAATGCTACAAATTAAATATCCTTTACATTAACTACTTAAAGAGCCACAAGTTGGCTACTAATAGGAATTAAATACCAAATTCTTTTAAAGGCTTACAATAATTATTAAATACATCAAAATTAAATACCCAAGACCCAAATAGGTCTAGTCAACCCCACCAAAATCCCTTAATCATGCAGGATAGCCATCTACCCTAGCATGCTCATGCATTAGACTGCCCAGGTGTGAAAAAATATGTTCTCAATAACTAGAAGAACATCTTCCAAAATTCAACGCATAAATCCAAAACTAGTTCTTCACATACATGTCCTCAAAGTCTTCAACTCGTACACTCTTTCCCTTTTTGTTCTTTTGTTTCTTCACCTCCATCCTTGGTGTTCCATAGGTTTTCTATCCACACTGATTGCCACCCCTTTTAGAATCTGCCAACTCAACTCAGCTACCAATACTCAGGTTCCTTCTATTGACTTCTTTATTCTGAAAAGGAATCAAGGGATGCTTCCTGCCACCTTTCTCAATAGTAAACACATTCTTGACACAATCATGCACAACCTTGCAATCATACTGCCAAGGCCTACCAAGCAAAAAATGACAACTATTCATGTCCGTAATATTACACAACAATTAATCCTTATACTATCCAATCTGGAAATCAACAAGGCACTTCTCCCTCACTTCCAAAGCATGCTCACCTTGCAACTAGCCAATCCTATAAGGATAAGGATGTCTCACTCTCTTCAAACCAAGTTTTTGAACTATCTCCTCAGCAACAAGGTTATCCGTACTACCACCATCTACAATCACCTTGTAGACTTTACCACTAGACTTACAACAAGTCTTGAACAAACTAGTTATTTGATAGGAATCTAGTGTCCACTCACCAACCAATACTTGTCAAGCCAACAAACTCTCTCCTTGCTTAGAACGACTGTTATAGATTGCAAACCCATTCAAAACAGTAGTTTTCCTTCCAATTGGACATTCAAAAGATCTATATACTTCTTGACCACATCTGAAACAATTACCTCTGAACCCACCTCCACTTGTCCTTCTTTTCTATTCAACAGGTTTTGGTTTACCTTCTACATTCGGTTTAGCTTGTGCTGAGCTGTCTTGCTTCTCCTTCCCTCAAGAACTACCTTGATTCTTCCTCTTTAGCTTCTCCTCTTCTCTCGAAGCATACTGATAAGCATCCTCAACTAAAGAAATATTTAGCATACCAACCTCATCCTGAATATTGAATCTTAAACCATTGATGTACCACGCTACCTTCTCCTTTGACAATTCTTTATGTCGAGACTAAATAGTCAACTTGTAGAACTCCTCAGTATAATCTTTCATAGTCATATCCTTCTGCTTCAGATTCTACAACCTCTTAAAAAACTCAAGATCATAATAAAAAAGAATGAACTTAGCCTTCAACTCAATCACCATCAATCTCCATCTAGTGATCTTCATTTCACCTTCTTGTTCTCTATCTCTTTGTAGTTCCTTCCACCAAAGAGAAAATGTCCCTTTAGCTTAGTTTGTGCCAAGCTTACTCTAAGTGGATCCTCAATATAGTCAAGCTCAAAGTAGTCTTCCAATTCACCAATCCAATCAATCAAGTCTTCAGGATTTAAAGTACTTGAGAAATTAGAAACCTCCATCTTATGTTTCAACTTCAAATGAGATATAGGTCTAGCAAATTGACCAACCCTATTTCCCATAGGTCTCTCCACATGATCAGTTCTGGCCTCAAAAAATTCAAAGTCTTCAGCAGCTTCCTCATAGCCATCTTCGATACCCATATGTCAAGGTACACCAACCATAGCACTTATGACCTCAATGATCATATCACTCTTCATCAACGCCATCTTAGATCTGAAAGTGGCTTTAACCTCCTCTATTTCATATCTAAAATCTACTTTAACCCTCTCTGAGATCCTTTCTTCCACAACATCACTAAGATCATCATTCACCCTAGGGTCCAATCTTCTCAAAGGCATCTTCCAAGATTTTTCCAACCCTAATAGATCCACTTAACAAAACCTTGGTGCAAACTACCTCAACTTCAGTGCTCGGTCTACACACTTAGGAATAACCTTCACTCTGATACCACTTGATGTAGTACAAGGTAGGAGAATCCCCAAAGGAGATGTCCTAGCCCCCAAAAAATAACCACACAGTGAAAACACAATAACAATGCAAGATTTGAAGCCAAGTCACAATAATTTATTCATAGATATAACTAATTACATGTAATGTGTTGGGTTGTAAGTCCTTCTTGGATATGACCAATTACAAAGAAAGAATAGTTCTACAAGATCTCTTAAGATCTAATCCAAACCCTAGCTAGTCCAAATCCACACTCTAGCAGGAACCTCCAATATCTCAACTTGTGCAAGACACCAAGCAATCTCCTTATTTCCCAAGCCTTAGCTACTAAATCTCATCCAAAATTTGCTCCTCTACCTCCTCCTCTTCTCCTAGATAGATGAATAATGACTAAATACTTCACCACAACCCCTACTTATCCCAATCTAAACCACAAGTCAGCCTAGAATGTTATAAATTGAATATCCCTTACATTAACTACTTGAAGAGCCACAAGTCGATCTCGAATAGGAATTAAATAGAAAATGCCTTTAAAAGCTTACAATAATTATCAAATACATCAAAATTAACCATCTAAGACCCAAATAGGTCCACTCAACCCCACCAAAATCCCTTAATCATGTGAGATAGCCAACTATCCCAAGATGCTCCTGCATCAAAATCCTAACACTAACAAAGTTGTGGAAAGTGTAAATGTGAAGTTTGATGAATATACAAAGGTACATGAGGCTAAACCTATGAAGGAACCAGAGGAATACAAATCTTTTGTATACTTTTATGAAGGAATTCCTGCTGATGAAAATGTTATAAATCAAGTTGCAAATCAATAGCAAGTTTCAGTGACTACTGAGTCACACACAATGAATGTCCAATTGCATTTGGGAATCGAGCTACAATCAAGTGCCGAGTTGTAGAATGAAGATAAGTCACATTCTAATTCTAAGATTAGTGTATATGAAAGAGATGTTGAATTACCTAATAGAGAAGTATATAATGATTTAGAAGTTGATAGACCTAATGATAAAAATAGAGCACAACCAAGATTGTCAAAGTATGTCAAAAGACATCACCCTGCTGAACAAATTATTGGAGACAAAGATACTAGACCGATGACAAGGAACAAGCTAAGAAGTGATACATGTTTGCTAAGCATGCATGAACCTATGTTAGTGAAATATGCCTTAGACAATATGGATTAGAGTAAAGCCATGAAATAAGAGATTGAACAGATTGAGAAGAACAAGACATGGACTCTAGTTCCTAGACCAGAAGATAAGAATTTGATTGGAACCAAGTGGGTTTATAGAAACAAGTTAGGTGAAAATGGTGAAGTCACAAGGAATAAGGCAAGATTAGTTTTCAAAGGGTATGCACAAGAAGAAGGGATAGACTATAGAGAAACATTTGCCCCTATTACAAGATTGGAAGGAGTAAAAACCCTGCTTGCTTACTCTGCATACAAAGGTTTCAAAGTTTATCAAATGGATATGAAATCTACATTTTTAAATAGAATATTAGAAGAAGAGGTCTATATAGAATAGTTAGAAGGATTTGTTGATGCAAACACCAAGAACATGGTATGTAGAGTACACAAAGCTTTATATGGTTTAAAGTAAACATCAAGAGCATGGTATGAAAGGCTTCAGAATTATCTTGTGAAAATTCGATTTGAAAGGACTAATGATAACATTACTCTGTACTTGAAGATAGAAGGAGGTAAAGGTGTTTTACTAGCTGAGATTTTTATTGATGATATCATATTTAGAGGTCAAGATGGACTATGTAAGGCATTTGCAAATGAAATGAAGAAAGAATTTGAGATGTCTATGTTTTGAGAGATCAAGTTCTTTGTTGATTTGCAAGTATATCAAATGAAATATGGTATATACATCACCCATTCTAAGTATGTGAAGTAAATATTGAAATTTTTTGGACTAGAAGTTTCAAAACTAGTTAGCACAACTATGGTGACAAGATACAAGTTGTCAAAGAATGATGATTCAGCTGATGTGAATCAAACATTATATAGGTCTATGATTGGCAAATTGCAATATGTAGTACATAGCAAACCTGACATTGCATTATTTATTGGGATAGTTGCAAGATTCTCTACTAATCCTAAGGAGAATCATTTGATGGTTGTTAAGAGAATAATGAGATATCTAAAAGGAATAGAAGACTATGGTCTATACTACAAGAAAAATGAAAAGTTTAAGTTGAGTGCCTACACTGATGCTGATTGGGTTGGAAAAATTGATCATAGAAAGAGCACTACTGGAGGAGAATTTTTTTTAGGCAAGAGGTTGGTCACTTATATAGGCAATATTTTTTTTTTGCATATCTTAATCTATTATTAAATCAAAAATATGTTGTTGTTATAGTAAATTGTACAAACATGTATGGATCAAACAACTACTCAAAGGTATGGAGGAAGAAATCATTGAACCAGTGATACTTTATTGTGATAATACAAGTGCTATTAATATATCAAAGAACCCTATTATGCACACAAAGACTAAGCACATTGCAATCAAGTATCATTACTTAATAGAGTTAGTTTAAGACAAAGAGGAGAAGATGGAATATATGAATACAAAAGAGTAGATAGCTGATATCTTCACCAAAGTATTACCGAAGGGTGTTCATGAGTATCTAAGAGGTAAACTAGGGGTGATATCACTATTGAAAGCTACTTAAAAAGCTAAGTAGTGCCCTGCATCAACCAAGTTGAATGTCATATCTTATAACTTGATGCAACAGATATTACTTTAGGAGTTGCCCAAAGTAATCAAAGAGCTAGAATAGAAGATCAGTCACAAGTAAGGTGATAGAAGGAGAAACTAAAATTGTTAACATATGCATGTTGAGATGACAAGTCTTTAGCATTATTGTCAAAGAGGAAGAATATAGAATTCTAATCAAAGGGAGAAATATGGAATATCTACTCAGAGGGATATAGTGTTGAGGGAGATATAAGAACAATGCAAATATAACTAAATATTAGAAAGAGGGAGTGATCAAGAGGGAGTCATAAGGATGAGTTGATTGTCTATTGACCAGAACAGAACTTTGTAGCCTATATAGAAGATGAATGATGTTGATAGAGGGAGAGATTTTAATACAAGGAATTATTTTCTTTTTGGTATTGTTGTTGGTATTGGTTTGCCATCAAATGCCAAAGAGGGAGATTCTTGATATGAGATTGTAATGTTTCAATCATTGTTTTGTCACTAATGTCAAACCTACTACTTGGTGGTAAGACATCTACTTAGTTGATTTGAGTACTATCATTTGTTTGATTGATGAGGAGGTTTTGATCAAATATGATAACAAGAACACCTAGAGGAAAGGTTGAGTTATGGTATGTAAAAGGAGTAAAAATATTACTTAAGACAGCGATGACATAGTTTATTGATTATCTACTTGAGGCTGCAAAGGTTGGATACATTGGCTTAATCTAGAAGAACAAGTAAGAAGAATTGAGTCTGCCAAGCTTGACTAAGTGGATAGTAGGTGCTGAGAAAAGTTAGTGCAAGCCGAGCAAAAAATTAGTTGAAGTTGAGTAAAGTGAAGATTCAGTGTATGTCGAGTGAACTTAGTGTAAGCTGAGTAAAGTTTAGTTGATGTTGAGCACCAATAAACTTTAGTGTTTGTCAAGTTAACTAGTTGAAGATGAGTGGAAGAATAACATGGAAGCCAAGTAACAACATATTGATGCCGGATAATAGTATTCATATTAAATCATAGATTTGATGAATTTGAGCTAACTATTTTATTTTATTGAATTGCATGAAGTGTGTGGAAGATAACTATGATGAGCTAGTGGCGTAGAATTCAAGGTAAACCATTTTGTGGTAAATTCAAAGAGAGTTGAGGGAGAAGTTTCTAGAGGAACCAAATGGAAAAATGGGTAGATTCATTGAATCTTGCCTAATCCTACCTAACCCTAAAATGGATGATTAAGGTTGAATGACATTAGATCTTAAATCTCTATTTATAGAGAGAGCTAGTTAGAAGAAAAGGTTATCATGTGTGAGAACTTAAGGAAGACAAGGAGTTTAGGGTATTGCTTCATTCAGTGACTAAACAAAAGTGACTGCTATTGGCAAGAAAAGAAAGAAGGGTTAAGAGTATAAATGCTTGAAGGATGAACAAGCTATCAGAGCTAAAGTGTGTGAAAACCAAGTAGAATAAAGGATTGAAATAGAGATCTATAATCTGCAAGTGAGTTTTAATTTGTTATCAGATCAAGCCTTACTATTACTTTCTAATCATTGTATTAGTCTAGGATAAATCCTCTAGATTAAGGTTGACCTAACAGTCATTTGTAAATCCTTTAATCGAGTGACATTCCAACTAAATGATCTTAAGTCCTCTAACAAGGCTCACTACTAATAGGGTGATTGAAATCCTCTAACTAGGTTATATTTAATAGTTTGTATTTTAACCTTTAATAGGGTTGGCCTTTCATAGGACATCACTTCAAAAGAGTGAGAATTAGTAGCATGTTACTAGTGGTTTTCCCAAATTGGGTTTCTAGATAAAATCCATGTGTCAAATGTGTTGCTGAATCTATTATGTTTCATGTTTACATTTCTACAAAGTTGTTTTGACCTAGGACAATAACCTACAAAGTTTAACATTATATGATCTAATGGATGCATACATATTAAGGTTTTATTGATATGGGTTCACTAAGCTGTGAAAAGTTTTATTTGTACATCTGGACCTTAGATAACTGATTAACCTCCCCTCTCAATTATTCTAAAGAATTCCAATAGAGTAAATGAAGGATTATTAATTTGACTTAATAAAGCTTTACCCAAATTTAGAAAATGAAAGGAGACACACACTATTAATTTATAAGGGAGATAAAATATTATCTAAGCCATGACCAATTTAATTTAAAGACACAATTTGTAAGAAAAGAAAAGTTCTACCCATTTATATTAATTTTAAATTAATAAAAGGCCCAATGAGATGAAATGAATTATATGAATGGAGGAAAAATAGAAGATAAATGCAAATAAATCATAGAATCGTATTAAATGGGTACTAAATCTTCATTAGATTGGAGTGCTTCTGATTTAAGATGATACATTTAGCCCGCACTTTAGGGAGATTATGAATTTGATCCAAACTTTTGGTAAAGTAAAGCACAACACATGAGATCATCTTATTATGATCAAGGAGGCCAAGAATCACCCAAGCCCCTTATTAAAATATTTAGAATAACCAAGGTGGGGGAGGGTGAATAAGTTATTCTCAGGTCTTGATGCACCAATTAAATATTTAATAACCTTAAACAACTTTAACAAACCCATTAAACAACTTGGTCTATATAACATCTCATCAACAACTTAATATTCTTTAACTTTCTATTTTTTTAATGTGCCAACTAATAGTAAAATAAATAACTCTAAAATTAGCATGCATAGCATAACATTCACACAAGTAAATGACACCAATATTTAACATAGAAACCCAATTTAGAAAAAACCACCAGTAACATGCTACCAACTTTTCACCCTTTTGAAGTGAGCTCGATTAAGAGGCAATCCTGTTAAAGGTTACAAAACACACTGTTAGGTGTGACCTTGTTAAAGGATTTAATCACCCTATTAGGAGTGGCCTAGTTAGAGAATTTTGGATCATTCCATTAGAATGTCACCTTGATTAAAGAATTTACAAAATGATTGTTAGGTCAACCTTGTTTAAAGGAATTTTACTTCCATAATGGATATAAAGTAACAATAGGTTTGATCTGTAAAACACAACTCAATTTGCAAATTTTAGATCTCCATTTAGCTCATTTACTAGTTCATTGAATGGACTTCATTATCATCTCCATCGCTAATGTTCTTGGCATCCCTTTAATAAATCACACTTCACCAATCTCTTCGCTTCTCCTCTACTACTTTGTTCTTTATAGGTTCTCCTTAAGATGTCCAATCAATAATGAACCAACCTTAGAAAACATCCGTTGCACATTCTTAAATAGATAATTTTGATATTTTTCCTCTTAAACATCACTGTAGATCTTAGGGTTAGGTCAAATCCATTAAATTTATCCATCATTTTGTCCTTCTATTTGTTAGTGTAGTTTTTTATTTTTCCTATTTTGCTAGGTTTTTCCTTCACTTTTTAATAATCTCGCTTAGGTTAATAAAACATGTCTTATTAGGTGAATGGTTGTGAGGTGTCACCTTCCTACATGTGAGCATCCATTAGCTATCTTGGGAAGATACTTTGCTATCTTTAGTCTGATAGATGGTTGCTCCTCATTGGTTGGTGTTGACACCTCCTCCCTCTTGTTAGCCTATATAAGCATGCTACCTGGCTTGTATTTGTATCTCTTGTTTTTGCATCCTCTTAATGCTATTTTGCTTCCAGCATTTGCATTACTCTCTTGGAGACTAACTTTATGATGCTATTTTGATTTTGTATCATTTGCATTCATAGTTTAGATATTTACTCTTTGCACTAGTTTTCTAGGTTATTAATCTTTTCAGATTCTAACATGGTATCAGAGCTTTTCTATGTGCAAGAGTATATTTTAGTTTCCTTATTTGAGAGATTCGGGGGGGGGGGGGGGGGGGGGGGGGCAAATAAACTTTATTGTAGTTTTTTGAAAAATGAAGTATGCTCTTCTCTTGCATCTTTGGATGATCCTGAGAATCAGAAAAGTTTTGACAAAAACAGTTTTTCTCTGGGGTTTCAATCTCAAATCTGACAACCAACTTGCATATTTGGAGTTTTCAATCAGTTTTGCAGGTTCCAGCATGCCATTGATGGACTTAAGAAGCTGATCCAACATTTTCATATCATATTTTGGTTGTTGGGGTCGTTTTCTGATTTTTGGAGCCATTTTTTACTGTTAAAAGCGTCTGATTTACATTACAACAACATCTTCTATTCATCAGAAAGAAAAATGCTTTTTGGGTTTTGTTCGCAGCCCTGAAAAACCATCTGGGTATCTTTTAGATTTTGCATGCAAGCTGTATATTTTTCAGAATCGAGCATGCAAAGCTACAGCCATACCCCTCTCCCTTGGCAGCCGCAAATTTGAATGCAGTTTTCAAATGTCTCGTTCTTGTTCATACGGACTTCGATTTTGATGATTCTTGTTATGAACTTGGCTATTTTTTTGTGCTCTATCCACTAGTGGAGTTATTTTTTGATTTTCATGCATGAATTCTTCAGAAATTGCAGATTCTCAGCTGTGACAGTGCACAGTTCTCATTTTGGAAACTTCGGAGGATCATAACTTTCTCATACGACCTCGTATCGAGGCGATTCTTTTTTTGAAAGTGTATGATTTTTCGAGTAGATCGCAGTGGTGCTATTTTTTTCCTTGATTATTGTACCCAAGTTTCACTTTTAGCATATGCTCTTCATGAGGGTTTGTAATGCATTGAAATCAAGACCACTAAGTATCTCTTTCTAGTGGTAGTTGTAAATGCACTAAAATATAGTGCCAAATCATATTTCTTTGGGGGGGGGGGTTCTTTGATTGAGTAAAAAGGGGGAGGCATTGTTGTGGCTGGGTTCTCTTCTTTTTAACATTTCTTTGCATTCCTTCATCATGGATCAAACAAATATGCCCATCCTAACTCCATACAATTACTTTGAGTGAAAATCACGCATGATAATTCACTTAAGGAAAGCTGGATTAAATAGGATAACTATGGGACTTGAAACTGAACCTGCTAAAGATGAAGACAAGCCTAAGTGGTTTAACAAATGTGATGAGGCATATGGAACATTGTGTTTGTCTGTTTCTCCTGACTTGCTATTTCACATTGATTCTTTGGATACACCAAATGAAGTATGGACAAAGCTAGAAACATTATTTGGCACACAAGATTCAATGAGGGGTCATATGTTGGAAAATGAATTAATTAGTTTGAGTCCAGGCAATTTCAACACAATCCAAGATTTCTTCACCAAATTGAAATCACTAAGGCTGCAGTTAAAAAAATGTGGAATTGAAAAGAAAGATGAACAACTGATTCTCAGTATTCTCTCTAAGCTAAGTTCAGAATATTTTGTGTTTGTCTCTACCTTCTATGCTACTAAGGGTGCACTTGGTACTCAATTCACCATGCCATCTCTAGATGATTTTGCTGTCAATCTCACTCGAGAACAGGACAAGCTAATCCATATGGGCACTCTTAAGTCCTCTAAGTCACATGCCTTAGCAACCAACCAAGGCACAAAAGAACAAAAAGGACAAAGTAGTAACAACAATAGTAAAGATGAGAAACAAAATAATAGTGAGGAAAAGAAGGATCAGATACCAATTGCTTCAAAAGCAACTATTGATACCTCATCCTCTAAGGGCGATAAGCCTAAGAAAGAAAAGGTTAAATGTGCCTATTGTAAAAGACCCGGTCACGATGAACATAAATGTTTGAAGAAACAAATTGATCACTTGACATACATTCTTGAGAAGAATAATATTAGTGTTCCTGAGTCTATCAAACAAAGTTCTAATGAAGAGTCTAAAAAGGAAAAAGAAAACAACAAGGGGAAAGGAAAGGGCAAAGCTCTTGTTGCAGTTGCTTCCTCACCATCCACTTAGGTTCTTGATTCAGGTGCTTCGCACCACATGGCTTCATCTAAGGAAGAACTTGCATCCTTGGAGCCATGTACTATGCCTTCTATTTTGATGGGTGATGACACTCCTATTGAGGTGTGTGGGAGAGGGTCTGTTGATGTGGGGGATGGCACATTCCATGATGTTCTTTGTGTACCCTCATTATCAACTAATCTCCTATCAATATACCAAATCACTCACACAGGTTTAGGCAAGTGGGTTGAGTTCACTCTTGATTCAGTGGAGATATGTGAGTTGCATAGTGATTTTGTAGTTGCAATTGGGAGAGCAGATCATTAGTCACGACTCTATCTGTTTTCTCACTTTGTTCTTGATCCTCCTTCATCTATTTTGCTCACTCACTCTAATGATGTGAGTAAACTATGGCATGAGCGGTTTGGCCATCTTAACTTCCGCTATTTGCATCAGCTCAATCAACAGAGCATGGTCACAGGGTTGCCTTCGGTTCAATTCTCAGGAGGTGTTTTCCAAGGTTGCATTCTTGGTAAGCATCCTAAGGAAAAGTTTGACAAAAGTAAGGCATGGAGAGCTTCACAGATACTAGAGTTAGTTCATAGTGATTTGGCTGGTCCATTTCAACATCCTTCTTTCAGCAGGGCCCGATATGTCCTCACATTCATTGATGACCTTTCTCGATATACATGGGTGTACTTTCTCAAACAGAAGTCAGAGGTATTTGATCATTTTCAAGACTTCAAAAATTTTGTAGAAAAGCAATTTGGGAAAGCCATCAAGGTTTTGCGCACAGACAATGGTGGTGAGTATGTCAACCATCGGTTTGAAAGATTTTGCACTTCAGAGGGGATTGATTTACAACATTCAGTTCCATACAATCCTCAGCAAAATGGTGTTGCAGAACAGAAGAATAGATCCTTGAAGGAAATGGAAAACTGTATGATTCACTCTAGATCTCTTGCACCACAGTATTGGGCAGAAGCCATTAACTGTGCTTGTTATATCCAGAATCGTGTTCCTCACCGAGCCTTGAAGGGAGTTACTCCTTTTGAAGCTTGGAGCGGTCGAAAACCATCAGTTAAGCACTTTTGAGTTTTTGGCTCCCCTGCATGGGCCCACATTCCTACAGAGAAACGTAAGGCCTTGGATCTGCAAAGCAGACCTTGCATATTTGTAGGTTATCCTGATGGTGTGAAGGGTTATCGGTTGCTCCACCCTACTACACATGAGTTATTCATTGAGAGGAGTATTCAGTTTGAGGAGGGATCTTCAAGCTCACTTTCTATCACTTCTCCAACTCCTTCTACCTTGACATTAGAGTCACTTGGAATACATGACAGATCTTCTGATGAGTCAGATTCACCTGAACAGTCTTCTACCTCTACTTCTGATGCAGAAAGTGATTCAGAGAACTCACCTCCTTCCTCTCCTAGTCATCATTCAGAGGTTAATGATTCCCCTCCAGATCCTCCATCTTCTTGCCCACTTTGGGCTAGACAGACCTTGCAGTCTGCAGGTGATTGGGTTGGGGATCCATCAGACACCAGGCAAACTCGTTCACAATTCCAGGATGCTCCACATGTCTTCATTGCTACTGCCTCAGATCCACAGTCCTTTCATGAGGCTTCTGGTATTTTTGAGTGGGATACAACTATGCAGGAAGAGTATAGTTCCTTGATGAGGAACCATACTTGGGATCTTGTCCCTCTTCCTAAAGGACGAAAACTTGTTCAATGTAAGTGGATCTATCGGACAAAATTTGCAGCAGATGGGTCAGTTGACAAACACAAGGCTCGCTTGGTTGCCAAAGGATTCTCCTAGGTTCCTGGGATTGACTACTCTGAGACTTTTGCACCAGTTGCCTGAATGAATTCCATTCGAATTGTTCTTGCCATTGCTGCAGCTAATCATTGGGAAGTACATCAGATGGATGTGAAGAGTGCTTTTCTTCATGGTGACCTTCATGAGGAGATCTACATGGAGCAGCCACAGGGCTTCCTTCAGGATTCTTCACTTGTGTGTCATCTTCAAAAGTCTCTCTATGACCTCAAACAGGCTCTTCGGGCCTGGTATGCCAAGATGGACTCCTTCCTTCTATCAGTTGGGTTCACTCGGTGCCATTCTGATCCTAATGTGTACATTTTGCAACAGGGTGATTCACTTCTATTTTTGGTTTTGTATGTTGATGACTTGCTGATCACAGGAAGTTCTTCACCCACCATTAAGGCTGTCAAAGTGGCCCTTCAAGACAGTTTTTTGATGACTGACTTGGAGCTTGTTGCATTACTTTCTCGGGATTGAGATCCTTTAGTCTCCTTCTGGGATCACCATCACACAATCCAAGTATGCTCTAGATTTACTCTCGAGGTTTCATATGGCTGACTATAAGCCTGCTTCGAATCCCTTCCTTTCTGGAGTCAAACTTGAGGCTCAATGTTCTTCTCCAATTGTTGATGACACTTTGTACCGCCAACTTGTTGGGAGTCTCATTTATCTAACTCATACGAGACATGACATCTCCTATGCTGTAGGCATGGTCTCTCAATTCATGTAGGAGCCCCATGAGTTACACTAGAAAGCAGCCAAGCGGATCCTTCACTACATTCAGGGTTCTCATAGTTGTGGGATTCACTACGCAGTAGGTATTGAGCTTGATTTGGTGGGCTACATAGATTCAGATTGGGCAGGTGATTCTGAGGATCGCAAGTCTACTTCAGGGTATAGCTTCTCACTTGGGTCAGGTCCTGTTTGTTGGTCGAGCAAAAAATAGTCTGCTATTGCTTTGTCTTCTACTAAGGCTGAGTATCAGGGGGCTATAAATGCCGCCACTAAGGCCATTTGGATTCAACATCTTCTCACTGAGTTTGGTATCCAGATCAGATGACCATCAGTCATATTTTGTGACAACCAGAGTGCCATTCAGATCTCACGGAATCCAGTTCATCATCAACGGACCAAACACATAGAGGTCCACATGCACTACATCCGGGAGCTTATCCATGGTCATGTCATTGACCTTCGCTATTGTCCGAATTCTGAGCAAGTTGCTGATATCTTCACCAAACCCTTCACTGAGAGTAAGTTCCTTCATTTGTGAGCTTTGTTGGGGGTGCAGGATGCTTCATCTTTTGGGGGGGCCTCTTCCTCTCACTCGGAGTCCTAACTTTTTTGTGGGGGGGTCTCTTTTCTCTCTCCTTTGAGAAATCTTATGTACATGGGTACCTCATCAGGCTTGACTTGCCGGGACCCATTTCTACATCCACCTAAGCTTCGCTTATGGGGGGGTGTTAGTGTAGTTTTTTATTTTTCCTATTTTGCTAGGTTTTTCCTTCACTTTTTAATAATCTCACTTAGGTTAATAAAGCATGTCTTATTAGGTGAATGGTTGTGAGGTGTCACCTTCCTACATGTGAGCATCCATTAGCTATCTTGGGAAGATACTTTGCTATCTTTAGTTTGATAGATGGTTGCTCCTCATTGGTTGGTGTTGACACCTCCTCCCTCTTCCTAGCCTATATAAGCATGCTACCTGGCTTGTTTTTTTATCTCTTGTTTTTGCATCCTCTTAATGCTATTTTGGTTCTAGCATTTGCATTACTCTCTTGGAGACTAACTCTATGATGCTATTTTGATTTTGTATCATTTGCATTCATAGTTTAGATATTTACTCTTTGCACTAGTTTTTTGGGTTATTAATCTTTTCAGATTCTAACACTATTCCATTCTTGATACTTCTAGAAACTTCTTCTTAAATCCTTGCCTTTGATCACATAAAAAACTCTCTTTGTGCATTAAATATGCCAACTCGTTAATCCT
The DNA here is from genome assembly GCA_028749045.1 of Cupressus sempervirens. NCBI lineage: Eukaryota > Viridiplantae > Streptophyta > Pinopsida > Cupressales > Cupressaceae > Cupressus > Cupressus sempervirens. The sequence goes on along the minus strand of CM053785.1, from coordinate 509,216,305 downwards.
TATTGCCTATGCATTTTGACTAATTTGAAAATTCAATTGCACCAGTCTCAAATTTGAATCCTTCACAAACTATAATTTTACTAAAAATTGGTCATCACTATGTAGCTCAATCATTACTATTCTATCTTGCTTGACTTCCACTAGCTCGCTCGATTTTCACTATGCTCGATTTCTACTTCAACTTGCTCAACCATAACTATCACTTGGCTAATACTGTTAACTTGGCTAACCTTAATTTCCTTAATCTTATGCTTCAATAGCCTTGTAAAACTATCACTCAGTCAAGCTTACTATTTTATTCAATTTTTTTTCTTCTCTTCTAAATGTCAACTCAATTGCCTTCCTTAATTCATATAATGATTAAACAACTCATTATCTTTTCAAAGACTAACTGATCAAGTGCCCATTTGTAATTCCATCATACTTACTCCTCTTCACTCAATAACTTCACTAGTTCATCTAGTTATCTTGTTGGAAATATGGCTAAGTAGGATAACTTAGCATTGTCATTTATGGCAGCATATCTCAAGAAGAGATGTCATAATGTATAGATAAAGATGTCATAGTTGGAAGCAAAATATTCAACATAGTTGGTATGCGTAGTCTACATAGTGATATTCAACATGTGATTAGTTGAAGACAAATGCTACAAAGTGTCATGTTGATGTGTGAAAGAGTACAACATGGTACAAATAGTATGGAGCAAGATATGACAGGTTCACTAATAAAAGCAGTAAACAAAGTATATCATAAATTTGGTATTTATGGATTAAGGAATTATTTTGGTGACAAAATAATTACTTAAACTAATTAGGGATGACATCCTAGATGTTAACCCTAAGTGGGAAAAAAATTATTTTTATATTATGCCAAGCGTGTGAAAGCTTGAAGGCTATCAGGGCAAGTTTTGTAAAATATAAGGGTATAAAGGAAAGATCAAGATATGCAAAGTTGTGTGATGATGTGATAGATGATATTAAAATGATATGTGAACCATGTTGGAAAAAATTCTTCAATTGTAGATTGTCATTGATGTTTACACAAATGTCAGTATTAACTGAGCAATGTAGAGTTTGTGGTATTAACTAAGCAATCAAGTAATGAAGACTTTCTAGTATTAACTAAGTAGTCCTTTAATGAAATAGATTCCTACTTTTAGTATTGACCAAGTGGTTAGGCATCAAAGGCTTGCAGTATTGACTGAGTGGTCAGGCATCAAAGTTGTGCATTATTGACCAAGTGGTCGGGCATTAAAGAAGTCATAGTGTTAATCGAGTGTTCAATCTTAGTGTTGACCAAGTGATAGCAGAATGTAATTGTCAAATATTTTATTATTTGAGGCTAACTATTCAAATGTTTATTAATGTTTTGAAAAGGTATTCAATCTAACTTTTCCTAGCTTATGATATATAATAAAGGTCAAGTTGTGAGGACAATAAGTAAGAAGTGGAATATGAAAAAGATGGATATGTGAGCAAAGGAAAGGCAGAGCAAGATAGTGTGAAAGATAAGTTGCAAAGAAACATTTGATCATGAAGGATATAGAGGTCAAGCCAAAACAAAATTCTAAATCTACAAAGATAGTTTCTTCATAAACCAGGTCAAAATTGTTGTTGCTTTCTAACCACTATAGCAATAAAGAAATCTCTTAACATAGTTGACTTAACTTTAATTTTGTAAATCCTCAAACAAGATGACATTTCAAGATTGAAGTGTTCAAAGACCTATAACTAGGCCACTCCTAACAAGGTGATCTAAATCCTCTAATAAGGTCATACTTAATAGTATGTTTTGTAACCTTTAATAGGGTTGGCTCCTAATAGGGCTCATTTTAGAAGAATGAACATTATTATGACTAGTTGCAAGGTGGTTTTTCCCAAATTGGGTTTCCATGTTAAATCTTGGTGTCATCTATTTTCATTTAATTTTCTTATGCTTTATGCTTCTACAACTAAGTTATTAAAGGACAAAACAATTTAATAATTTTAAGATTGCTTTGCTAACTGAGTGATAATAAAATTCTAATGTTAACTGAGCTATCCAGTATTGCATGCTAAGTGGAAGTTTATATTGACATCTAATGGAAAATGATTTTCTTTTGTGGTAACTAATTCACCCCTCCCATCTTAGTTACTCCCCTTAAATTTCTAACAAACCATATGTTGTGAAACTTTGATGTATAATTAGAAGATCTCAAAGTACAAGAAAAAGATGTTTTTGTATCTATTCCTTTTGTATATAAGAATTGCATTGTATAATTGCATGTTTGGGTAGTGGGATCATCTTTCATACATTTTATATTTGTAATATCAACTCCTAATAGGGTTGAAGGAACTCCTAACTGTAGACACCTAAATCTGATTACACCGCTTCGGTAATCTTATTTAGCTATCTCTAAAGGCATCATTAATTAAATTCCTATTTAATTAATCCTTTGGCCATCCCCTAGCTGATTAATTTAATTAATCATCTATAGTCCTAAATTGATAAATCAAATAATCTATCATTTATCAATTAATCCTATTCTCCTATCTAATTCCAAATCCCAAATTTATTAAAATCACTTTAATAAATAAAAGCTCTCAAATTTAATAGCCCCTAACTTATCCCTAACCCTCCATCTATCCTAATCCACCCCATCCACCCATACTAACCTAGCTTAGCCACTAACTCACCCACCCTCATGAATGCCATCCACTTGCACATCTCTAACATCCCTAATCTAATCCTAAACCCAAGCCTAATCCCCCCCCTAACCTTGTCACATTCCCTAAGTGAGCTTAAGACTTTCCTAAGCCAAATCAAAGTCTCCTCCCTCAAAATATCCCAACCATAAAACTTTATCCCAACCATAAGCCTTCAATGCTCTTACATGCCCTTAAAAGCTCTTACAAGCCATTATGAGGGCCATTTAAGGCCTTGAGCCACCTTTGTTGACTCATCCTTGCCCTTTCCTCTACCCAATGACCCTGTGACATGTGTCACTCCCTGATTGGTGCTAAACAAGAACAATCCATGTGCTCCCCTTTGAGTGCATCTTAGCCTTCCATAAGCTTTCATATCTCCTTGCATCTTAGCCATCCATCCCTCAAGCCCTTAGCCTATAAATTGAACCCCCTCCCTTCAAAAAATCATCCATCTTCCATTGCAAAGTTATAATGCTATTTTGAGAGCACAAACACTATCAAAATACCATTATAATGGCAAAATCCCTTCATGACTCCATTGTTAAAACCTTGTTTCACTCACTCCATCCATCCATTTGAAGTTTGAAGCATAACTTGTGAGCATACATTCCTACAATCAAGGACAAATCCATTGCATCATTGTGTTATACCATTTGGAGCTTATCATTCTTGGTTTGCCTCCATTTTTGGTGATAACAAACCGGTCTTATCATAAGTGTTTTCCATTTTAGTATTGTTAATGCTTTCCATAATAGATAGTGTTCATTTTATTCTACTAATCTAGGTGATACATTTTGGCACGCCCAATGGGACCCCGCATATGGGTCAATCTAATCATGTTTTTGGATTTTATGATAAACTAACAAAACTAACATTGTTTGCTTGCAAATTTTTGTGTTAGGTTTGCTAACATTCTTGCAGGTACGCAGGTTACACTTTCGAAGTCACACTCCCGGCCATATCATCAGTTTCCATTTCTGAGACTTCAAAAAAATCAAAATTTTTGCAAACCTGCGACCGCAGGAACGCGTCCCTGTGACGTGGGAATGAGGCTATTTGCCAGCAGGAACGTGAACCTGCAACGGCGAGTTCACAGGTCATCACCAGACAGTTTTACCATGTCCTAAAAACTTTCTCTGCATCCTCGCTGACAAATTCTCCTGTAGGAATGCACCTAATAATAGCGGGATCACCATTCTCACCTTGCCACTTCCTGTCTTGACATTCTCGGGATTGTAATAAACCTATTTATGTACGATTGTCATTCTGAGTTGCAGGAATGTTGTAAGGGCATAAACCTATGGGATCGCTCTGTCAAAAAGAGCTCTCAAGTTTTTGGCTCATGTTTTAATTTTTCTTTTTATCAGTCGTTTCTGTCATTCCCGCGATCTAGAGGCTTTGCAGGATCGTCATTCTTACAAACAAAAAGCCAGTAGAATCGATAACTTTTTTGCGGGATCGCTAACCCGCGTGTGAAAATGCTGGTACAGTCATGGGAACATTGTTTCTCGCCTTTTCCTCTGCGAGAATGTTTTCTCCCCTTTTGGTCTGCTTTTAAGTCATTGTCATTCACATTTTCAAATTGGGAAAAATGAACTTGTATGCATAACAACCCCACAAATCAAACACTCAATTTTGGTGCTTTAAAACGAACAAAAACAAACTTTCAGTTTTGCATGCAATCTAGGCACACTTCGATTTTTGGGGCATAAAAAGAATCTACATTTTAGAAAATTTCTAAGTTATAAAAACCAATAAAAACACTTTTGAGTGAGTTTGTAGTTGGATTCACCCTCTTTAATCGCCCATCAATTTAACCATTGGTTGCAATCTCAGCGCCATCTATAGGGATGGGTCTACCTAAGAGGGTGTTAAGTGCTCCACGCAAATCAAAATCCACTCACTTGGGTTTTTAATGGTTTTTCTAAGTTAGAAAATTCCTTGAATGCACATTAGTCTCACTCACAATTCATTTGGGCTTTAAAATTGAACACATCCTTGACATGAAGGGCCTCCGAGCATGCATTTGAAATTGAGCTTCACACACATCTTTTGTTTTGGGCTTAAAAAAAACTCACACTAACTCTTGAATGCCTTAAAGAAAATCAATCGATACTTGACGTGGAGGGCCTCTGGGCGCGCGGGTTTATTTCTTGTTGACCCTAACTCTTCTTCATGCTTGCATTCTTTGATCAATTTTTACTTTTGTTGGCGCTTCAAGTTGGAATTGAACATTTACGTCCTAAACATGTGTGTTTGCAAGGTCTAGAATAGATAACTTAAGTATCAGTGGAAAAGAAGAATCGTGTTTTTTAGCCCAAGGTCATCCAAATCTTCTCTCCCGTTGTTGTCTTTCAAGGCCATCTTGGGTGTAGAAGACTAGGATCCAAAACCTTGTTTCTCTTTTTAGGAGGCCTGCTTGGGGATTTCATCACGCCTTGGGATGACCTCAACTCTCGCATTTCGACGGAGTATAAGAATCGAGGGGTGAATCGAAAGACACCTCTCTTGAGATCAGGATTTTGTCACTCGGGCTAAACCTCAAGGAACTTTATACCCTTGAGAAGTGAAAGAGGAGAAGTGGGTTACCGCTCCTCTCAGCTATGTGACATCTTTTCGGTTTCATCTATGGATTTGGGCCTCACGTACCTTGGGTATATCGAGGACTCCCTAGCTAAAGCGAATTGTCAACCTTGTAGACAACTATCTAGGGTGTTAATGTGTTTAAAGTGATTGATCAAAACATTTGTAGAACATACACACTCCTTGGCGCAAGTATCATATTCTGGGAATCAAAACTTCTATCTGGTTGTTCTTATCTATTTCTTGATATTCTACTTGTTGAATGAATGTTTGCTAAATGTGGTCAATCCTAGCCTAGGGCATACTTAGCGCAGTCACTGCCTCTAGGAAAACCCACAGTTGTGATCTTACCCCTTGGAAATATCTCATGTCAAGCCATCCTAAGACTAAGTTTAAAAAGGCTAAGCTTCCTCAAATACTAGCCTACAAGGAAATCGAAGCAGAGCATAAGAAGCATACCCTCAACCCCAAGATTGCCAAACTGGATTAGATTGAGAAAGACAGAGCTGAAGTAGCATTGCAAACGGAATGGGACTAAAAAATCCAAAACCTAACCCTTTGATGTGGTGTTAATATGAGCCTTATTGACAACTCTACTATTACTCATTCTGATTAGGTCCTTCCTCTTTCCACACACACTTACACCTTTGTAGGTTTAGTCTCTCATCTAGGAATTGCACTATCCCATCTAAGCATTTGAAGTTAGTCCATCGCCTCTCATCTTAGGCTATTGAAGAAGAATCATCCACCTACATTGACAAGATCTTAGCGTCACCTCCTCACTCACTTAGAAACATTTTACATCACATCTCTCATCATCTTGAGTATCCTCAAAACAAAACACTTCGCTCATAATAGGTTGTTTTTTGTGTCCCACATCACCTTGAGCCAAAGGTTAGGGTCACACCTTTTGCATCACTATCATATTCCCCACATTCACATCTTAGGAAAGCACAAGCACCATATCATTTGGACACTCTTAGTGTCATCCCTCACTGCATTTAGGAGAAGCATCCTTTCATGCCACCCACCACACGTTTTGGTAGGCACACATGGAAAAAAGACATGGATCCTAATCATAGTGGTAACACATCTCAAGCTCAACCACACTCTGTGGTATCCATGATGCCATCAGATCCACCACCATAAATTCTAGAGGAACCAGGATCATCCATAGATATTGAGGCTTTTATGAACCAACCTACTCATGCTACTATCATCAATGCCATTATAGATTGCAACAAGGAAACCATCATGGCAAATTTCTTACGAGACAATGTTGGTGTCTTTGAGTTTGGACGTCCACCACCTATCAACATAGTAGATCGTACTCACCCATTGTTTGGAGGGCAACCATCTCAGGTAGAACCAACAGACCCACATATCCCCTCGACCCAGGTGCCGGTTCACATTCCACAGAACACTCATCCCATCCCCACTCAACCATTAGTGCATACTACATCCCAACCAACCTCAAGTATACCATTTGCATCTACTTCCACCACTCATTTTTCTATTCCACCAACACCTCCATTTGCATCTAGCAGCACTACCTTTTCATTTCCACCCCATATCACATCTAGTCCATTTGGTCCTCAAATACCACCATTAGGGTCTAATACCTCATCCTCCATCCCACCAAACATTACTATCAACCCCTTTGTAACTAGCCAAAGCTCTTCAACTACTTTTCCTTTGGGACCTTGGAATTTTTTTGTGACACAAACACCTATCATCAGTCTTCCCCCTAGCACTACAGTCGCGTTCACACCTTCTGCACTATCATCCACTACTTGACATAGCTATTCGCTCCCACCCCTCACCAACTATTTCTCCATGCCACCTTTAGGCAATAGCCCAAATCCACCACCACCGCAGTTCTCTACAGTAACCCCTTTGCCGCATATCAATTACCTTGCGGCTACTCCAAATCAATCCTACTCCCAAGCAGGCGCACGTCCCACATATGTTGGACATGGTATATATTCCCAGAGCATGGAACAAGCATCATCTACATTACCATCAATCCAGCCATAGCCTTCACACCAGCAGTATGCCCAAGCACCCACTCAGAACTATCTCATAGGGCAGCAGCCTCATGGTTACCTGCCACACCCACCTCCGCAGATGCAACAATATGCAGAACCCACATTCCAGCAACCCATGGCATCCAATCCACTAGGGGCACCTGCTCCTCCACCTATAAAATTTGAATGGGAAGAAATGAAGAATTCCCTCAAAGCCCTCAAGGATGGGACAGACACCAAGACTTTCAAATTTGAAAATGATTGCCCATATCCTTTTGATAAGACTATCACATTGACTCCATTTCCTAAACATTTCGAGGTCCCCAAGTTTGACAAATTTAGAGGGAAAAGTGATCTAGTCACGCATGTTAAGGAATTCTATATGCATTGTCAGGAGGTAGCTTATAATGATGTGTTCCTCATGCGGCTCTTTCCCAAGAGCCTAGCAAGACCACCCTTGGAATGGTTTTGCCGCATACCTCAAGGTACTATTAAAACTTTTGCAGAACTTTCTGAGGCATTTGTTGCACAATATACCCATCTCGTTGAAACTAAATTATCTATGGTGGACCTTGTCCACACCAAACAAAAAGGAGGAGAGAGTCTTGCAGAGTACCTACAATGTTGGTAGATCCTCACATCAAGGATCTCTTGCACCATCCCTGAGTGTCATCTTGTCAAGATGTTCATAAACAACGCACACCCTAGCCTTGCTCATCACATGGTTATGAACTGTTTGCAAACATACAAGGACATCAAAGAAAAAGGAATGGGCCTCGAGCAAGGTCTCATTAAGGATGGTGTCATTAGACTATACAAGGAAAACACCCAGGACCATGGTTTGAGTAATGATAAAACCCAATATTGGAACAAAAACAAGAATACGGTGACAGATGGTGCCACTGACACTCGACAGGTCCATATTGTTGGGGGCGGCCACCAATGTTCCCACCACATTTTGCCAACAAAAAACTTATCAACAACAACCTCTTGCGTATCACCCGCCACTCATGCAAACTCATCAGTTAGTGCAGGTTCCTCATAATCAAACTAATGCTATCACATTGGCGGTAGGTAGTAAACCCTATGTTCAGAGGCAACCATGAACATACACCCCATTAGGGGAACCTCTTGATACTATCTTCGAGAAATTTGCCAAAGACAACCTTGTTCAGTATCCACAAATGCAACCCTTGGAACCCAATCAATCTAGAGCATCCTGGTACAAAGATAACGAATATTGCAAATTCCATCATGTCAAAGGGCACACTACCCTTAAATGCATGCAGCTTAAGGATTATGTATAGGATCTCATTTACCAAAAAGAGATCACAGTGGGGGCACAACCCTCACCCAATGCAGGATTAATGATGTATCAAAATGCTTTCCCTCCTCATAACACAAACTCGGGAAAGGCACCTGCAAACCCTCCTGTCAACAAACCTAACAAAGCTCTGGGTAAACAAGGTGACAACTGAGACACGTCTCAAAATTATACCTCAACATACTTAGACTATGGTAGCCTAATTGGTTGCATATCCCAAGTTAAACCATCTGTCAATGTCATTAATATCAAAGGCCTAGACACTCAGTGTGTAGTCACTACCCGTCGGACACGACTCAATATAGTTGGTCCATCTATATCCACACAAATCAGACCACCATCAGCACGACCACCTCCACCTTGAGCATCTCCATCAGAATCCCCTTCACTAGGGCCACAATATAACATCCTGGAACACCTTGGAAACATGCCAGCCCAGATCTCCATCCTGGATCTCTTACAAACAAACCCACTTTATCAAGAGATCCTTGACAACACTCTATGTGAGTCACACATCCCTTTTGACATAAACGCCACTGAGTTTCACAACTTGGTTGGCCATCTTTCAACCTCATGTGCCTTATCTTTCAAAGCCACTGATATCCCAGTAGTTCAACCTGATCACATCCTCCCACTTCGCATAGTTGTCATGGTTTCTGACTTTGCAGTTAAGTGTGTCATGATAGATAATGGATCAGCTCTCAATCTATGTACTCTAAAGTTCATCAAGTAGGCAGGATATATTGAGGCAGATATCATCAATGAGGTGATCACCATCAAGGCATATGACAATTTGGATCATACTATTGAAGGAACCATCTTGCTCCCTATCAGAGTTGGCCTAGTCACTCAGGAAACACTTTGTCATGTAGTTGATCTTAATCTTCCATATAACATCCTCCTTGGTTGCCCATGGATTCATGCCATGAAGGCCATTCCATCCACATATCATTAGTGCGCCAAATTTTTGCATAATGGCACTGAGATAACCATCCATGTAGATCCTGAACCCTTTGCTTATTGCAATGCAGTTGAAGCTTTGTACACCAATCACTATCCTAGCATCGAAATTGGCACCACCATGGCCAGCTCCTCTAGCACTTGCCACGATCCGGACACCATTTTAGCCTCCACTCTCTCCACGGTTAAGATCAACTACCAAGGTTGTGGTGAGTATAGTCTCACAGATGCTTTTGTTGTTGGCGCTCTACCACTTGACCCACATACTCAAGGACACCCAACACATCAAGGGCCTATACTAGAAGCTACCTCTCGACTTCACCAGTTGGGCCCTACCACATTTTTCACCAAAGGTATCCTTGATGGAGCTGGAAAATACACCAGACATTAACACATGGTTATACAAAGAGCCACCTCCTAAAAGTGAAGCACTTCTTGATCACTTTAAATAGAAATATCCCTGGTCACATCGCTTGGCCACAGAACAATGGGATTATCAAGGAGGTGGTTTAGGTTGCTAGGAATTAGGTATGAGACAACCTATAGAAGTACACCAAGGGCAGAAAACCAAAGGCTTGGGCTATGGACTCCTTGCAACTGGGGGCACTACAACAAAAGGCCACGCCTTTACGAACATCCAAAACACTTTCGTTGAGGTTGAAGACATCCCTGAGGAAGTTGAAAAGAAAGCTTACGATGATATTTTCCTTGACAAAATAATCCTTGGAGCCTTTGTGCTCTGCCAGTTATCCTTGAACCTCATAGACCTCCCTCTCGCTCACCCCGAACTCATAGATTGGGACCAACCAAGTGTCGTTCATGTTGACAAGTTCTCTACTAAGCACGCGCTCCTTAAATTCATGGGGGCAGAAAAGCCACATAAATGGCCACCTCCACCATCAACATATGTCTACAAGCTAGATCTAGCAGGATACTTCGGGGAGGAGGAGATCTCTAGTGGCAAAAATGAAGTTCCAAAAGAAACAAAAAAGCAAAAAGATAAAAGAAAAATATCCCATGGTGAAAACTCCTCTAGAGCGCCATTGGGTGACTCAAAAAATGAAACAAAAATAAAGGACATATCCAATGGTGAAAACCTCTCAGAGGTACCCGAGGATGGAGATTTCATCCTCCCCCCACAGGAGCATCGACCTCCTATATCTTCAGTTTTGATAGAAGAAACTCAGCCTCTAAATATCAGTCTAATAGAGATACCACATATCACATACATCGCAACCTCTTTACCACCGAAACAAGCGAAACTTCTTCTTGAAGTCCTTCGTGAAAATATAGGCCACTTTGCATGGTCATATCAGGATATGCTAGGGTTGATACTCTCTCTCGATGTTTAGATCAAAATGAGGCTGCGATGACTCTCAAAGAGGTACACACTGGACTTTTTGGTGCTCACACAAGCGGGATGGTGTTAGCAAAGTAGATCCTTCAAGCTGGATATTATTGGCCTACTCTAGAACAGGATGCATGTGAATTTGTGAAGCGATGTTTACCTTGTCAACAACATGCTAATTTAATCTAGGCTCCAGCATAAGACTTGCAACCCATTGCACCACCATGGCCTTTTGCCTGCTGGGGTTTTGATCTTGTTGGTCTTATTGCGCCACTTTCTTCAGAAGGGCACAAATGGATAATCACCGCAACTGATTATTTCACTAAGTGGGTCGAAGTAGTTCCCCTTGTTATTGCCACAGGAGTTCAAGTGTCCAAGTTTATATTATATCACATCATATGTCGCTTTGGGATCCTAGCTACCATTTTCACAGACCATGGAGGTAATTTTGAAAACCTAAATATGGAGGAATTGTGCACTTCCCTCCGCATCCACCACCGCTTCTCGAGCCCATATTTCCCACAAGGTAATGGTTAGGCTAAGGCAACTAATAAAACCCTCCTCAAAATCCTCAGGAAAGTTGTCAATGACTCCGGCCATGATTGGCATTTGCAAATTAATCCCACCCTATGGGCATACCGCACCTCATTCCGTACAGCCACTGGTACAACTCCATACTCCTTGGTCTATGGTGCTGAAGCAGTCTTGCCTATTAAGGTTGAACTCCCATCACTCCGCATTTCTATCTGAGGACAGATATCTGATGAGGAATATAGAGTGGCTCAACTTACTCAACTTGACCTACTTGATGAAAGAAGGCAACAAGCCTACGACCATCTCATGTTCTATCAAAGTCGCCTCAAGTGCAATTTCAACAGGAAAGTCCATCCGTGCAATTTTCAGGAAGGTGACATGGTCCTTAAAGAGAATATGAAGGTTCAAGCTGACCGAAAAAAGAAAGGCAAGTTCGAGCCCACCTGGCTTGGTCCTTATGTAATTACAACATCTTTTGGCTCAGGAGCCTATCAGCTATCTACCCTTGAAGGTGAATTCCTAAATGATCCTACCAAAATTATTCACCTCAAGAAATTCTACACCTAAGGATATGGTATAAAATCAATCATCCAATGGTGAAAACTTGGCAATTCAAGCGCCTTGGATAGGTCCATGGTGAAAACCTAGCAAATAGGTGCCAGGTGTACTACAGCTCTTCCATTATCTATTACCGACACACACCCCTTCACTGCCCCTCCATATCCTATCACTCATCCCACCTACTTTTTTCAAGTTGTTCCTTGTCGTTATTCGCCATACTTCGCAAACATCATCCTCTAGCACTTTGCACTATGTACCTTGCTTGACGTATCTTACCATTTGTACTCTACTAGATCTACCCTATCACGTACAATATGTAGCATATACTACCCATGTAGAAATGTGTCTCATACCCCCTACACTAACCCGTATCACCCATATACCATATTTATGTGAATACAACAATATTTGACCCCTTGTACATAAATCTCACTTCACATAACCCCCCACCCCCCCCCCCCCCCACCCCCTCAACGAAACCATGTATTATGACAATGCTATCTCCTCATCCTGAGCTTTCCCCCATCGTTCATATACCTACTATGTTTTGCTATCCAAGTCTTGAGTTCCCATATCCTTAAACTGATCTCACTTGTACATACTATCCAGGTCTTGTTTACAACCCGTTAGAAGCTCGTCAGTTGATCTCTTTGGCAAACGATTCCTTTTTCACTTTGCAGAATCTTTTTGTTTCTCCTTTTGGTTGATTGTTTCCACCTACCTTTTGTTGTTTCCTCCTCAAGATCGCCATGATCATTTCATATCATGGTGTGTTTTGACTGGAGCACTGGAGGGAGTTGGGTTCGATCATAGTCTTTCACTGTTTGAGGGTCAGTTGATATTATCCTTTCATATTTCAAACATGTTTTCATCTTTCGATAATACATGATGCACTTGGGTAATCTCGTTTGCTTGTGGATCATCCAACATCGTTCCAACATTGATCTCTCTGAGACTCACGTGTGATGCTGGGGCAATCCTTGCGTGCTTGTTTAGGTCAGTCCTATGGAATTTTGGGGAAAAGGCCTTGATGTTCTTGGTAACCTTGGCAGATCCCTAACAATCCTATATCAAATTAAGTGTTTACACTACATAGTGGTACTTCCTCATGAAGTACCCTGCACTTAACTTTCCCTACCACCTCACTTTTTAGAAACCCCTGGGTATCTTCCTTATCATCACCTCTCTCCCTTGAACTATCACTTTTTACATCCTCAGAATCATTTGATTTGAAGCCTCGAACATCAAAACTTATTTACTCTCCTCATAATGTAATCCCTATCATCAATTACTATCCTAGCTCTCAAATCTCTGTTATCCTCCTGATTGCGAGTTTGTTGGTCACCCTTTTTCCAACATTATTCTCCTTAGAGTCAGTATCTCCTATGATCACTTTTCATATCATAGAACGCTCTCATACGTCAAAACATTGGATCTCTTATTTCACCATCATTGTTTGTTTTACATCTCCTAGAAAATCTCGTATGTTATATCATCCTCACTTGTATCCTTTATCACATCACGGAATATCATTATGTGCAATCTTTTTTATGCTATTCCTTCAGAATTATCATATATCATAGATGTACCTTTTAGTTTGTGTTCTTTCAATGTATCATAAATTTGCTATTCTTAGGGATCAGTTTTAGCATAGTCATTCATCATTAAATTAGGGTTCATTTCTAGCATAGTCATTCATCATTAAATTAGGGTTCATTTCTAGCATAGTCATTCATCATTAGATTACAGTTCATTTCTAGCATAGTCATTCATCATTAGATTAGGGTTCATTTCTAGCATAGTCATTCATCATTAGATTAGGGCTCATTTTTTTCCTAGTCATTCATCATTAAATTAAGGTTTTTTTTTTTCGCCTAGTCATTCATCATTAAATTAGGGTTCATTTCTAGCATAGTCATTCATCATTAGATTAAGGTTCTCTTTTTTAGCATAGTCGTTCATCATTAAATTACGGTTCTTTTTTTAGCATAGTCATTCATCATTAAATTAAGGTTCTCTTTTTTAGCATAGTCACTCATCATTACATTAAGGTTCATTTTACATAGTCATTCACCATTCAAGCATGCTTCTTTTTAGCATTATCATCCTTTCTCATCAGGTTAGCTCTCATTTTAGCATTAATGTTCATCATTAGAAGCTGTACTTCATTTTGTGTATTTTGAATTCATTTTGTTTTAATCTTTAAATCCCTTCGTAGTTTGTGTTGACATATCCTAAGTGTCATCACATTATATTCATTTTTCCATTTCATAAATCTGTTGTTTATCCCTTAGTTGGTGCTTCATTTTTTTTACTTAGTTTTTATAGTTTGTACTTAGCATCATACAAGCATCATACTCTCCAAAACAAATCAATTTTTTGGGATCACATCACATCTATCATAAAGCAACATCACATCATCAGGATCATATCCATATCAAAAACCTATCGTACTACATGATATATATCATATAGCAAATCTCATCATCATCACAAAGAAAATCATAAAGAACATCATGTCATTGAGCATCATATCAAATCACATCACATTTGTGCTACCATAGATCAAAAATCACATCACATCATATCTGTACTATCATAGCTGAATCACATCAAAAACATATTGTATCATGTATACAATGTCATCAAAAATCACATCCTGCATCATAAACTGTCAGCCCCATCAAAAGATCATAAACACATGTCACATCCTGCATCACCAACCGTCAGCAATATCAGCAACATCACTATCTATCCAACATATCTCAAAAACACTCTACTAGTCCATAACACATATAAACACTAGAATAATCATATCTATATACCAATGAAAGAATGAAAGAATAACAGTTCATCAGTGTACAAATGTCCATATCATACAAACGGGTCTGAGCCCGCACAAAAAACTATCCATATATCTCACAAATGACCGCTCTGCACAAAAAGCTCATCATATAAAAAGACTCTAGCCTGTCACTGGTCACTACTCTGCCTCCCCTGCCTCTGGCGCTGGTGGTGGTGGAGGTAGTGGCCTCATCAATCCCCCTCCTGTCTCAGAGCTTTCTGCCTCATCCCTCCCCATCCCTGTGTCTCGCCTCTGGCTATGTCCTGTCCTGTGACTCTGCCCTATGTGCTGAGACCCACCTATCCTTTGTGAGCCCCTAGTGCCCCATCCACTGTCCCCTCCACCCTGCATCCCTATATGTGTCCCTGTTGTACCTGACCTAGTCGGCCGCCTGTAATGCTCAATCTGGGTTGCTGGCACTGCTACATGATACTTGTCTCAATAAAATCCAGCCCTCTCCCTCAGATCCTCCACCTCAGCCCACAGTCTCCTTAGCTCATCCAAGCCTCCTCCTACTGCTACCTGCGCTCTCAACATCGCCACCTCCACCACTAGTGCATCCAACCTCCCCTGCGTTACCTCCCTCTCCCAGCTCACCACCTCCTGCCTACCCTCCGTCTGCCCTAGCTCCATCTATAGTCTTCCCATCTCCAGCCCTGCCCTATCCGCCTGCCCCTGCGCAACATCCTACTTTTGCCTAAACTAATCATGCTCTATTCAGAGCTGATCTCGCTCCTGTTGTGTATCCCAAAGCAGCTGGCTAACGACCTCATGGGCCTGCTGTTAGGAGGCATAATGCCTCGCCAATCCATCATCTCCTCCCTGGGCAGACAATCCCCCTACATCTCCTCCTCTGGCCTCTACGACCCTTGCTCCTCTGCCCCCTGCTCTCCTCCTCTCTCCGACACCTCCTGCCACTCCCTCACTCTCCTCTTTGGCTGAGCTCCCCTCTCCTCCCCCCCAACCCTCCTCCTTTGCCAAGCTAGCTCCTCCTCTTGAACAGTCGCTGCTGTCTGCTATCGTAATCCTCAAGCCACATATCGCCCCTGTCGGGTTGCCCGAGCTAGCTCGCCCACCACCACCGTCGCCCTCGTCCCTTGTGCTCTCCTTACTAGCCTCGATCACACCCACATGTCTTGATACTCCTAGGTGGAGCCCGCATCTGCTAATCCCCCAAACCACACCCACTGCTATGGCTCCAACTCTAGCCATGCTCTCAAAAGCTTTTCGTGTCATAAGGTGGGCCCGTACATCGACATTGGCTCGTGTGTCACCCGTTGATACCACTATGGCTCCCCTAAAGCCACTTGCTGCCACCCAAACTATCGGAGTGCCCTGTCTGACCTATACTGCTCTGCTACATACTCCCATCGTCCAAACACAAAACACGATGATATGGTGTATGGAAGTTGCTCTCCCTCCTCCGCCCACGGTCCTAGGCTCATATATGGCCTCCACACCACTACTGATATCTCATCAATAACCCCCCTCCAGTAATCTACTGAATTTGTATGATGATATGTCAGGGGCTCTGCCCAATTGTATACCACTGGCTCCTCCGCCTGTCTGTCCCTCCGCCCCAATGGTAATGTGCTCCTATGCCCACACCTGTAATAATGTCAAAACCCTAATGCTCCTCCCCTGTCGGCCGCCACCCTAGTACACTATCTGGTGGAGATCTTGATATAGCTCTGCTAACATCAACGAACCCCATGCCGCTGGGCGCCTCGCATCCACTATCTACATCACCACTGGAATCAGTGCCAATGTAACCCCATTACCCCTTGTATCTGGGGCAATGTACCCTAAAACTAGCCCTAACACATAAAAATAGATCCTCCTCTCTGCCGCCACCCAATCTAAATGCTCATCCAGTGCAAACTGTCCCCGCCGGATCTTGTACTCAACACCTGGCCCCATCAACCTCTAAACAATCGCATCTGCTGTCATCTCCCTCATTGCCATAACTGACGTCCCTTGTACCGATAATCTGAATATTCGATACACGTCCTCTAGTGTCACTGTCATCTCCCCCGTCGGCAGGTGGAATGTCGCTGTCTCACTATGCCATCTCTCACACCTATGACCATCGCCATGTACGTTTGAATATCGGGAAACCTCGCCAGGTACCTTAGTTCGATCGCCTCAATCCTCACCCAATCTGTCGATGTTAGCATCCCTCCTGCTTGTAATACTGTCGCTCACCGCTCTCGTGATACTAAAGCATCCAACGACCACTACACACCATAAAACTAGTCAGATATCAGTATTTATGTATCAGATTTTCATCCTCCATCCTTCCCCTTACCCAACCCCCCTTTTTTTTTTCAGCGTTTTGTTTAACTGGCCGCGTTCCCGCGAACTCGTGATCCCGCGATGTTCGCAAACCCGCATTTTCATCGACTTACCTTCTTGCAGGTTTGCCAAGTTGCTTTTGCTTGTTTTACTGTTTAAATCAATGCTCCCGCGACCGCGTTCCTGTAGCACCAAAGTCGCGTTCTTGTCAGTTTATTTTCTCGTGGGATCGCCCCTTTGACTTCTCTACCATCTTCCTTTGACTTGCGTTCCTGCACACGCTTCGCCGCAACCTCACCCACCTGCGTTCCCGCCGACATATATTTTGGCAAAAATGCACCTTTGCCTTTTCATGCTTTTTCTCATCCCTAGCTAGCGAGAACACGTTCCTGCGTCCCAACTTGCGTTCCTTTTCATGAGAATGAGATCTCGCCAGATTTCCCTCATTCCCGTAGAAACTCCTACCTCAGGATTGCGATCTCGCTCAAACCCTCTGCTACCCATTTTGCCTTACACGGCCAAGCTACTATCGTGAGATCGCGATCCCGCTAATCTTGCTCGCTTTCCCATTGGACCTGTGCCTGTGGGATCACGTTTTCGCTTTCGCAAGAATGCTATAAAATCTCAACAACGCAAAAACAAAGAAAAGTTTTCGGCCCTACTGATCGATTTGGTGTCCCCTGTACTCACACTCGTCATACAATGTCTGCCTGATGCTCTGGTTGACCACCACCTGCCATCGTAATCTCCAATACAGAGCTCCTCACAACAATATCTCCTCATCTGTCTGAGCGTAAATGAACCTTCCTTACTCCCTTTCGACCCCTTATAGCCCCCCCAGTCCCCTAACTACCCTTCTTGGTCCTCCCACCCTTGACAAACCATTCCCATTTCCCACCTAATGAACAAAACACAGCTTGTCCCATTGTAACATCTCTTGGTCCATCAGTTTGTCCATCCTTTTTACCCCTTGTATTATTATATCTCTCCACCTTTTGTGCCCATTCGTCCTTGCTCAACCCTCTTGCATGCATCACACATCTTGGTTAGCTATTCCACTGCATCCTTTCGCTAAGTTGCACCTTTGCATCTTTGTTTGTTTATGGGTTACCTAGTATCGCTTCCACACTGCTTCCTTTGGGATTCATGTGCGCTACTGGGGCACTCCTTGCATTTTTGTTTTACATCCGTTCGTCAGTCTTCTGGACTATTGGTACAAAGGCCTTGCTGTTCTTGGTAACCTTGGCAATTACCCAACATTCCTATATTAAATCTAATGCTCAAAACTATGTGGTGGTCCTTCTCTTTGAAGTCTACCCCCACTCCACTCGCTTCAATGGATTCCCTGCCTCTTCGTTATCCCATCATCCCTCTCCCTCTCCTAAATTCTTTTTTATCACACTCCACTCCTTCGTCCTCCCCCCAATCCTGGATCGTCTTAAGCTTGCTTCCTTTTGAGCATTTGATCCTCCCTTTATCATTCTCCTTTAGTGAGAATTTGAGCTAATTTAGCCCCTTCTCTTTGCCACTCTGAGTCTCCTTGCTTATCCCGGATTCTTGTATTTTTCAAGAAGCCATTGAGCCTCATTTTCTCTCCCTGCCGCCTTCTTGAGGGGACATCTCTAAGTCTAGTCTCTCCTCTTGTTATTCAAGACTGGGGAAACCTTGTTGCTAAAACATCTTCCTCGTGTTGTCTCCATTCGAACTTCTTTGAAATAGTGTTGTCTCAACACTATGTCAAAGAGGGGCAAAATGTAAATACCTAAATCTAATTACATCGCTTTGATAATCTAATTTAGCTATCTCTAAAGGCATCATTAATTAAATTCCTATTTAATTAATCCTTTGGCCATCCCCTAGCTAATTAATTTAATTAATCATCTATAGTCCTAAATTGATAAATCAAATAACCTATCATTTATCAATTAATCCTATTCTCCTATCTAATTCCAAATCCCAAATTTATTAAAATCACTTTAATAAATAAAAGCTCTCAAATTTAATAGCCCCTAACTTATCCCTAACCCTCCATCTAGGCTAATCCACCCCATCCACCCATACTAACCTAGCTTAGCCACTAACTCACCCACCCTCATGAATGCCATCCACTTGCACATCTCTAACATCTCTAATCTAATCCTAAACCCAAGCCTAATCCCCCCCCCTAACCTTGTCACATTCCCTAAGTGAGCTTAAGACTTTCCTAAGCCAAATCAAAGTCTCCTCCCTCAAAATATCCCAACCATAAAACTTTATCCCAACCATAAGCCTTCAATGCTCTTACATGCTCTGAAAAGCTCTTACAAGCCATTATGAGGGCCATTTAAGGCCTTGAGCCACCTTTTTTGACTCATCCTTTCCCTTTCCTCTACCCAATGACCCTGTGACATGTGTCACTCCCTGATTGGTGCTAAACAAGCACAATCCATATGCTCCCCTTTGAGTGCATCTTAGCCTTCCATAAGCTTTCATCTCTCCTTGCATCTTAGCCATCCATCCCTCAAGCCCTTAGCCTATAAATTGAACCCCCTCCCTTCACAAAATCATCCATCTTCCATTGCAAAGTTATAATGCTATTTTGAGAGCACAAACACTATCAAAATACCATTATAATGGAAAAATCCCTTCATGACTCCATTGTTAAAACCTTGTTTCACTCACTCCACCCATCCATTTGAAGTTTGAAGCATAACTTGTGAGCATACATTCCTATAATCAAGGACAAATTCATTGCATCATTGTGTTATACCATTTGGAGCTTACCATTCTTGGTTTACCTCCATTTTTGGTGATAACAAACCGGTCTTATCATAAGTGTTTTTCATTTTAGTATTGTTAATGCTTTCCATAATAGATAGTGTTCATTTTATTCTACTAATCTAGGTGATACACTAACATGGTAGAGGATTTTAATAGGGCCTAGCCCTCTAACAAGGACCGAGACATTATATGTACATCATAGACTCCTAGCATGGTCAATATCCTTAACACAATTCTTTTGTTTAGTGGATCATTTTGTGGGTACCATCCCCATTGAGGTTTTCCCTTGGCCAAGGTTTCCCTAGCTATCAAAATATGGCGTTATGAGTTCTCACTATGTATGGATTTATTTAGTGTTCAACAATATTGGTTTACTTTCATATGCAAGTTGTAAATTAATTAACAATATTCAGTTGTGGGAAAAAGTTTGTAGAATATAGATTCACCCCCCCTTAGTATTATCTATTTCTAACAATTGGTATAAAAGAACAATTACTCAAATTATGTTTAAAAACTTGAATAAGATCCCTATGGATATGAAATAGTTATAGGGGAATCTTGAAGAAGCCCTTGAACAGATTTATCTTCTTACTGAAGAAAGAGATAACTTGAAAGAATGTTATGGAGATACAAATGATTACATTGGGAAAATGAAAGATAAGATTGACTATCTCAAATCTAGAAAATACCCTAGAAAGAAGGAAAATGATACTAATGAGGTAGCAACCTTAAAGAAAGAAAATAAGATTTTGAAACATGAATTGAAGACTGTTGAACAAAAATTGAGTCTGAAGAAGGATGATGGCAAGACTAAATCATATATGAAATCTGAGAATGCGGATATAAGATCCCATCTTACACTAGTGATATTTGAATTAGATTCTATCAATATAGAGCATGTAGAACTAGAGAAGTACAATATCAATGTGAAAGGAGAATTGACCCAGGCTAAGCAACTATTAAAGAAACTATATTCTAGTAGTGAGAAAATTGATGAAAAACTATTCTATCAAAGATCTTCTTATGATAAGAAAAGTCTTGGATATCTCATTGGAAAAAATAAACAAAGAAAACTAAAGCTAGAAAAGAACTAGATCTAGTTGTTGAAACCCCTAAACCTAAGAAGAATGATCATAATGAAATTGAGTCAAGTAAGTCTAGAGAAGTACCTAAAGAAATTAAGCAACAAAATCAACCCGAGAAATGTGATGAACCCAAAAAAATAGAGAAATTTGAACCACCTAAATAAGTAAGATATGAATTCAAAGATAGATACTCTACATGTAATGAAGTTGGTCATATGAAGAGAGACTGTACAGAGTAGTATTCAAACTTTTTACTAATTTCTATTATTATAATTGTCATGGTTTTGGACATAAAGCAATAGATTGTAGGAAACCTAAGTTTGATAATAATAATGACAATAGTAGAATGTTTAGGGATATTAACCCTGTAGCAAAAGAAGGAGTTCCTCAATTAGAGTTAATGATGGAGAAGGAGCTAATGGAACAAGGAGAAATATTGTGTGTTACAAATGTAACAACTTTGGACACATTTCCAGGAATTACAAAGCACTAGTCAATCAGAATGGACCTAATTAGAGGAGTACACCTATATGTCAGCTATGTAATAAATTTGGACATATTGCTAGATTTTGCATAATGGATGTGAGGAACATCAACAAGAACCAAAACATCTGAAGGAACAATGACATAAATTATAGAAGAAATGACAATAGTACTAACAATCAGACAGAAGCACTCAAAGAGCATAACTGGAGAATTCAAGGAAGTATTTGTGAAGGAAAAAGATCCATCAAGTTCACATGTGGTATTAAAAGAAAAATATTTTGATGCACTTGATGAGAGATTAAAGTCAACCATTGTGTGTGATTCATCTTATTTGAATTAAGCACATTCCCATTGAAGAAAAAGTACTAGAAAGACAAAAAAAAAGGTTAGAGAACGAGTTAGAAGTTGCTAAGTTGGGAGAAGGAACAAAAGATGATAAGGAAGCTCTAGTTAAGAGTGCAAGTCATTTAGATATTGTGTGAGGCTATATGAATGAAAAAAAGTTTATTGGTTAAGAGAGAGTAGCTTTTGCGGATTGAGTAGTTGCACAATTAATGTAGAGATCACTACAAAAAGATATAAGCCATACAAGCATGATTGTGGGTATCATTCAACTATGTGAAGAGGTAAGGATAAATCCAAAGCAATTTGACAATGAGTTGAAGGAGATTTAGAGATTTTTCAAGTGTTAAGAACAAAAAGCCCTAGCAGTTGACAGAGAACTTAGAGAAGATAAAGAAAGTAAAGAACAATAAATTCAGATTTCAGTCTTTGATCACAGATATGTTCTTTCATTTGATCAAAAGATTTCCATTCATGTAGACATCTAAAAAAGCAAGCAGTGAAAAAAGTACAATGGAAAATATTTTTGAAATATATAACAGACACCTTATTGAGAAGGCAACTGACAATGCAAATCTGATAATAAAAACTTATCATACAGAGATGAGGGAAAGATTCAAAATCCCACCTTCTATGTCAGATAAGTAAAAGGAGGATATTTCTTTATGATAGATAATAATTTCACATACATAGAAGCAATTGAACCAATTATGTTGTATTCTAAAACCTTGGGATATGAGACAATAGAAGCAAAAATAGAAGGATATGCCCAAGCTATCATTGAAATGGACAAAGCTAAAGAGTTTGATAGATTTGGGACATATGAGGAGTTGATACTGTTGGAATGAATGTTGATGGTATTCCTTTTGGGGACTATCTTAAGAATTGCTAGAACACTTGAGGAGATTATTAGCATGATTGATATGTTGCATTCATGACTATGTTTTTCATTGATGTCAACATAGAAGTAAGTCTGTGAAGACTAATAAAGAAGAAAACATATATCTTAGTTGTACAAACAATGTTTTGATTGTCTGATGATGCATGTTCATGGACATGTTCTATATGATGTCCTAATGTTAAGGTTTAATGTGCAATATCCAAGTCAAAGACGTATGGAAGATATACTTGATTCACAGAGGGTAGTACAGAGATAGAGTACCTAAGAAGCAATTTTTGGTGTTTATATTATATCTTGTAACAAAGATATAATCTACAGATATGCAATCAACCTTTATCCTATCAACCATACTTATGCTCCTTTTGATCTTATAATTGGATCACAAATCTCACATCCAATAATCCCTTAGATCGCTTACTTGCATTCACTAAACACTCTACTCCTTTTCACACTTTGAATTCAATATAATGATTACTTCTAAATTAACAACAAGGAAAACATCTTTCCTTTATACTATATCTTCAAAATAATTCCTTGAGTTGACCTTGAGGCTTTCCCAATTAATTATAATAAGATAATTGATAAATTCATAATTACAATTGTGAGAAGTTGTATAGACTGTGAGTTGACAATGCTATTGTAATTATGAATTTATCAATTATCTTATTATAATTAATTGGGAAAGTCTCAAGGTCAACTCAAGGAATTATTTTGAAGATACGGTATAAAGGAGAGATGTTTTCCTTGTTGTTAATTTAGAAGTAATTATTATATTGAATTCAAAGTGTGAAAAGGAGTAGAGTGTTTAGTGAATGCAAATAATCGATCTAAGGGATTATTGGATGTGAGATTTGTGATCCAATTATAAGATCAAAAGGAGCAGAAGTATGGTTGATAGGATAAAGAAAGAGGAAGAAGTAATACTATTTATTTCTATTATTTTTCAAGGTATAATACAAAGATCATTTGGAGAGTGGGTTAATTGGCCTTTCCCTTGAAACCATTTGAATAGTGGGTCCATCTATCTTCTACAACTCCTAACAAGGCTTCAAAGTCTCCTAATAAGGACTGATATATACTGAATGTTGTTATAGACTCCTAACAGGGTCCATCCTCTAACAAGAAATATTTATATTAGTACATCATCCTTTGGGTACCATCCCCACTGGGCTTTTCCCTCCGATCAAGGGTTTCCCTAGTTAACATATCTGGTGTTATTGTGCATAAGTATTTTATTATGATTTTTGATTATATTGCTCATATGGTTAAAATTTAATAAAGTTGATAATTGTGATATTAGTTGGATAATTGATTCACCCCCCACCCTCTCTTAGTTATATTAGTGGACTATATATTCTAACAATTGGTATCAGAGCATCAAGTCCTAGAAGGAAAATCTTAACTTTGGGAGATCAATGGCAAATCTTTTCAAAAATGATAGTCCTAGATTTGATGGGGCCAACTATGATAGTTGCAAGGAGAAGATGAAGACTTATCTATTATGTATGGGTCTAGGTTATTGGCTTTTGAGAAAAAGAGAAAAGGAAATTGTAAAAGAAGAGAGGATTGAAGAATGCAATTAAGTAGAGAGAGATCTATTCATGTGTAACATGAGATCCATAGAAACTTTACTATTAGCTCTTCCAAAGAATGAATATAGTCAAGTAAAATTACTTCAACCATCTCATAAGATTTGGATAATATTAGAATCTATTTTTGAAGGTGATACACATACATGAAGGGTGAGATTACATAATTGAATATATGCATTTCAAGATGCTAAAATGATGGAAGATGAATCTGTAAGAAGCTATATTGGTAGGGTATAAGAGACTATTGCAGGAATCAAACCATATGGTGGAACCAAATAATAAGATGAGGTTATGTGGAAGATCTTGAAGACTTTGACACCACCATTCAAGAAAGTAGATCAGATGATTGAACTACTAATACCCTGTGCGAAGGAGTTTTCTAGGGAAACATTGCTTGGAAGATTGGAAGCAACATAAGTAGGTCTGAGACAATCTAGAGATCTGACAAGAGTGGAGACAACCTTTAGTGCCTTAAATGTTTGACCAAGTTTGTCTAGAAGTGTAAGTACACATGGAGATTTCGTTGAAAGAGAGAAATTGTTGAAATCAAATTGATACATGTATGATAAATGTGTTTCAATCATTGTTTTGTCACTAATGTCACACCTTTTTTTTGTTGGTAAGACAACTCCTTATATGATTTAAGTACCATCACTTGTTTGATTAATGAAGAGGATTTAATAAAAAAGATGTAACAAAAGCACCTAGAGGAAAGGTTGAGTTATGATATGAAATAAGAGTACAAGAATCAACTAAGATAGTGATATCATAGCGCATTGATAATCTACTTAAGGTTACAATGGTTTGTTACACTAAGCAATTTCAAAAGAACAATTTAAACAAAGTTTATCTATTAAGCTTGACTGAATGGATAGTAGGTGCTGAGAAAACTTAGTGCAAGCCAAGTAGAAAATTAGTTGGAGTTGAGTAAAAGTTAATTTTATTGTATGCTAAGAAAAATCAGTGGATGCCGAGTAAAGTTTAGTTGATGTCAAGCACAAGTAAACTTTAGTTCATGCTGAGTGATTTCTCAGAGGATGCTGAGAAACAAAGTATGTGCCAAGCATTAGAAACAAGTTAATTTTGAGTGTCAACATTATCAAAAAGATCATGAATTTGATAGATTTGAGCTGAAAAGGTTGTTTTCTTAGATTGTGTGAACTAGGTGGAAGATAAGATTGATGAGCTGGTAGGACAGAATTGATGGTAAACCATTTTGAGGAAAATTCAAAGAGGATTGAAGGAGAAGTTTATAGAAGTGATATGGAATGAGGGGTAGATTCATTTAATCCTACCTAATTTGTCCTAACGCTAAATTGGATGATGGAGAATGAATAAAAAAAATCTTAATTCTCTATTTATAGGGATGGCTGGTTAGAAGGAAGGGTTGTTATGTGTGAGAACCTAAGGAAGACAAGGAGTCAAGGGTATTACTTTATCAAGTGACCTAAGTGAAGAGTCTGCATTGACATGTTAAGCAAGAAGGCTTAAGGGTTTGATTGCTTGAAGGGTGAAGAAGTTGTCAGTGCTAAAATGTGTGAAAGCCAAGTAGAATGGAGGACTATAACAAAGATCTGTAATCCGCAAATGGAGTTGTAAGTTGTTATCAGATCAAAGCCTTATTGTTAATCTCTAATAATTGTATCACTCTAGGGTAAATCCTTTGGATTAAGGTTAATCTAAGAGTCATTTGTAAATCCTTTAACCGGGTGACATTCCAAGCGAATGGTTTAAAGTCCTCTAACAAGGCTCACTCCTAACAGGGTGATTGAAATCCTCTAATAGGGTCACATTTAATAGTGTGTATTGTAACCTTTAATAGGGTTTTCCTTCATAGGGCATCACTTTAGAAGAATGAAAAAGAGTAGCATGTTACTCATAATTTTTGCCAAATTTGGTTTCCACATAAATCATTGTGTCAAATGTGTTGTTGAATCTATTATGTTTCATGTTTACAATTTTGCAAGTTGATTTGACAGTAATCTACAAGTTTTTAAGTGAATGCATAATCTTATGGTTGCATGCATGATGACAAATGTTTTATGGGTTCACTAAGCTGTGAAAAGTTTTATTTATACATCTAGAGCTTGAATAACTTATTCACCCCCCCACTCTTAGTTATTCTAAATAATTCCAACACTTGATATCAGAGCTATTTGCTTAAGAGGACTAGTTTGAATGTACTAAAAGCACACAGATCAAGATGTCAAAAAGAGATGTACCCAAGCTTAATAGAGATAAATTCCTTGCATGGAAAAGTTTGATGAAGCTACACCTTGGAGGACTTGGAGATCATGTGTAATCTACCATTACTACTAAGCATGTTGATCCTAATGGAACTCTAACTACCGAGGATATGAAAAAGAAGAAAGAACACAACTAAGCAATGCTGGAGATTGCCTATGCTCTAAGCTATGCTGAATTTGATGATATCAAAGGCCTTGATAGTGAAAAAAAATGTGGGATGCTATAAACACCATCTATGAAGGAGACACCAATGTTCTAAGAGCCAAAGCTGAAAGTCTCAGAAGTAAGTTTAATGATATGAGAATGCAAGAAGGTGAAAATAATGCTCAATATTGCTCAAGGATAAAAGATATTGTTAATACAATTAGAGGAGCTATAGGTACAATAGATGATGATACTATACTAAGAAAAGTTTTGAGAACATTACTACTTATATATGTCATTAGACTTTCTGCAATACAAGAATTTGAGGTGTATACCAGGGAATACTCTATCTCTTGAAGGTCTAGTAGGTAGACTTACTATTTTTGAGCTATCTAACTTTGATAATTAAAAACCTAAAAATATTGAATCTGCTTTCAAAGTGAAGCTATCATTGAAGGAACCTAATGAGAAGAAGAAGAAGAAAAAGACAAATTATGTGTCCAGGGATAGTGACACAGATGAGGAGGATGTAGAACAACTTGAAGCACTATTGGCAAGGAGATTTCATTGAGGTAAAAGAAAATTTAAAGGAAAATTACCTATCATTTGCTTCAATTGCAATGAAGTTGGTCATATTGCAACTCGATGTCAAGAGAAGAAAAACTATGGAGGTGGTGACAAGTACAAAAGTAGAAGATATTAAGACATCAAGGATTACAAAGACAAAGGCAAGAAGTCTTGCTACATTGTTGAAGAGGAAACAAGAGATGAATATGATGAACATGATGATGAAGTAGTGTATGTTGCAATAATGGACAAATCTAATGAGGATAATGCAAGAACACTTATGTCTTGTGTGAATAAGAATGAAAAATGGATCATTAATAGTGGATGTTCACATCATATGACTGGAGACAAAAGAAAGTTCATTACCTTGAATTGTTATGATGGAAATAGTGTAAGATTTGGTAATGATGTACCATGTTTGATAAAAGGAAAAGGTTCTATCAAACTCAAGAAAAACATTTTATGTGATGATAATTACAATGTTGAAGGACTTAACTATAATTTGTTGAGTGTGTCACAATTAAATAATTTAGGATGTAAGGTTGAGTTTGAAAACAAGATTGCTAAAATATTTGACACAAATGAAAAATTGATTAGAAAAGGTGATCAAGCTAGGAGTAATCTATTCTATCTTGATATAGTGGATGCTACTTGTCTAATTGTAAAATTTGATGATGTGTGGCTATGGCACAAAAGCTTATGTCAAGTTAATTTTGTTAACATGGTCAGTATCAGTAACATGAGAAAAGTTAGAGGTTTGCCTTAGTTGAAGAAGCCTAATAATATAATGTACAAACAATGTTAGATAGGAAAAATGACAAAGTCAAGTTTTAAGAGTAAAAGTCATACCTCTAAAGGAATACTAAATATTGTTCATACTGACTTGTGTGGACTAACTGAAGTGTAAAGCTACAAAGGAGAAAAGTACATTATGCTGCTTGTTGATGATTATTCTAGAATGATGACAGTTATGTTTCTAAAGTAGAAATCTGATGCTTTCCAAATGTTTAAGTGGTAATTAGCAAGAGTTGAGAAGGAAATAGGCAAAAGTCTGAAATGTTTGAAATCTAAAAGAGGAGAAGAATTTACATCAAATGAGTTTGAGAAGTTCTGTAATGATAGAGGAATCAAAAGACATACATCTACTCCTAGAACCCCTCCATAAAATGGAATTTCTAAGAGGAGGAACTGGTCTATAATGGAATGTGCCAGGAGACTCATGATGGAGAAAAATGTTACTTTGAAATACTAGAGAGAAGTTGTAAGTACAACTGTCTATACCTTGAACCATGTACAAGTCAAGAAAGGTACTCATTCAATACCTTTTGAATTATGGTATGAATACTCACATAATGTAAAATATCTTAAGGTATTTGGATGCAAATGATTTATTTCAAAGATTCTAGGAATGGTAAACTAGATGCAAAAAGTGAAGAAGGTATATTCTTGGGTTATTCTACAAGAAGTAAAGCCTATAAGTGGTTAAATACTAACACTAACAAAGTTGCAAAAAGTGCAAATGTAAGTTTTGATGAATATATAGAAGTTCGTGAGGATGAACCTATAAAAGAACTAGAAGAATACAAATCATTTGTATACTTTTATGAAGGTATACCTGTTGAAGAAGATGCTACAAATCAAACTACAAACCCATATCAAATTTTAGTGATTGCCGAGTCATATAATATGAATGCCGAGTTGCATTTAAGAACCAAGCTACATTAGATGTTGAGTTATAGAATGAAGTTGAGGCACATTCTAATTTTGAGATTAGTGTACAGGAGAGAGATGTTGAAATACCTAACATAAATGTTCATAGCGACTATGAAGTAGAAAGACCAAAAGAAGAAAGCAAAGCTTAACCAAGATTATCCAAATATGTCATTAGACATCATCCTACTACACAAATTATTGGAGATAAAGATTCTAGACCAGCGACAAGAAACAAGTTGAGAAATGATGCATGGTTGCTAAGCACAAAAGAACCTAAATTAGTAAGAGATGCCTTAAATGATGTGGATTGGAGTAAAGGCATGGAAGAAGGGATTGATCAAATTGAGAAAAATGAGACATGGACTCTAGTTCCTAGACCAGAAGGAAAAAATGTGATTGGCACTAAGTGGGTATTGAAAAATAAGCTAGATGAATATGGTGAAGTCACAAGAAATAAGGCAATATTAGTTTGCAAAGGATATGCACAAGAAGAAGGCATTGACAATGGAGGAATATTTTCTCCTAATGCTAGATTGGAAGGAGTGAGAACTCTGCTTGCTTATTCTATGTACAAAGGTTTTAGAGTTTATTGAATGGATGTTAAATCTACATTTCTAAAAGGTATATTAGAGAAAAAAGTTTACATAGAATAGCCAGAAGGATTTGTTGATGTTAACAATAAGAACATGATATGTAGATTACACAAAGCTCTATATGGTTTGAAATAAGCACCAAGAGCATGGTATGAGATATTTCATAGTTATCTTGTGAAGATTGGATTTGAAAGGACTGATAATAACAACAATCTATACATGAAGACAAAGAAAGGAAAAGGTATTTTGTTATCTGAAATTTTGTTGATGATATTATATTTGGAGGTCAAGATGCTTTATGTAAGGCTTTTGCAAATGAAATGAAGCAAGAATTTGAAATGTCCATGTTTGGAGAGATCAAGTTCTTTGTGGGTCTGCAAGTATATCAGATGAAATATGGTATTTACATCACTCAGTCAAAGTATGTGTAGGAGATACTAAATTTTTTTGGATTGCAGGATTTCAAATCAATAAGTACACCTATGGTGATAGGCCTAAATTATCAAAGAATGATGATTCAGTTGAGGTTAATCAAACATTGTATAGGTCTACGATTGACAAATTACAATATGTAGTACATAGCAGACCTGATATTGCATTATTTGTAGGGATAGTTTCAAGATTCTTTGCTAATCTTAGGGAGAATCATTTGATGGCTGTAAAGAGAATTTTGAGATATCTGAAAGGAATAGAGGAATATGGTCTATACTATAAGAAAAATGAGAAATTTGAATTAAGAGCCTATATTGATGTTGATTGGCCTAGAAAAATTGATGAAAGAAAGAGCACCAATGGAGGAGCATTTTTCTTAAGAAAGAAGTTGGTTACATGGACTAGCAAGAAATAAAACTACACTTCACAATCTACTATTGAAGTTAAATATGTTGCTACTATTATAAATTGTACAAACATTGTATGGATCAAACAACTACTCAAAGGTATGAAGGAAGAGATCACATAACCAGTGACACTTTATTGTGATAATACGAGTACTATAAATATATCAAAGAATCCTATGATGCACACACAGACTAAGCACATTGCAATCAAGTATCATTACTTAAGAGAAGTAGTTCAAGATAAAGAGGTGAAGATGGAATATGTTAACACAAAAGAGAAAATTGCTGATATCTTCACAAAAGCATTACCTAAGGATGCTCATGAGTATCTAAGAAGTAAACTGAGGGTGATACCCCTATCAAAGGCTATGTGAGTAACAAAAGAAGTGCCTTGCATCAAACAAGCTGATTTCCATATATTGCAAATTGATGCAAGGAGTCTTACTTTAGGAGCTACCTAAAGTAATCAAAGAGTTTAAACTACAAATCAATCACAAGCAAGGTGACACAGAAGACAACTAAAGAAGTTGATATTTGCATATTAAGATGTCAAGTATTTGGTATTCTTTTCAAAGAGGGAGATAGTCACTAATAAGGGGAAATACAAGAAAAAGGGAGATAGGTACTGATTAGGAGAAATAAAAGAGATTCAAGATTGAAAAAAGAGGGAGAAATCCTAAACACACAGTATGAGGGATAAAATGTTGACTAGTGAGAAAGATAGTATATCTGTTGATAACATCTACCTAGTAAGAGGGAGATACTATAAAAGGAAGATATAAGAAGTAATTTAGAGGGAGTTATAAGGATGACACAAAAGAATTTTGTAACCTATTTAGAAGATGAAAGTTGCTGATAGAGGGAGAGATTTCAATACAAGGAATTATTTTCTTTTTGGTATTTTGATGGTCATTCTATTTTAACTTAGTCAGTTTGGTTGATTAGTTTGGTTTGCTATCAATGCCAAAGAGGGAGATTATTGAAATAAGATTGATACAAGTATGATAGCTATATTTCAATCACTATTTTGTCACTAATGTCAAACCTTCTTTTTGCTGGTAAGATAATTTCTTATATTATTTAAGTACTATCACTTGTTTGATTAATGAAGATGATTTGATCAAAAAAATGTAACAAAAGAACCTAGAGGAAAGGTTGAGTTATGATATAACAGGGGAATACAATAATTAGCTAAGATAGTGATATCATAGTGCATTGAAAATCTACTTAAGGTTACAAAGGTTGATTACACTAAGAAAGTTTAGAAGAATAAGTTAAACAAAGTTTGTCTATCAAGCTTAACTGAATGGATAGTAGGTGCCAAGCAAAGTTAGTGCAAGCTGAGTAGAAAATTAGTTAGAGCCAAGTAAAAGTTCATTTTATTGTATGCCAAGAAAAATTAGTGGATCCCAAGTAAAGTTTAGTTGATGCTGAGCACTAGCAAACTTTAGGTCATGCCTAGTGATTTCTCAAAGGATGTCAAGCAACGTAGTATGTGCTAAGCATAAAAAACAAGTTAATGTTGAGTGTTAATATTATTAGAAAGATCATGAATTCGATGGATTTGAGCTAACAAGTTTGTTTTCTTGGATTGTGTGAACCACATGGAAGATAAGATTGATGAGTTGGTGGCACAAAATTCATGGCAAACTATTTTGAGGTGAATTCAAAGAGGATTGAAGGAGAAGTTTATAGAGGTGATATAGAATGAGGGGTAGATTCATTGAATCCTACATAATCTATCCTAACCCTAAATTGGATGATGGAGAATGGATGAAAAAATATCTTAATTCTCTATTTATAGGGATGGCTGGTTACAAGGAAGGTTGGTATGTATGAGAACCTAAGGATGACAAGGAGTCAAGGGTATTGCTTCATCAAGTGGCCTAAGTGAAGAGTCTGCATTGGCATGTTAAGCAAGAAGGCTTAAGGGTATGAATGCTTGAAGGGTGAACAAGCTGTCAATGCTGAAATGTGTAAAAGCCAAGTAGAATGGAGGACTAAAACAAAGATCTATAATCTACAAATGGAGTTGTAAGTTGTTATCAGATCAAAGACTTACTATTACTCTCTAATAATTGTATCAGTCTAGGACAAATCCTTTGGATTAAGGTTGAACTAAGAGTCATTTGTAAACCCTTTAACTGGGTGACATTCCAAGTGAATGGTCTACAATCCTCTAACAAGGATCACTCCCATAGTGTGATTGAAATCCTTTAACAATGTCACATTTAATAGTGTGTATTGTAACCTTTAATAGGGTTGGCCTTTCACAGGGCATCACTTCAAAAGAATGAAAAATAGTAGCATGTTACTAGTGGTTTTTCCCAAATTGGGTTTCCACATAAATCATTGTGTCAAATGTGTTGTTGAATCTATTATGCTTCATATTTATATTTTTGCAAGTTGATTTGATAGTAACCTACAAGTTTTTAAGAAAATGCATAATCTTATGGATGCATGCATGTTGATAAATGTTTTATGGGCTCACTAAGCTGTGAAAAGTTTTATATATACATCTAGACCTTGGATAAATGATTCACTCCCCCCTCTCAGTTGTTCTAAAAAATTCCAACAATTCATATCAGAGCTATCTACTTAAGAGGACTAGTTTGAAGATACTAAAAGCACAAAGACCAAGATGTCAAAAAGAGATGTACCAAAGATTAATAAAGAGAAATTCCCTGCATGAAAAAGTTTGATGAAGCTACACCTTGGAGTACTTGGAGATCATGTGTAATCTACCATTACTACTGAGCATGTTGATCATGCTAGAGCTCTAACTGCCAAGGATATGAAAAAGAAGAAAGAACACAACCAAACAATGCTAGAAATTGCCTCTGCTCTAAGCTATGCTAGATTTGATGATATCAAAGGCCTTGATAGTGCAAAGATAATGCGGGATTTTTTAAACTCCATCTATGTAGGAGACACAAATGTTATAAGAGCCAAAGTTGAAAGTCTCAGAGGTAAGTTTGATGATATGAGAATGCAAGAAGGTGAAAATAGTGCTCAATGTTGCTCAAGGATAAAAGATGTTAATGCAATTAGAGGAGCTACTAGGACAATAGTTGATGATACTATACTAAGCAATGTTTTAACAACATTATTGCCCATATACGCCATTAGAGTCTCTGCAATACAAGAATTGAGATGTATGCCTCAGAATACTCTATCTCTTGAAGGTCTAATAGGTAGACTCACTACTTTTGAGCCATCTAACTTTGACAATTACAAACCTAAAAATATTGAATCTACTTTCAAAGTGAAGTTGTCATTGAAGGAACATAATGATAAGAAGAAGAAGAAAAAGACAAAGTATGTGTCCAATGACAGTGACACAAATGAGGAGGATGTAGAACAACTTGAAGCACTATTGGCAAGGAGATTTCATAGAGGTAAAGACAAGTGTAAAGGTAAATTACCTATCATTTGGTTCAATTGCAATGAAGTTGGTCATATTGCAGCTAGATGTCCAAAAAGAGAAAAACTATAGAGGTGGTGACAAGTACAAAAATAGAAGAGATGAAGACAACAAGGATTACAAAGACAAAGGCAAGAATGTTGAAAGAGACTATTTAGAATAGATTGATACAAGTATGATCAATATGATTCAATCATTGTTTTGTCATTGATGTCAAACCTGTTATTTGCTAGTAAGATAATTTATTACAAGATTTAAGTACTATCACTTATTTTATTGATGAAGAGGATTTGATCATGATGAAGGGTGCTTCCCTTAATACTATAAACACATTACAGAAACAAAGAAACAACAAAAAAGGCAAGAACAAAATATGGACTTCTTATATGCATCGCAAATGCATAATTAGATAATTGATAAGTACAATATGCTAACCCACATGGGCACTTTCATTACAGTAATCTACAAGACAAGCTGCAAAGTATCACCCAGAGCTATCCTAAACAATGTTCAAGCCTTTTTTAAATAGGTAATTTTATGTCACCCAAGAAGGTTCTACACATTAAAACATAATACCTAGGGCTGATAAACCCTAACAATACATATATAGTCAAATACATATTTTGACAATTATTTTTGATATTTTGGGTAGCCCAAGTTTGAGTTTTTGGACCTCATTTGGGCAGTCTAAGGCCTCCAACGGTGAGCCTGAATATTTTTCTACAAAATTTTCTACCAAAAATTTGTAATAACTTTTCTGATACTTATGTTTGAGCAATGAGATTTTTATGGTAGGCTTACAACTCTAAAATGAACCATCCTATAGAAAATGAGAACATTTCAAGCTTGTATGAAAAACTTACTAAAAATAGCAAGCTCCCAAAAATAGAAATCCCCCTATCTACTAGTCCGTATTAAAATAGAAAAGACTAAAATAAAAATATTTTTGGGTGATGCAAGATTGCTCTTACACCTGGGATGCTCTTGCATCAAACACCTAAGGTAATTTGATAAGTGACCCCGTCACATGTTAGGCATTCAAAGGAAAACCAAGATGGTTAACCTCATTTGCTAGCCATGATGAATCCTCAACTGACCTCCCCTTCCATTTGACCAAGTATTCTTCACAAGTTCTATTCCTTGTACTTTTTCCAACATGACTGTCCAATATCTCCTCAATCTCCTTTGTAGTCGAACTAGCTGCTTGAATACTCCACTGTGCTTCTACAACTTCATCTCTATCACCTCCTTCATAACACTCTATCAAATCTAAAATATTAAATATTGGTGAAATATTCAATTCAGGAGGCAACTACACTTCATAATCATTTCTAGAATCATGCCTTTTCACTATCTTGCATGGTCCAAACTTCTTCATCTTTAGCTTATTATATGTACCCACTAGAAAATGCTCCATTCTCAAATGAACCATGACTTTATCTCCAATCTAAAATTCCTTGTACCTCCTTTTCACATTTTCCTTAGCCTTATACTATGTATTTATCTTTATTATGTGCTTCCTCACCTCCTCATGGATGTTCTTCAAATGTTCAACAAAATCTTCTACTTCAACACTACTTATCTCTCCTTTATTCAACTGCCTCAATTTAGAAGCATTTTTGGGACTAATCCCATAAACAATTTGGAATGGTGATTTACCAATACTCCTATACACAGAATTATTATATGAAAATTCTTCTTGTAGTAAAATTAGATCCCATCCTTTTGACTTGTCTCCAACCAAACATCACAGCAGGTTTTCCAAAGTACAATTCACAACTTCTATCTTTCCATTAGTCTGTGGATGATGTGATGAGCTGAACTTCAAATCTATCTTCAGCTTCTTCCATAATGTATGCCATAAATACCCAACAAATTTGGTATCTTGATCTAAAACTATACTCTTTGGCAGACCATGTAGTCTTACCACTTCTCTGAAAAACAAGTCTGCCACATGAACAACATCACTAGTCTTATTGCAAGGAACAAAATGTGCCATCTTTGAAAACCCATGAACCACCACAAAAATAGAATCATGCCTATGTTAAGTCCTCGATAAGCCAAGAACAAAATCTATGCTGACATCCTCCCATGACTTCTCTAGTATAGGTAATGGCTGATATAACTTTGTATTCTACTTCACTCCTTTCACCATCTGACATACTTTGCAACTTTGTACAAACTTCTCTGCATCTTGCTACAACTGTGGTTGGTAATAATTCTCAGCAGCCAAAGCTATGGTTTTATCTCTACCAAAATGTCTATCCAATCCTCCACTATGCTTCTCCTTGATCAGATTCTCTCTCATTGAACTTCTAGGAGTGCACAAATGGTTTCATTTGAACAACATACTATCTTGGATCATGAAACCCAACCACTTTGGCCTATCAAGTGTAACAGGTTCTGTACAAGCCTTCCACACTTCACCAAAATTAGGATCATCTAGATACAAAGTACCGAGTTCCTTGAACCCAACCACCTCTATCTGTATTTCTGTCAGCAAAAGTTTTCTTCTAACAAGAGCATCTACAACTCTATTAGACTTCCCACTCATGTGTTTCTAAACAAATCTATAACCCTACAAAAACTCAACCCACTTTAAATGCCTTTGGTTCAATTTTCCTTGACTATTTAAATATTGCAAAGCTTGATGATCGGTATACAAAAAAAACTCTTTAGGAAGAAGATAATGTCTCCACTTCTTTAATGCTTGAACTATAGCATAAAATTCCTTATCATAAACTGAATATTTTCTTTTGGCATCATTCAATTTCTCACTAAAGTAAGCAATAGGTCTACCTTATTGGCTCAAGTTAAAATTAGGAAGTGCTAAAATAGGGTACTCAGTAACTTTCTATTTCAACAGATTAAAACTCTTATCTGCCCCTATAGTCCACTTAAATTATTTCCTATCCCCTCATTGTTTCAGTCAGGGGTCCACAAATACTGTTAAAACCTCTTATAAACTTTCTATAAAAACTAGCTAGTCCATGAAAAGATCTTACCTCTGTCACACTTCTTGGAGTAGGCCATTCAAGGATAGCCTTCACTTTCTTTGCGTCCATTTTCAAACCTTTTGTTGAAACTACAAATCCCAGGTACACCAACTCCTTCTTTACACAACAGAACTTCTTTAGGTTTATCAACAACTTTTCTTCCCTCATCTTATCAAACACCTTGCAAATATGGATCAAATGCTCCTCCAATGTCTTACTAAAAATCAAAATTTTATCTAGGTAAACAATAACAAACTTACCCAAAAACTCCTTCAATACCTCATTCATGAGCCTCATGAAAGTGCTCAATGCATTTGTTAGCCCAAAAGACATGACTAAAAACTCATATAGTCCTTCCGTTGTCTTGAAAGTAGTCTTCCACTCATCACCTTCTCTAATACAAATCTAATGATAGCCACTCTTTAGATCTATATTTGTGAAATACTCAGCTCCACTCAAACAATCCATAATATCATCCATCCTTGACAATGGAAGTCTGTACTTGATTATGATCTTGTTGATAGCACAAGAATCTATGCACATCCTCCATTCTCCATTCTTTTTTGGTGCTAATATTGCTGGTACAACACACGGACTTAGGCTCTCTCAAATCAAATCCTTTTGCAACAACTCATGAACTTGCTTGTTCAACTGTTTGCTTTTTGCTGGTGTCATTCTATGTGTTGCTTTGTTTGCAAAACTGGCTCCTAGAACCAAATCCATTTGGTGACTGATTTTTCTCATTGGGGGCAATCCATAAGATACATTATCTAATACAATATCAAAAAACTCTCCTAACATATCTGCGACTTCTATAGGCACCTCCTCTACTTCTTATTTACTATCTTTTGGAATTATAGAAAAACACATATGCTCACACTTCATACCTTTGAGAAACTCTTTTCCATCAATAAAACATATTCTGGTAGCTCTACATACCTTTTCTTCTTTCTCCTTCAATGGTTTCAACTTATGTTTGACCCATCCTTGGTCAGAGTGCGGGTATTTTCTCGCTCATCATGTACATCATGTCTGTCAAATAGCCATAGCCTACACAACAACATATGACATATGTCCATAGGTATAATATCACATAGTACCTCATCCTGGTAGCTTCCAATCTTGAACTTCATGGAGCATAGCTCATTGACCATGACCTTGTGGTCATCTTGCACCCTAGCAATATGATATGGATGTAGGTGTTTTTGTCTCTTTAGGTTCAACTTGGTGACCATCATATGTAACACCATATTGTTAGTACTTCCACCATCAATGATCACATCACTTATCTTCACATCTACACCTTGTGCAAAACAAGTTCTTTCTTTGATTAGGTTCATTCTCACCACTCAGCAAGAATCTTCTATTAACTAGGACTTCTCCTATTTCAACATATTTAGAATGTGAGGATCTAGCATCTTCATCATCA
Organism: Cupressus sempervirens; assembly: GCA_028749045.1. Taxonomy (NCBI): domain Eukaryota; kingdom Viridiplantae; phylum Streptophyta; class Pinopsida; order Cupressales; family Cupressaceae; genus Cupressus; species Cupressus sempervirens. Next base: position 509,178,023 of record CM053785.1, on the reverse strand, counting down.
TTTGCAACTCTAGCCTAGCCTTCTATTCTTTGATCTATCCTTTCTTGGCACTGGAAACATTTAAATTCTCTATGCCCTTCTTCGTAGTGAAAATATTTCCCACGAAAGCCTGCTCTTCCAGATCCTTGTCCTCTACCTCTTTTGCTTTGATCTCTATTGTTTTGATCATGGAAATGATTGGAATTTTTTCACCTTTGATTTTGACTAATACTTCTAGCCCCATCCTTGTTCTTTTGATCATTATTACAGCCTCCATAAGATTGTCTGCCGGATCTTCCAATGTGACCTCTTCTGCTATTCTCGTTGTCAAACTTTTTGCTCATTTTCTCTTTAACTCTTAAGGAAAACTAGTATGCCTCCTTAATACTATTCATTCAAACCAGACTCAAATCATCCTGAATGCTTGGCCTTAGCCCATTAAGATAATGGGCAACTTCTCCTTATTAGCTTCTGAATGACTGATTCTATTGAGAACTTGGTAGAACTGTTCGGTATACTCTTTAACAAATTTTCCTACTTGCTTCATTCCTTGCATCTTCTTCAATAGATCAAGATCATAATCCATAGGAATTAATTATCACTTCATTTTAGCTATCATCTGATCCCATCTGGTGATTTTGTCCTTTCCTTTCTATTTCACTCCAACTAAACCTCTTGCCACTAGATCTTTGCATGTCCCTTTAGTTTTTCCTTCACAAACTTGACCCTATCTAGATCCTCAATATCTTCATACTCAAAGTACTCCTCTAGTTCATTGATCCAATTGATTAGCTCCTATGGGTTAAAACTTCCTAAAAATGTGGGAACCTCAAACTTAGGTCTTTTCCAATCTTAGAGATGGCCCTAAAAAGTCTCTCTTCTTCTAGGTTTAGAACTACCTCTACTTCAACATTTTCTTCTACTTTATCCTCATCCTTGCTTTCATCTCTTACACAGAGATTTATCCTTCTACACATTTGTTCTTTCAATTCTTATATTTGTCTTTAGAGGGCTCTAAAACCCTTAGGTGTAGCACCTGTAGCTCTTCAACCATGCTCTCTTCATGGATGTAATGAACCTGAAGACTTCAACCTGAGCAAGTTGAAGAATTTTGAATAGCCATACAAAAGTGGCCAAGTGTGCACTAATAGGGAGGGGGTATAGACTAAATTAGAGGAGTAGAATAGAGCCATACAATGGATAATTTTTGGTTGTATGTTAGAGACAATGTTTCTGTATAGGGTGCCAATAAAGGTGGTCGTACACAAGACAAGATATTCTATACAGATGCTAGAGGACTATATAGGTATTTAGAAGGTCATACAACATTTATGGAAGGCCATATGATGGCTTATAGAAGGTTGTACAGTGTCTAGAATAGATCGTATGGTGATTTTAGTAGGGCCATACATAGGGTACAATAACAGGAGGGCCATACGGATACAAGGCTGTACAAACTTAGATAGGAGGATGAAGTAGTATGTGTCCTGAGTGCTATGAGTCATAGACAAGGTATGGAAAGATTTGATTAAGATCTATGTCAGATAAGAAACACAAGTAATCATGAATATATCAGATAAAGACAACAATGATGGTGCCCGACAATGGCCATATGGAAGATGTTGCCTTATGATTGTATTTGCCAAGATACCAAACAATGCTAGTACAAGTATGGAAGAACATTCACAAATTGATAAGTATTTGCAAATAATGAGGGTACTCCAATTTTTCTAGATACAGATTGAGTTGAACACTAACGAAATAGGGTGAGGGTTGAATCCCACTAAAACCTCACGAGCCAAATAGGGAAGATCTTTCACTTTCAAAATGGCAAACAATCCAAAACTCCAATAGGAATTCATAGTACAGAGAATATAATCCAAAAGCATACTTACAAACCTCCTACAAGCTGTGCTTAAATACTCATCAGGAAAACCTTTCTGAGGTTGTACAAAGATATTTGACGACAACACCAACTACAAAAACAAAATAAAAATGGGTCTGGGATACATTAAATCAACCAGCCCGTTACAAAATTTTAATTTATTATTTATGTTATAATGGGGACATTACAGTCCTCCCATCCCAAATTTTTCTTGTCCTCAAGAAAATGCAATGTTGGGTGCTAGACAATGTGCTTGCCTTCCCACATTGCATCGTCCAATAGTAGGTGTCGCTAGCATACCAAGTATTCCTTCAAAGTGTAGTCTCGTAGGGTCTTTTCACATACTTCAAGGATCTTGGCATGTTCCAAAATGAGCTTTCCTTCTTCATTGAGTGGAAGAAGGTCAGTAACAACTGTGACATTTTTCCCTATGGCTTTCTTCAGACAAGAAACATGGAAGACATTATGAATGCAGCTCCCCTATGGAATTTCTAGTTCGTATGCTACCTCACCAATGTGATGGACTATGCAATAAGGGCCATAAAATCATGGATTCAACTTTTCTTTTCATGTTCCCTTTAATGAAGATTGTCAGTATGGCTATATTCGGAGATAGACTAGATCCCCCACTTCAAAACTCCTCTCTATCTTGTGTCTATTGGCATAAATCTTCTGTTGATTTTGTGCCCATTGTAGGTTTTCTTTTAAACACCTTAGTATGTCCTATCCCTCCTAAAGCTAGTTCCTCACCCTTGGAGCACAATTGTCACCCTGAACTGTGTTGGTGAAGGCAAGGGGTTCATACCCATATAGAGCTTTGAATGGTGCCATCCCAATAGACATGCGATACATGGTATTGTAGCAATATTCCATCAGATGGATCCATTTTACCTATGTTCATTATTGTACTAAAACGTAGTTTTGAAGGTAGCCTTCGAGCTATTTGTTCACAATCTTGAGCATCTTGTTTGTCTATCTGTGGGTGGTAGCTCGTACTTGGCGATAATTCTATCCCTTCCATAAAAAATAGTTTTTTCTAGAAGATGCTGATAAATCATCCATCTTGATCACTGATGATGTTTTGGGGTAGCCGATGTAGACGAAAAACTTCTCTAAAGAACATATTGACAACTTGTATAGCTTGAAGGTCGAAAGGGATGATAAAGAAATGTGCATACTTTGTCAAATTTTCAACCACCAGCAAAATAAAATATTTTTTGTTCACCTTCACCTTGGGAAGCCTTGTTATTAAATCCATTGATATACTTTCCCACTTATGTTTGAAAATTGGCAAAGGTTGTAGCAGCCGGTAGGGAGAGTATGTTTGAACTTGTTCTATTGGTAGACCGTACACTCTCTTACATGCTGCCACACATCCCCTTTAAGTCCTTTCCATGAAAACCTCTCCTAAATACTTCTATACATTTTGAGGAAACCTGGGTGTGTAGCCAAAGATAAGTCACGTACTTCAAAATTTTTTGCTTCAATTTGGATTCTAGCACCAAGTATATCCAGTCTTTGTAGTAGATGATGTCATCCACCACTCTGTACCAATCATCATGAGTGTGGCCATCCATTATTTCATAGGAAAATATATTCTTGGAATATTCTACTAACAAATGTGCCTTCTAGTTGGCTAAAATTTGGTCTAGTGAGCAGATGGTGGGTTTCCTGGATAAGGCATCTACAACTACATTATTCTTCCCTTTCACATACTCAATGTCAAAATCAATATCTTGAACTTTTCTTACCCATTTTTTTTCCTGTTCATTCAAGTCCCATTGCCCCAGAAAATATCTTAGACTACTGTGATCAGTATGGACAACAAATTTGGCACCTACCAGATACTACCAGAACTTGGTTAAGGCATGTATGGTGGCCAATATTTCTTTATCATAGATGGAATATAGGTGTTCTATTGGCATAAGCTTCCTACTCTCATAGGTGATGGGGTGTCTATCCTGCATCAATACCACTCTAATGCCTTCCTCAGATGTGTCGCACTCCAAAATGAATGGTTAGGTAAAATTAGGTAGTGCAAGTACGGGTCAAGTGCTCATGGCCCTTTTTAGCTTATCAAAGGTGAGTTGTGCCTTTTCATTCCACTGGAAAGACCCCTTCTTCGTCAAATCTGTTAAAGGTGCAATAAGTTGAGAGAATCCTTTAACAAGCCTCCTATAGTAATTGCACAGTTTGAAGAACCCTCACAAATCTGTGAGTGATTTTGGGGGGGCCAGTTGAGGATAGCTTGAATCTTCTCCTGGTGCACTTGAACTCCATATTTACTAATGACATGTCCCAAGTACAATATTTATATCATACCAAATTCACATTTGGATTACTTGGCAAAAAAGGACTATTCGTCCATGGTACTTAGAACTTCATTCAGATGCTTCAAGTGCTCCTCCCATGACCTACTATAAATAAGAAAATCATCAAAGAATACCAATAAATACTTATGCAATTGTTTGTTGAAGATGCAGTACATGCACGATTGAAATGTAGCAGGTGCATTGGACAATTCAGATGACATGACCAAAAATTCATAATGTCTGTAGTGACAACAAAAAGCTATTTTCTTCACATCTTCTTCGCTCATATGGATCTGGTGGTATCCAGAATGGAGATCTATTTTTGAAAAATAGATCACACCATGCAGTTTATCTAGTAGCTCATCTATCCTTGGAATGAGATATCTATTCTTTATTATTTTTTTATTCAATGTGCGGTAGTCCATGCACATGCACATCATCTTGTCCTTTTTTTTGACCAACACCACAGATGATGCGAATGAGCTAGAACTGGAATAGATTCATCCTTTCTCTAACAATTCCTTAATCATCCTGTCAATCTAATCTTTGAATTTCTTGGGGTGGTGGTACAGTGTGGTTATAACTAGCTTTGCTCTTGATTCCAACTCGATAGTGTGTTCAAACCCCCAATGAGGTGGTATGCTCGGAGGAATATCTATGAAAAAATTATCACATCTACTTAAAATATCCTGAAGTTCATCATCTATGGAGGTGTTTGATGCCCCTTTATAGGTTTTGTTGAGATAAAGCAATGTACAACCCATGCAACATCATCATGTTAAATGATTGCCTCCATCCAATGTGCAAAAACTTCCTTTGAACCTTCATTTGCCATTCCTCAGATGACAACCTTCTTTCCATCAACCACAAAAGTGAAGTCCATCCATTTGAAACTCAAGGTGAATTCATCAAGGGTCTCCATCTACTATAAGCCAAGAATAACTTCCATGTCAGCCAAGTCCACTATGAAGAAGTCCTTAATCACTGTATGATTCACCATTGTGATACTCAGTTGAGGGACAAGATGCGTGCAAGGTAGGAAAGTCCCTCTAGAAACCTTGACTTGAAAACCTGCATACACCTCTGTAGGGAGACTTCTCTATTTTACCAAGGATGAGTTGATGATATTTAGAGTAGTGCCACTATCCAACATCACTATGAGCCTTTGTCTTTGAAGGGTACCCTGTACATGAAAAATTGTGCACCTCAAGCTGCCAGCTAATGAAAAAGTGGTAATTCTCTCTGTATGGTTAAAACTAATGTTGGTGTCATGGTGGGGTTGGTTATCTTTGGCTGACATTTTTTCTTGTTCATCCTCATCATTCGACATGACCTTAATGTCATGGATCTTTCCCATTCTAAGGTATTGGTGGCTAGGCTCCCAAGGTCCTTTGCAATTGAAACATTATTTCTTTCTTTGGAGTTCTTGTCTAGTAGCTTCATCCAATGACGACTTCTTGGAAAACAGTTTGTCCCTCGAAAAAGTCAGTGGTTTCGAATGTGAGTAACTTTGAGATGATGCCATACTTTGCACTTTATTGATTACTTCTGACAGGGTGGCAGGATTGAACCCCTTTACCCAACCTTTCAGAGGTTCTGATAGTCTATCCATGAAGAGCACTACCCATCTCCTTTCAAAAATGTCTATGACAAGAACAAAGAGTTTTTGAAATTTTGCAATGAACTGATTGGCTGATCCAGTTTGTCTTAGTTGCACCAAATCTTTGAAGTTAAGCTCTAGATCTTTACCATCAAATTGTTCTATCAATTTCTCCATGAATTTTGTGTAAGTATTTATTTGATCATGCCCTAATGTGATAGTTTCGTGGTGCCACCATTCATGTGCAACTCCCTCCAAGTGCAACGTGACAAATTTGATTTCTTCTTCCTCTAGCATAGGATTTAGCTGGAAGTAGGTATCAGCTTTCATTACCCATGCTTGTGTAGATATGGACCCAGATCCATCAAATGGAGATAGATTTACCTTACTCAACTTCCTTATAAGGTCATCATTAAAGTATCCTCTGTTTCCACCTCTCGAATATCTCATTCTTAGATTTGCGTAATCTTTGTAGGATATATCTTCTTCAAGGTTTGCATTCTTCCAATTTTCTCTCATCTCTTCAAAAGTTGGTTGTCTCCCTCCCTATTGTGCCTTAATTTGTGGTGGAAAAGTTGACATGGAAGGTCAAGAGTGTGCTAGCTGGGGGTTTGATTTACCTAACACCAAGTCCACACTATAACCATTTTGTTCTCTGCCAACTTCTTGAGAGTTTCTTCCATAAGTCACTATGTATCAATGATCTGTGCCTAATTCTTGGCAAGTTCCCTTAGTAGTGCCATAAGTTCGGTAGCGATCAGTTCCTATTCATCAACCATTCAATCAACAAAATGTGTCCTTCTTCTCTTCTGGCTATAAACTCTCGTTCACTATCCATAGGCTAGCAGGATCGAAGTGCTTTGATACCACTGTAATGAACCTAATGACTTCAACATGAGCAAGTTGAAGAATTCTGAATAGCCATATGAAAGTAGCCAAGAGTGCACTAATAGGGAGGATGTACAGACTAAATTAGAGGAGTGGAATAGAGCTATATGATGGATAATTGTTGGCTATATGTTAGAGAATTTTTTTTCTACGGGGTGCCAATAGAGGTGGCCGTACATAAGACAAGACAGTCTATACAGATTCTAGAGGATTGTATGGGTATTTAGAAGGCCATAAGACATTTATGGAAGGTTGTACGGTGGCATATAGAAGGCCATATGATGTTTGGAATAGACCATAGGGTGATTTTAGTAGGGACATATGGAGGGTACAATAACAAGAGGGTTGTACGGATACAAGGTTGTACAAACTTAGACAAGAGGATGAAGCGGTATGTGTCCTGAGTGCTATGAGTCATACACAGGGTATGGAAAGATTTGATTAAGAACTATGCCAGAGAGGAAACACAAGTAATCATGAATATATCAGATAAAGCCAACAACGATGGTGCCTGACAATGGCTGTATGGAAGATGTTGCCTTATGATTGTATTTTCCAAGATACCAAACAACACTAGTATGGAAGAACATTCACAAATTGATAAGTATTTGTAAATAATGAGGGCACTCCAATTTTTCTAGAATACAGACCGAGTTGAACACTGACATAATAGGGTGAGGGTTGAATCCCACTGAAACCTCACGAGCCAAATAGGGAAGATCTTTCACTTTTGAAATGGTGAACAATCTAAAAATCCAACAAGAATTTGTAGTGTAGAGAATATAATCCAAAAGCATACCTACAAACCTCCTACAAGCCATGCTTAAATATCCGTTAGGAAAACCTTTCTGAGGGTGTACAAAGATAGCTGACAGTGACACAAACTATAGAAACAAAATAAAATTGGGTTTGGGATACATTAAATCAAATGGCCCATTACAAAAGTTTAATTTATTATTTATTTTATAATGGGGACATTACAATGGAGGCATTTTTGCACTTTCGTTGAAATCCAAGTGCAAACTGCCTCACATTTGGTGATTTGTCTATATGCTTAGCCCAAACGATGTTCCTAGTGCAAGCTACCTCACAGTTGATGATCTATCCACACTCTCAAGAACAACTAGGATTTGATACCACTTGATGAAGTGTGCTCCCCTTAACACCATAAACACATTATAGAAACAAAGAAACAAGAACAAAATATGGACTTCTTATTTGCACCACAAATGCGAAAATACATAATTCATAAGTATAATATGCTAACCCACATGGGTGCCTTCATTATAGTAATCTACAAGAAAAGCTACAACCTATCACCTAGAGTTGTCTTAGAAAATGTTTAGGCCTTTCTTAAATAGACAATTTTATGCTGCCCAAGAAGGTTCTAGACATTGAAACTTAATACCTAGGGTCGATAGACCCTAACAATACATATAGAGTTGGCCAAATACATCTTTTGAAAATTATTTTAGATATTTTGGATAGCCCAACTTTGACTTTTTAGATCTCATCCGGGCACCCTAAGGCCTCCAATAATGAGCCTAAAGATTTTTTTGCAATTTTTTCCACTGAAAATCTGCACTAACTTCTTTGATACTTGTGCTTGAGAAATGAGATTTTTATGGCAGGCTTACAACTCTAAAATGAACCTTCCTATAGAAAATAAGAATGTTTTGAGCTCATATGACAAACTTACTAAAAATAGCAAGCTCCTAGAAATATCAACCCCCCTACCTACTAGTCCTTATTAAAATAGAAAAGACTGAAATAAAAATATTTTTGGGTGATGTAAGATTGCTCTTACACCTAGGATGCTCTTGCATTAGATCAAAAGATGTAACAATAAAATCTAGAGGAAAGGTTGAGTTATGTTATGTAAAGGAGTACAAGAATCAGTTAAGAAAGTGATAACATGATGTATTGATAATCTACTTAAGGTTACAAAGGCTAGTTACACTAAGCAAGTTTAGAAGAACAAGTTGAACAAAGTTTGTCTACAAAGCTTAATTGACTGGATAGTAGGTGCTAAGCAAAGACAGTGCAAGATGAGCAAAAAATTAGTTGGAACTAAGTTAAATTCTATTCTAGTGTATGTCGAGCAAAATAATAGATGTTAAGTAAAGTTTAGTTGATATTGAGCACCAATAAACTTTAGTTCATGGCGAGTGATTCTATAGAGGATGCCAAGAAATATAGTATATGCTGAGCATCAGAAGTAAGTTAATACCAAGTGGCTACATTACTTGAAAGATTGTGAATTTGATGGATCTTAGTTGACAAGTTTATTTTCTTGGATTGTGTGAACCAAGTGGAAGATAAGATTGATGAGCTAGTGGCACAAAATTCAAGGTAAACCATTTTGAGGTGAATTTAAAGAGGATTGAAGGAAAATTTTCTAGAAGTAATATGGAATAAGAGGTAGATTCATTAAATCTTACCTAATCCATCCTAACCCTAAATTGGACGATGGAGAATGAACTAAAAAATATCTCAATTTCCTATTTATAGGGATGGCTAGTTAGAAGCAAGGGTTGTCATGTGTGAGCACCTAAGGAAGACAAGAAGTCAAGGGTTTTTCTTCATCAAGTGACCTAAAAGAAGAGTTTGCATTGGGATGTTAAGCAAGAAGGATTAAGGGTATGAATTCTTGAAGGGTGAACAAGCTATTAGAGCTGAAATGTGTGAAGGCCAAGTAGAATAGAGGACTAAAATAGAGATATGTCATCTAAAAATGGAGTTGTAAGTTGTTATTAGATCAAGTGTTATTGTTACTCTCTAATAATTGTATCAGTCTAGGGTAAATCCTTTGGATTAAGGTTGACCTAAAAATCATTCGTAAATACTTTAACTAGGTGATATTCCAAGTGAATGGTCTAAAGTTCTCTAAAAAGGCCAACTCCTAATAGGGTGATTGAAATCCTTTAACATGGTCATAGTTAGTAGTGTGTATTGCAACCTCTAACAGGGTTGGCCTTTCATAGGGCATCACTTTAGAAGAGTGAAAAAGAGTAGTATGTTACTGGTGGTTTTTCTCAAATTGAGTTTCTACATAAATCATTGTATCAAATGTATTGCTAAATCTTTTATGTTTCATGTTTACATTTTTGCAAATTGATTTGATAGTAACCTACACGTTTTAAGTGATTGCATAATCTTATGGATGTATGCATGATGATAAATGTTTTATGGGTTCACTAAGTTGTGAAAAGTTTTATTTATACATTTAGACCTTGGTTAACTAATTCACACCCCTCCCTCTTAGTTATTCTAAAGAATTCCAATCATTGGTTTCAAAGCCATCTACTTAAGAGGACTAGTTTGAAAGTACTAGAAGCACAAAGATCAAGATGTCAAAAAGAGAAGTACCCAAGCTTAATAGAGATAAATTTTCTACATGGAAAAGTTTGATGAAGCTACACCTTGGAGGACTTGGAGATCATGCACAATCTACCATTACTATTGAGCATGTTGGTCCTACTAGAGCTCCAACTACCGAGGATATGAAAAAGAAGAAAGAACATAACTAGACAATGCTAGAGATTGCCTCTACCCTAAGATATGCTAAATTTGATGATATCAAAGGTCTTGATAGTACAAATAAAATGTGGGATTTCTTAACCACCATCTATGGAGGAGACAATAATGTTCTAAGAGCTAAAGCTGAAAGTCTCAAAGGTAAGTTTGATGATATGAGAATGAAAGAAGGTGAAAATATTGCTCAATATGTCACAAGGATAAAAGAAGTTGTTAATGCAACAAGAGGAGCTACTAGTACAATAGATGATGATACTATACTAAGAAAAGTTTTAAGAACACTACTACCTTTATATGCTATTAGAGTTTCTGCAATTCAAGAACTGAAATGTATACCAGGGAATAATCTATCACATGAATGTCTAATAGGTAGGCTCACTACTTTTGAGCTATCTAACTTTGATAATTACAACCTAAAAATATTGAATTTTTTAGAAGTAATAGTTCACCAATATAATTGAGAGGGGGGGGGGGGGGGTGTGAATCAATTATATATCAATCTTAAACAATTCTTACTTTATCAATTAAAGTAAACAACAATCATAAAGAAATGTGCATACACACATACACCATATATGTTGACTACGAAAACCCTTGATCAGAGGGAAAACCCCAGTGGGAGTGATGCCCATAGAATAATGTACTAATTTGAATATTCCTTGTTAGAGGATAGACCCTATCAAGAGTATGTTATAATGCTTAGTACAAAGAGTCCCTATTAGGAGACTTTGAATCCCTGTTAGGAGATCCCAACCTTGTAAGGAGTTGAAGAAGGCAACTGAACCCACTATCCAAACAACCTTAGGATTAGATCAACAAATCCACTGTCCAATTGATCTTGGTACTATTCCTTTCAGAATAATAGATATGGAACAATCTCTTTTCTCTTCCTCTGTCTAGTACATAGGACTCCTTCCCCTTCAAATCATGCAATCAGATCTGGAACTCATTGGTAACCCTCAAGGTCACTTACACTGAGCTATCTAACTTTGATAGTTACAAACCTAAAAATATTGAGTCTGTTAGAAGTAATAGTTCACCAGTATAATTGAGAGTGGGGGGGGAGGGGGGGAAGGGGTGTAAATCAATTACATATCAATCTTAAACAATTCTTACTTTATCAATCAAAGTAAAGAACAATCATAAAGAAATGCGCATACACATATACACCATATATGTTGACTAGGAAAACCCTTGATCAGAGGGAAAACCCTGGCGAGAGTGATGCCCACAGAATAATGTACTAATCTAAATATTCCTTATTAGATGATAGACCCTATCAAGAGTCTATTACAATGCTTAGTACAAAGAATCTCTATTACAAGACTGTGAATCCCTATTAGAAGATTCCAACCCTATTAGGAGTTGAAGAGGGTAGTTGAACCCACTGTCTAAACAACCTCAGGATCAGATCAACAAACTCACTATCCAATTGATTTTGTTATTATTCCTTTTAGAATAATAGATGTGTAACAATCTCTTTTCTCGTCCTCTATCTAGTACATTGGACTCCACCTTTAGATCATGCAAACAGATCTAGAACTCATTAGTAACCCTTAAGGTCACTTACACACATTAGTAGATTACTCTTCTCTTCTACTTCACAATTCACAAGTCTTATATGCTTCTCGATAATAATTACTCTCTCTAGAACTTAGAAAACACCTTTCCTTTATACCATACCCAATTATTAATCTTTATAGTCAGCTTCATACACTTGACATTCATTTGAGTCGGCTCCATATTTAATTAAATGAAATATACATTTAATTAATGCTGTTGGCTCACAGTTGTTTCCAAACTTTCACATGTACGACTTCTATACGTATGCACTTACTAAAATCCTCAGTTTTTAGTGTACTCCCTTTAGTTAACTGCACAACCCTTTATTCAAACACAATGTGTTATATTGATCATACAATAAAGACTATTTTCCCAATGGATTGTTTCCCTATGGATCTTTGTAAATCATTAATATCATTTGTATGCTATTGATTCGGGTTCCATGCACTTGACCATATGTCAAATACATGCTGTAGTATATGCTATTAACTATACATGGGTAGATACACAATGTGATGCCCTCAATACATAGATCTTAGTCTGCTACTTTGTCAGTCTTACTATGTTGTCTTCAATGACAAACAAAGTCATAACATTGTTCTGCAATATTTTCTCATAGCATTAGCATTCATGCTAACAATCTCCCCCTTTGGCATTGATGGAAACATAGATGACAACATCTAGTTCCAAGAATACCAATGAGTTTTCTTTATCAATCAAATCTTTCTTCATGTAACACTACTTCCCCATAGTGCAAGTCCTCTTGTTTTCTCATATCACTCTCTCCATTCTAATGTTTTTCATATCATTCTCTCTCCCCCATTGACATCAATGTCAAAGGTAGTACAAAAATTGAACACATAACAACCTATTAGCATGACCACAAGCCAGTCTATTGCTTTATGATCTTTGTATATGATTGAATAACATAAGCATCTAAAGATACTATTGTATACTAATTACCTATTACCAAGAGTCCTTGACTAACTCTGTTTATCACAGATACTTCCCCATTGAGAAAGCATCAACATTTAGTCTAGTCTAACAATGGTGTTGTGTACTGTAGACTGAGGTACTTCTACATCTTCTACTCTAAACTAGTTAGGGGCATAACCACAAGCATACCTCTCAAGTATTCAAATGTATCCTTTGGTAGGGCCTTTGTGAAAATGTTTGCAATCTGTTCCTTAGTGCTGATGTATTCCAATATGATTTCTTTCTTTGCAACTTTTTCTTTCAATACATGATATTTTATAGCAATGTGCTTAGTCTTAGAATGTAAAACATGATTCTTAGACATGTTGACTGTACTTGTGTTATCAAAATAAATGATAATAGGTTCTATGATTGTGATTCTAATATCCTTCATCATCTACTTCATCCATATGACTTGATTATAGTTGTTTGTTTCTGCAACATACTCATCCTTTGTAGTACTTTGTGAGGTACAATCTTGCTTCTTACTGAGCCAAGAAACTAATCTTCCTCCAAGGAAAAATTCTCCTCCACTAGTGCTTTTATTTTTATCCGTATCTCCTACCTAATCAGCATCTATATAGGTATATAGAGTAAAATCACTATTTCTGTCATACCAAATACCATAATCTGATGTTTCTTTCAGATATTTGAATATTTTTTTCACTACTACATAGTGATATTCCTTAGGATCAACTTGAAAAATTGCCACAATTCCAACTGCATTGGCTATATCTAGTCTGCTATGAGTCAGATATTGCAATCCTTCAATCATACATCTATACTTCTTTTGTTCAATAGTAGGCATCTCATCTTTGCTAGATAATTTGTGACTAGTTACCATAGGAATTCCAATAGGTTTACAGCTTTTGAAACCAAATATTTTTAGTAAATCCTTTAAATACTTGGTTCGAGAAATAAAAATATCTTCTTTGTTCATCTTGCCACAATTCTAACTGCATTGGCTATATTTGGTTTGCTATGACTTAGGTACTAGAATCCTCCAAACATAGATCTGTACTTCTTTTGTTCAATAGTAGGCATCTTATCTTTGATAGATAATTTGTGACCAGTTACAATAGGAGTTCCAATAGGTTTACAACTTTCTAAAGCAAATCTTTTTAGTAAATCCTTTAAATACTTCGTTTGAGAAATAAAGATACCTTCTTTGTTCTAAACAATCTACAATGCCAAGAAAAAAATCATTTCACTTATCATGCTCATTTCAAACTCATTCTTCATGTGTTTTGAGAATTTGTTACTAGCTTCATCATTTCCACCAAAAATGATGTCATCAATAGATATAATTATTATTAGCAAACCATCTTTTATTTTCTTTAAGTACAAGTTACCATCTGCTATTTTTTAGCAAATCCAAGCTTTGCTAAGTATTTGTCCAACATTGCGTACCAAGTTCTTGGTGCTTTTTTTAATCCATATAATGGTTTCTTTAGTCTACAAACCATATCCTTTTCTTCTATTAAAGGAAAACCCTTTGGTTTCCCAATGTAGTCTTCTTCTTCAAGTTCTCTATTTAAGAATGCTGACTTAAAATCCATCTGATATACCTTAAAATTCTTGTTTGTTGCATATGCTAGGAACATTGTAACTACTTCCATTCTTGCTACAAGTGCATATGGTTCTTCACAATAAATTCCTTCTTGCTAAGAGTAGCCTTTGCACACAAGTCTTGCCTTGTTTCTTATCACTTCTCCTTGTTCATTCATTTTATTTCTATATACCCATTTAGTGCCAATCACATTTTGTTCCTTGGGTCTAGGAACTAATTCCCATGTGTTATTTTTAATTATCTACTAGAGTTCTTCCTTCATTGCTTCTTTCCAATGATTATCTTTGATTGCCTGATCTGCACTTCTTGATTCTACTTGAGATATTAGACATAGTTCTTCATTAATTTTGCTCCTTGTCATTACCCCTTTTTCTTTACTTCCTATTATCTGATCAATAGGATGATTTCTTATCATATTTCTATTTGGAGTAGGAGTTGCTACTTCAATTCTTATCTCAAGTACTGTGCTCTATTCTTCTCTCATATCTTCAATTTGCACATTATTCTGCAAGTCATTGTTAGTCTTGAGAAATAACTCATTACTTCTATCAGCCTTTCTAGAGTAATCATATCCATTAGAGTTATAGTCCATTATCTTTTCCTTAGTACCAAACTTTTTATCAACTTTAACATTTGTGCACTCTACTATAGTTTTGGTTCTATAGTTGAAACATTTGTAAGCTTTACTTTTTAATGAATAACCAAGAAACATACCTTCATTTCTCCTTGGATGAAATTTACTACTATCATCATCTCTTCTAATGTAACATTTTCTTCCAAATATCTTGAAGTACTTGATTGATGGTGAGTGACCAAACCATAAATCATAGGGAGTTTTGTTCATACTTTTCCTAATCTACACTCTATTCAATGTGTATACTATTGTATTGACTACTTCTTTCCAAAAGGTCTTTGGTACATCATTCCCAAATAACATAGCTCTTGCTACTTTGGCAATTGATTTGTTTCTTCTTTCAACAATCCCATTCTACTCAAGTGTATGGGGTGAGGATAGTTGTCTCCTGATACCATGTTCTTCACAATAGATATTGAATTCTCTAGAGGTGAATTCTCCTCTTCTATCTGAGCTTAAGCTTTTGATCTTAACTCCAGATTCATTTCAACCTTGTTCTTAAATATCCTAAAATTTTCATATGCTTCTAATTTTTCTTTAAGAAAAGCTACCCACATTCTAGTGAAATTATCAACAAAAATCATAAAGTACATTTCTCCATAGAATCCTCTTGTTCTTCTAGGACCACTTAGATCTGTATGTACCAATTCCAATTTTTGTGTAGTACAAAACTACTTACTAGGAAAACAGACTCTTTTATACTTAGCTGAAATGAACTCTTTACAAATAGTGTCAGTGGGCTTAGAGATTTTAGACAAATATCTCACAGCAAGTGTATTACTAGCCTTCACAATGTTATCAAAGTTTATGTGACAAAATCTTTTGTGCCATAACCAACTATTGTCAATCCTTGCTACTAAACATGTTATTTTAGTGGAGTTTAACTAAAATACATTACCTCTAGTTTTTGTGCCAATACCAAGTAGTTTTCCTTCCTTGTTCTTGATAATACATAGTATCATTACCAAATTACAGTTGATAGCCTTTGTCCATAAGCTGTCCAACACTCAAAAAGTTACACTTAAGTCCATCAAAAAAATAAATATCATCAGTATATGTTTGACTATCAAGTGTTATAGATCCAATTCCTATAATATGACAAGTTGCATTATTCCCTACTCTAACAATTCCTCCATCATAGCTTCTAAATTTGAAAAACTTGTTCATATCACTAGTGATGTGATGTGAACAACCACTATCAATAATCCAATCTTTCTTTTCAACTTGTGAAATCAGTACACTTTCTTCTTTGATTTCTCTATCATGATCATCCTCTTTTATAGCTACAAATCCTAATTCATCTGCACTTTTTCTTTGATCAAATTCTTCATCATCTTCTTCTTCATTAGCATATAAACAATTTCTAGATCTTCTAGGTTTGAATCTACCCTTAAACTTTCTTTCTCTTTTAGGACACTTAGATGCATAATGACCATATTCATTACAATTCCAACATTTAAAGATATTCTAACCATCATTTTCTCTTTCCACAAGAAGAACCACTCCTTCTTGGATCTTTTCTTCAATGGATTTGCTACTGCTGGTAATGTCTCCTTATGTTTTTGTGCTCCTTGCTAAACTAGGTTTGATGTCTAATGTACTAAATTCTATCTCAACTTTTTCCAATTCACTAGACTATTTTAGATCATATTTTGTAGTTTCTAGTCTACCAAGCAATGTCTCTTTGGTGAAATTAGTAGTGCAAGGTATCATCAGTTGAATCATTTGTGCTACTAACTTGAAAGGTGGTGTTAGACTTTTCAAGATCTTCCATATCAGTTCATCATCATATTTCTTTCCATTAAGAGATGTGATTCTTGCAACAATCTAAGATATTCTTCCAACATAGCTCATCACAGATTCCTCTTCCATCATTCTAGCATCTTGAAATGTGCAATACAAATTTTGCAATCTAACTCTTTTTGCATGTCTATCACCTTCATAATTAGCTTCTAAGGTTTTCCAAATTTTATGAGATGTTTTAAGTAGTTTTACCAGACTATACTCACTTTCACATAATGCTAATAATATTGCTTCTTTTGCCCTTATGTTGCACATAAATACTTCTCTCTATTCTTTGGTGCAGGTTTCAATATTGTCTTCTTTTGCAATGTTTTTGGATGTCTTGGTCACAAGCCAATATCCTAGTCCCATGCACAAGAGAGGAGTCTTCATTTTATCCTTCCTGCTATTGTAGTTTGTGGCATCGAATCTAGGACTTTCCTTTCTAAACATATTCACCATGGACCTCCCAAAGTTGTTTAAACTTTCTTTCAAGGATTTGAGGATCTAATACCAATTGTTAGAAGTAATAGTTCAATAATATAACTAAGAGGAGGGGTGGGGGGCGGTGAATTGGTTATATATCAATCTTAAACAATTCTTACTTTATCAATCAAATTAAACAAAAATCATAAAGAAATGTGCATACACACATACATCAGATATGTTGACTAGGGAAACCCTTGATTAGAGGGAAAACCCCAATTGGAGTGATGCCCATAGAATAATGTACTAATATGAGTATTTCGTATTAGAGGATAGACCCTATTGAGATTCTGTTACAATGCTTAGTACAAATAGTCTTTATTAGGAGACTTTGAATCCTTCTTAGGAGATTCCAACATTGTTAGGAGTTGAAGAAGGCAGTTAAACCCACAATCCAAATAGATTTAGGATCATATTAATGAACCCACTATCCAATTGATCTTGGTACTATTCCTTTCAAAATAATAGATGTGGAACAATATCTTTTCTCTTCCTCTATCCAATACATTAGACTCCATCACCTTCAGATCATGCAAACAAATCTGGAACTAATTAGTAACCCTTAAGGTCACTTACACACATTAGTAGATTACTCTTCTCTTCTACTTCACAATTTACAAGTGTTCTCTGCTTCTCAATCACAATTACTATCTCTAGAACTTGGAAAACACATTTCCTTTATACCATACTCAATTATTAATCTTTAGAGTTGGCTTTATACACTTAACATTCATTTGAGTCGGCTCCATATTTAATTAAATGAAATACACATTTAATTAATGCTGTCAGCTCACAGTTGTTTCCAAATCTTCACACGTGTGACTTTTGTACCCACGCACTTGCTGATGTCATCAGTTGTTAGTGTACTCCCTCTAGTTAATTGCATAACTCTTTATTCCAAACACAATTTGTTATGATAATTCAATAGAGACTATTTTCATAATGCTCCATTTCCCTGTGGATCTCTATAAATCATTAATATCTTCCAGATGGTATTGATTTAGGTTTTGCACACTTGACCATATGCCAAATACATGCTATAGTATATGTTGTTAACTATGCATGGGCAGATACACAATGTGATGCCCTTAATACATAGATCTTAATTTTCTTCTCTATCAATCTTACTATGTTGTCATCAATGACAAACAAAGTCATAACACAATTCTACAATATTTTCTCATAGCATCAACATTCATGCTAACAGAATTTGCTTTGAAAGCTAAGTTGTCATTGAAGGAACCTGATGAGAAGAAGAAGAAGAAAAAGATAAATTATGTGTCCAATGACAATGATACAAATGAGGAGGATGTAGATTAACTTGAAGCACTACTAGCAAGAAGATTCCATAGAGGTAAAGGAAAATTACCTATCATTTGTTTCAATTGCAATGAGGTTAGTCACATTGCTACTAGATGTCTAGAGAAGAAGAACTATAGAGGTGGTGACAAGTACAAAAGTAGAAGAGGTGAAGACAACAAGGACTACAAAGACAAAGGCAAAAAGTCATGCTATATTGCTGAAGAGCAAATAAAAGATGAATTTGATGAACATGATGATGAAGTGGTGTATATTGCAATGAAGAAAAAATTTGATCATAATGAGGCAACTACACTTGTGACTTGTGTGAACAAGAATGACAAATGGATCATTGACAATGGGTGTTCACATCACATGATTGGGGAAAAAAGTAAGTTTACTACCTTGAATTGTTATGATAGAAATAGTGTAAGATTTGGTAATGATGCACCATGTTTGATAAAAGGAAAAGGTTCTATCAAACTCACAGAAATAATTTCGTGTGACAATGCTTACTATGTTGAAGGACTTTACTATAATCTCTTAAGTGTGTCACAATTGAATAATTCAGTATGTAAGGTTGAGTTTGAAAATAATATTGGTGAAATATATGTCACAAATAGAAAATTGATTAGAAAGGGTGATCAGACTAGGAGCAATATATTCTACCTTGCCATAGAGAATGCTACTTGTCTAGTTGTAAATTTGATGATGTGTGGCTATGGCATAAAAGGTTATATCATGTTAATTTTGATAACTTGGTTAGTATCAATAACTTGAAAAAAGTTAGAGGTTTGCCTAAGTGGAAGAAACTTAATAATATAATGTGCAAACAATGTCCGTTAGGAAAAATGACAAAGTCAAGTTTTAAAAGTAAAACTCATACCTCTAAAGAAATAGTAGAGATTGTTCATATTGACATGTGTGGACCAATTGAAGTGTAAAGCTATAAAGGAGATAAGTACATTATGTTGTTTATTGATGATTATTTTAGAATGCTGATAGTTATGTTTCTAAAATAGAAATTTGATGCTTTCCAAATGTTTAAGTGGTACTTAGCAAGAGTTGAGAAGGAAATAGGTAAAAGTCTAAAATGTTTGAGATTTGACAGAGGAGGAAAATTTACATCAAATGAGTTTGAGATGTTCTATAATGATAGAGGAATCAAAAGATAGACATATGCCCTTAGAACCCCTCCACAAAATGGAATTTCTAAAAAGAGGAATAGGTTTGTAATGGATTATGCTAGGACATTCATGATGAAGAAAAATGTTGCTTTGAAATACTGGAGAGAAGATATAAGTACAATTGTTTATGCCTTGAATTGTGTACAAGTCAAGAAAGATACTCATTTAACACCTTTTGAACTATGGTATTGATACTCACCCAATGTAAAATATTTTAAGGTATTTAGAAGAAAATATTATATTCTTAAAAACTTTAGGAATGGCAAACTAGATGAAAAAAGTGAAGAAGGTATTTTCCTAGGAGATTCGACAAGAATTAAAGCTTATAAGTTTTTAAATAATAACACTAACAGAGTTGTGGAAAGTGTAACTGTAAATTTTGATGAATATATAGAGGTATATGAGGTTAAATCTATGAAAGAACCAAAAGAACACAAATCATTTGCATACTTTTATGAAGGTATGCCTACTAAAGAAGATGCTATAAATCAAGCTACAAACCAACAACAACTTTTACTAACTGCCGAGTCACATATTATGAATGTCATGTTGCATTCAAAAATTGAGCTATACTCAAATGCTGAGCTACAAAATGAAGTTGAAGCACATTCTAATTCTAAGATTAGTGTACATGAAAGAGATGCTGAGCTATCTGATAAAGATGTACATAGTGACTTTGAAGTTGAAATACCAAATGAAGAAACTAGAGCTAAACCAAGATTGTCCAAATATGTCAAGAGACACCATCCCGCTATACAAATGATTGGAGATAAAGATGCTACACAAATGACAAGAAATAGATTAAGAAATGATACATGTTTTTTGAGCATGAAAGAACCTAAAACTTTGGAAGATGCCTTAGAAGATGTGGACTAGAGTAAAGACATGGAAGAAGATATTGAACAATTTTAGAAAAATAAAATATGAACTCTAGTTCCTAGACCAGAAGACAAAAATGTGATTGGCACCAAGTGGTTATTCAAAAATAAATTAGATGGAAATGGTGAAGTCACAAGGAACAAGGCAAGATTAGTTTGCAAACGATATGCACAAGAAGAAGGAATTGACTATGGAGAGACATTTTCTCCTGTTGCTAGATTGGAAGGAGTAAGAACTCTACTTGCTTATTCTTCATACAAAGGTTTCAAAGTTTATCAAATAGATGTTAAATCTACATTTTTGAATGACATATTAGAGGAAAAAATTTATATAGAATAGAAAAAATAATTTTTTGATGCTAATAATAAGAACATGACATGTAGATTACATAAAGCTCTATGTGGTTTGAAACAAGCACCAAGAGCATGGTATGAGAGACTTCATAAGTATCTTATGAAGATTAGATTTGAGAGGACTGATGATAATAACAATTTGTACATAAAGATAGAAAAAAGAAAAGGTATTTTGTTATCTAAAATTTTTGTTGATGATATGATATTTGGAGGTCAGGATGCTTTATGTAAGGCTTTTGCAAATGAAATAAAGCAAGAATTTGAGATGTCCATGTTTGGAGAGATCAAGTTCTTTGTGGGTTTGCAAGTATATCTGATGAAATGTGGTATATACATCACTCACTCAAAGTATGTCAAGGAAATATTGAAAACTTTTGGATTGGAGGATTCCAAACTAGTAAGTACACCTATGGTGATAGGAGACAAATTTTCAAAGAATGATGATTTAGTTTAGGTGAATCAAACATTATACAGGTCTATGATTGGAAAATTATAATATGTAGTACATAGTAGACCTAGTATTCCATGATCTGTAGGGATAGTTGCAAGGTTCTCTGCTAATCCTAGGGAGAATCATTTGATAGCTATAAAGAGAATAATGAAATATCTGAAAGGAACAGAGGAGTATGGTCTATACTATAAAAAAAATGAGAAATTTGAATTGAGAGCCTATGCTAATGCTGATTGGATTGAAAACATTGATGATAGAAATAGCACTAGTAGAGGAGCATTTTTATTAGGCAAGAGGTTGGTTACATGGACTAGCAAGAAACAAAACTACATTTCACAATCTATTGCTAAAGGTGAATATGTTGCTACTGCTATAAATTTTACAAACATTATATGGATCAAACAACTACTCAAAGGTGTAGTGCCTCTCCCATTTGACTTTTGTAAGTCATCCTGATGGATGCAACCTTGCTGATCTTTTGCTGTGATGAGATCATGATTGTGACCTTGAGTGGTCTACACCGTTGAGGTGTTTGGATTTACGTTTATGTATCAGTTGCTTTGTTTATGCTTTTGACTGATCTTTGAGATTATGATGTGATTTTTGGTTCACTGAGGTTTGTGCCAGTGGTTACCAGGATCGATGTGGTATCATGAGGTTGTTCCGTGATTACCTTGAGATGTGTGCAGAGATTGCACTATGTTCTATTAGCATGCTACACTGGACTGGGTACCTGTAGCAGTGGTTAGTCATGTTTATGACTGTGTTCGCTTATGTGTTTTAAGTGCCTTATTTAATGCATAAGTAATTAAATGGATTGTTCATGTGGGATTATTTTGGTTATGTGCCGTGGACATTTACCTTGTTACATTTTTTATTAGAGAGATATTTGTTACTCATGTTATGTTTACATTTGAGAGGACCCGAGGGTCAGATGCTACACTTTGATTCTAGTATCATAGATATTAGACTACTATGCTGTTCAGTTAATCATATTGCATGATGATGCCATTTTGAGATGATAGTGTGTTTTATGATGTTATCTGGTTATCTGGTATTTGGACATACCTCTGATTTTGTTATGTGATGGATTTAATGCTATGGTTATTTACTTCATTCCTGCGTTGTTATGGTTTATGCGAACGTGAGTGATGTAAATAGATTATTTTAATATTATTAAATTAATGGTTAAATTAGGTGATTTAATGCATTTATTGCTTAAGCTATGTTATTATATGCAATTGCACTTGATCATGTTGTTTAGTGTGCAGGATTTATATCCTTGGTAGTGGCACATGGAGTTAGTGATTCAGCCATTCATATTTTACCAATGTCATCCTTGTATGGTTGACGTATCCTTAATTAAATGTTTAATTTAAACCTTTCAATGATTATTAAATCCGAAC
The DNA here is from genome assembly GCA_028749045.1 of Cupressus sempervirens. Lineage (NCBI taxonomy): Eukaryota > Viridiplantae > Streptophyta > Pinopsida > Cupressales > Cupressaceae > Cupressus > Cupressus sempervirens. The sequence continues at coordinate 509,155,237 of CM053785.1, read as the reverse complement.
TCATTTGCATTATGTGATTAGACTAGTAAGCATGTCTGTGCATTTTTGAGGTTCGCATTGTCGCGAAAGTTGTTGAAGAGATTTATGTGTTTTTGGGTTTTCGGGCTTTTTATTTGATTTATTTTAATTTCTGGCAACTTTGCCATAGATGAATTCCTATTTATAGGAATAGCCTGTTTTCGTTTGGGTCGATTCGGGGTTTAATTGGATTGGCTGGTTAAATGCTCTAATCGATTATTCACCTGAAAAGTGAATAAATATCCAAAAAGGAATTTAATTGCTCACTTCTCACTTTCAAATTGGAAAGTTGGAGAGTAAAACCCAAAATCCTCTTCATGAGGATTTACTGTTTTGTTCGTTGTGGGAGCTACGAGCATGTGATCATCGCGAGGTTGGGCTCGTTGGATCCAGCTCGAGGAAACCTTGGATTGCCACGATTTTTAGCTACTTCTGCGGGATATTTATTTTATGGTTCAGATTCTCGTTTTGCCCTTTTGGCTGTGAGGTAGGGCTTTCCTGTTTTATTGTTTCTGCTCCGTTTCTGCTTCTATTTTTTGTAGCCATTTGTTTGGAGGCTAAGAACTAGTGTTCCCCTCCATTTCTGTATGCTAGATCTACCCGGTTGGGCAGGTATGAACATTTTTCTATTTTTTGAGATGAGGGTTTGGGATTTTACGCCGTTATGCTGGCCGTTTTTGCATACGGTGTCTGATTTCATTTATTTTTAGATTTTTGGGGTTTTTGAACCCAAAGGCCAAATGGGTTTTAATTTTGAAGTTTTTCAAATTTTTGGGGTTTTTACCTCGTTTTGCGTGCTTCCCTATTTTCTCAAGTTTTCTTGGCACATTGTGGGTCGTGGACTTGGATGATCTATTTGGATATCAGTCAGACCACTATTTCACTTTTATGTTGCATTGGAATGCGTGTTGCATCCGTACTCCCGACGTTGTGTTCAGTTGAGTGATTTTATATTTGTTATGGTTTCTTTTGGACCTTTGCTTTTGTTCGTGAACGCTAGGATTCGTGTAGAATCCATACTCTCGAATTGAGGCCGGTTGAGTGAGTTCATGAAGTTTGGTCTTGTTGCATCATTGGGATTCGTGTAGAATCCATACTCTCGGATTGAGGCCGATTGAGTGATTTAATGATGTATGATTTTATTGGCTTTGGGATTCTTGTAGAATCTGTCCTTCCCGTGTTGCTTTCAGTTGGGTGTTTTCTTTGCATTGTGTTCTCATTCCTATCCTTGTGTTATGATCTTCGTGATGGTGGTGCGCCACACACGAGTATGTACGCGTACATTTGTTGCGTGACTTGCGAGGCTCAATCTTCTGTGGATTTGCCGAAAGTTATGATCATTGGGGTTGGGATGGGAGTATGCATGCCCATGGGCACTTGTCGTAGGATGAGCATGGGTAGGATAGGGTAGCATATGGAGGGGGCTTCTATCTCGCAGCCTGGTGACCTTAGTCCCATAGGGTTGGTAGAGGAAGTTTTAAATAAGTGATAATTAAAGAAAATGTGTGACTGGTAATAAAACTTAAGATAATAAAATGTGTGTGCGGGGCCCTCCGTTGAGGAGTTGAAATGCACGATCCGAGCTTGGGCTTGTCGATGCCAAGCGACTCTCCATGATGTCAGCCCCTACTTAGTAGCCTTTTGAGTGTTTGACCAGGACCTTTACTCCTTGCATTGTCTTAGGTTCTTGGTTGCAGCCATCATACTGTCTGGCGTGAGTGTTAGCCACGGATGTTCTTTTTTGTGTTTTTGGTTGGATCATTATCTCCATCAGCATGACGGGTGTGGACCCATGGGTGCCACATGGTTGGGAGGCATAGCTACCTTCACCACTGCTAGGGATTGATGTACAGAGACGATCTTTGTCCTAGTGCGACCGTTGCTGGATGTCTTCACTTGGTACTTCGGGTTCCAGAGTATGCTTTCTTGTGATTTATGCTTTCATTGGGATGCTTGTATATCATGTTTAGATGATGTTAGTTTATTTGACGCATTCCCTTATTATGATGTTTAGCATATGATTAGATGCTGTGAATTGTTGTAGTAGCATATCTGTTGCTTATTACTATTTAGCATGTGATAGTTGATGTTATCTACTGTAGGATTATCTTATGCTTTTCTACTAGAATGTTAGATTTCCTTATGCTTATATTGTTGCATGTTTTTAGTAGTGACGTCCCTATTACGACAGTACCGATGATTTGGTCAGTGGCTTGGGATGTTACGCGCGGGGGATGGCTAGGACCCACGATGGTCTTATGATGCTATTAATGGTTGGGAGGAATCGCATACTTAGTTTGATTGTTTTGTTCCTGAGATGTATTTCTGTACATTGCGATGATGCTTTTGTTCTCTGCGATGTTTAATTTAGTGTGTTCTTGCTGCTATAGTTTAGATGGTTTGGTGTTCTTCATTCTGTGTTGTTCTTACACTTGAGTGTTCATTCCTCGAGCCTTTGTGGATCCGGTACTCCCCAGTGTGGAGGTTCTTTTGTCAAATTTTCCCTGTTTTTGAGTTCTGGAAGTGTTTTTACTTTCTATGGGCGACAATTGTTCAGCATTGTGAGACACTGATAAAGTATCGCATGCCCATAGAAAGAATGTCGTACAATACTATAAAGTGTCGCACGCATTACTGGAGAAGTGTCGTATGACACTGGAAGAGTGTCACATGACTTTATGAGAAATGTCGCGTGATACTTTTCCAGTATCGCACGCCTTCTTGAGAAGTGTCGCACTCAGTAAGGGAGAAGTGTCGCCCTCCCTTAGTAAAAAGTGTCGCACGATTTTTGTGAAAAACCTGCGCATGCCAACAGCGGGCACTTTTTGTAGTGTTATGATCTTTTTGAGAGTTGATCTGGATACCCTTTTGGGCGTTCTTCAAGCCTATGTTGTTGCATTTTGAATTGAGGAGGTTTCATTTAAAATTCAGTTTTTGAGTTTCTGTTGTAGTCCTTATACTTAAGATATATTTTAATATATGCGACAAATCGTTTGAGATAGGTTTCAAACCTCTTAGAGATAAGTTATGGATTCTAAGAAATTTCAGGGCTTAAGAAATCCAGACTTAGCCAATTTTCAGGGCTTCAGGATTTCAGGCTTAGCCAAATTTTAGGATTCTGCATTTTACCCCAGCTTGATGTTTTGTTGATGAGTGGTCATTTCTTGTGCCCTCATCTTGTTGTGGTGGTTGTTGGCTTTTGTTTGGGTAGTGGCGTTCGGAGATTCGTTGGTTGCCAGGATTGTGTTGAAGTCTTCCGTTGTGATCATTGTGATCCCTGTATGATGTTGTCATGTGCATTCATACTTGTAAAAAAAAAAAATATCTTGGCTTGATTTGAATCCTTGTTTCCAAGGATCTTCGGGCGGGGCATTACAAAAGGTACAAAGAAAGAGATCGCAGAACCAATGACACTTTATTCTAATAATACAAGTGCTATAAACATATCAAAGAATCATGTGATGCACACAAATACTAAGCACATTACAATCAATTATCATTACTTGAGAGAATTAGTTGAAGATAAAGAGGTGAAGGTGGAATATGTTAATACAAAAGAACAAATTGCTAATATCTTCACAAAAGCATTACCTAAGGATTCTCATGAGTATCTAAGAGGTAAACTAGGGGTGATACCCCTATCAAATGCTATCTAAGTAACAAAAGGAGTGCCCTGCATCAAACAAACTGATTTTCATATGTTAAAAATTGATGTAGTGGATCTTACTCTAGGATCTACCTACAGTAATCAAAGAGCTGGAACTACAAATCAATCACAAGAAAGGTCACAAAGGGAGAAATTGAAGAAGTTTTTATTTTTATATTAAGATGTCAAGTCTTTGGCATTATTGTCAAAGAGGGAGATAATTATTGATCAAGGGAAATATAAGAAAGAGGGAGATAATTATTGATTAGGAGAAACACAGGAGTTAAACTAAAACTAGAGGAAGAGATATACAGCTAAGAGGGAGATAGAAATACTAGAAAATAAATCTTAACAAACTATTTGAGGGAGAAATGTATCTACTGATTGCATCTACCTAGCAAGAGGAAGATAATTAAGAGGGAGTCATAAGAATGACACAATAGAGTTTTGTAACCTATTCAAAAGATGGAAGTTGCTGATAGAGGGAGAGATTTCAATATAAGGAATTATTATTTTTTTGGTATTTTTTTGGTCTTACTATTTTAACCTAGTCAATTTTGTTGATCAATTTGGTTTGCCATCAATGCCAAAGAGAGAGATTGTTGAAGAAGGAGATTGTTGAGAATAGATTGATACAAGTATGATCAATATGTTTCAATCATTATTTTGTCACTAATGTCAAACTTGCTATTTTCTGGTAAGACAATTGCTCACAAGATTTAAGTACTATCACTTATTTGATTGATGAAGAGGATTTGATCAAAAGATGTAACAAAAACACCTAGAGGAAAGGTTGAGTTATGTTATGTAAAGGAGTACAAGAATTAGCTAAGACAATGATAACATGATGTACTGATAATCTACTTAAAGTTACAAAGGCTTGCTACACTAAGAAAGTTAGCAAGAACAAGTTTAATAAAATTTGTCTACAAAGCTTGACCAAGTGGATAGTAGGTGTCAAGCAAAGTTAGTGCAAACTAAGCAAAAAATTAGTTGGAACCAAGTAAAAGTCTATTCTAGTGTATGTTGAGAAAAATAGTGGATGCCAAGTAAAGTTTAGTTAATGCCAAGTAGCAATAAACTTTAGTTCATGGCCAATGATTCTATAGAGGATGCCAAGCAACATAGTATGTGCTGAGCATTAGAAGCAAGTTAATGCCAAGTGGCTGCATTACTTGAAAAATCATGAATTCCATGGATCTGAGTTGACAAGTTTAATTTCTTGGATTGTGTGAACCATGTGGAAGAAAAGATTAATGAGTTGGTGGCACAAAATTCAAGGTAAACCATTTTTAGGAAAATTCAAAAATGATTGAAGGAGAAGTTTCTATGAGTAATATAGAATAAGAGGTAGATTCATTGAATCCTACCTAATCTATCCTAACCCTAAATTGGATGATGGAGAATGTACAATAAAAGATATTAATTTCCTAACTATAGGGATGGCTGGTAAGAAGCAAATGTTGTCATGTGCAAAAACCTAAGGAAGACAAGAAGTCAAGGGTTGCTTCATTGAGTGACCTAAGAGAAGAGTTTGCATTGGCGTGCTAAGAAAGAAGGCTTAAGGGTATGAATTCTTGAAGGGTGAACAAGCTATCAGAGCTAAAATGTATGAAGGCAAAGCATAATGGAGGACTGAAACAAAGATCTATAATCTGCAAATGTAGTTGTAAGTTGTTATCAGATCAAGCCTTACTATTACTCTCTAATAATTGTATCAGTCTAGGGTAAATCCTTTGGATTAAGGTTGGCCTAAGGGTCATTTGTAAATTCTTTAACTAGGTGACATTCCAAGTGAATGGTCTAAAGTCCTCTAACAAGGCTCACTCCTGATAGGGTGATTCAAATCCTTTAATATGGTCACATTTAATAGTGTGTATTGTAACCTTTAATAGGTTTGGCCTTTCGGAGGAGATCACTTCAAAAGAGTGAAAAAGAGTAGCATGTTATTGATGGTTTTTCCCAAATTAGGTTTCCACATAAATCATTGTATCAAATGCGTTGTTAAATTTTTTATGTTTCATGTTTACATTTTTGCAAATTGATTTGATAGTAACCTACAAGTTTTAAGTGATTGCATAATTTGATGAAGCACAAGGCATGAGAATCCCCAAAGGAAATGTCCTAGCCCCCAAAAAATAACCACATAGTAGAAACACAACATAAGATAATAATAATGCAAGATTTGATACCAAACCACAACACTTTCTTCATAGATATAACTATTTATATGCAATATGCCTAGTTGTAAGGCCTTCCAAGTTAGGGCCAATGTCAACAACAATTACAAAAATAGTTCTGCAAGATCTCTCATGATCCAACTGAATCCTATCCTAGCTAGCCTAGATCTATAACACAACAACAATCTGGTAGAAATCTCCAAGATCTCAACTTGTGCTTGCAAGCCACCAAGCAACCTCCTTGTTTCTAAACCACAACCACTAGCTTTTCTCACAAACTCACAACTCCACCACAATCCTACTATAGATTGCCTCACATTTGGCACTCTATCCATAGACTTAGAAAAATTCTCCCTTCAGCTACTCTCTAAAATCACTACTCCCAAATCACTGCTTAACTGTAAACCTAAATGCCATATTTATAGTTGTCAAAGTGGCTTATAGAATATTATAGAACATTACAAAATAAAAGGGCTAACCCAAAAATGGTCTGGACACATCCCAAGATAAGATCTTATCATAAATGTCATGATTGAAATAAATCTTGTAAGTTGGCTCACACCATAAATGCAAAAAAAATTCCAAAATGCTGACCTTTGACATCAATAAGAAAACTCAACACATGAAGGATCACTGAATACACATTGTGAACTTGGCACACACTGTAGAGTGAGATGGGATAACATGCTAACCTAAGTGTTAACACAATGTGGGATAACCTCAACTTAGCATAAACTACAAAATTATTTTCACTCAACAATATTTGTAACTCGATAGAAACCAACAAAGTCAGTGGGATGACATGACAGCTAGGATGCTCCTACATTAGACTCCCCAAGTAAATGGAAAAGTGTGTCTCTATACTTTGATGCCCAAAGAAAGATCAACAACAATCTTCATCTCCACCAAAGGCTTCCACTCCAATAGGGACAAAAAAACTAATCTACACATCATCCATATTTGTATCACTCTATCAAACACCAGAATCTCATCCATCCAATCAGCATGCTCAGTCCCAAAAAAAAACTTAACATAATGCTTCATCAACAAATCCTCATCCACACCAGAAATTAGTTAATCCACATGAATGAAAAAAAACTCTACATCAACAACAATATGTAGATCTCCATCAACACATGCCAAACTCACAACACTTGCAATTTGATTGCTCACAATGAGATGCTCTGTAACGTACAACTCATCACCAATAGTAACTAGATCATCCATGACCAAGTGCTATACAATTTCCATGTCGGACCCAACTGAATGATCATGAAAACTAACCTCCATCCCAACGTCAACAAGATTAGGAATATCCTCAGCAACATCTTCAAGTTTCTTTGTAGGTTATGTATCAGATTCAATAATCTGATCATTAAAACCAAACTCTTCCACCTCAACCTTGCCATGACATCTACTCTAGATTAAACAAGTCTCTTAACTAGCCATCCAAATCTCTTCTAGATCAGTAGACTCCAACTCCACAAACATCTACAGAATGCCTTCCTCATCTTGTCCATATCTTGATTAGTTGAGCTAGTTTAAAACTGAGCAACCTCCTCCTCAGCTTGATTAGCCAAACTAGCTTCAAACTAAGTAGACATCTTAGAAAACCTCCTCTCCACCACATCACGATGATTCACAATCATCTCAGGGTTTAATCCTCTCAAAGCCATCTTCCAAGATCTTCATAAACTCTTTGCAACAAATCCTTCCTATGCTCCTTGTGATAAAAGAAAATTATTTGCAAGTCAGATCACAACCTACCACCTTGCATAAACAACTAGAAACCAAATCTCGAGTCCAAGAACATAGATCTACAATACACAAAACCTCTGTGATCATGCCTCAACAAGATCGATCTTCCATCATTGCATCCATAAATCCACTCGCAAGCCCTCTATAATTGCAAGTTAGAACCATGATTTGCCACCTTTTAACCAAGAGATCTAGGACTCTAGAAAGAAAAATCCGCCACAAGATCAAGATCTTCTCAAATCTACTTCTTCAACACAAGTCCTAGTGTAAAATGACACAACTTCGGTGATTTGTCTACACACTTAGGAACAACCTTCACTCTTATACCATATGATGCAACACAAGGCAATAGAATCCCCAAAGGAGATGTCCTAGCCCCCAAAAAATAACTACACAACAAAAACTTGACACAAGATAGCAACAATGCAAGACCTAATATCAAACCACAATTCTTTATTCATAGATAGAACTGTTTAAATGGAAAATGATAGGTTGTAAGGCCTTCCAGGTTAAGGTCAACTATAACACAAATTACAAAAATAGTTCTACATGATCCCTCAAGATCCAACTCAATCCTATCCTAGCTAGCCCAGATCTATAACACAACAATAATCTGGTAGAAACCTCCAAGATCTCAACTTGTGCTCGTAAGCCTTAGAGAAACATCCTTGTTTCTAAACCACAACAACTAGCTCTTCTCACAAACTTGCAACTCCACCACAATCCTACTATAAACTACCTCACATTTGTCACTTTATCCATAGACTAAGAAAAATTCACCCTTTAGCCACTCTCCAAAATTGCTGCTCAACTCTAAGCCTAAACAACTTATTTATACTTGCCAAAATGACTTATAGAACATTCTAGAATAGTACAAAACAAAAGGGTTGACCCAAAAATGGTCTAGACACATTGCAAGACAAGATTTTATCATAAAGTTCACAACCAAAATAAATCTCGTAAGTTGGCTTGCACCAAAAATGCAAAAAACACGTCCAAAATGCTAACACTCAACATCAACAAGAAAACTGAGCACATGAAGGATCACTTGTCACATGAAGAATAGCTTGACACACACTGTGGAACTTGGCACATATTGTAGAGTGAGATGGGATAACATGCTAACCTAAGTGTTAACATGATGTAGGATAACCTCAACTTGGTTTAAACTACAAAATTACTGGCACTCGACAATTGTTATAACCTGGCAAAAACCAACAGAATTAGTAGGATAATGCGATGGCCAGGATGCTCCTGCATCATAATCTTATGGATGCATGCATGATGGTTAATGTTTTATGGGTTCACTAAACTATGAAAAGTTTTATTTATACATCTAGACTTTGGATAACTGATTCACCCCCCCTTAGTTATTCTAAGAAATAGAACAAAGAAGTCTTGCTACATTGCTGAAGAGGAGACAAGAGATGAATCTAATGAACATGATGCTGAAGTGGTGTATGTTGCAATGAAGGACAAATATGATGGAGATAAGGCAAAAAAACTTATGTCTTGTGTGAACAAGAATGATAGATGGATAATTGATAGTGGATGTTCACATCATATGACTGGACAAAAAAGCAAGTTCATTACCTTGAATTGTTATAATGAAAATAGTGTAAGATTTGGTAATGATGCACCATTTTTGATAAAAGAAAAATGTTCTATCAAACTTACACAAAATATTTTATGTGATAATGCTTACTATTTTAAAGGACTTAACTATAATCTATTGAGTCTATCTCAATTAAATAATTTGAGATGTAAGGTTGAGTTTGAAAACAAGATTGCTAAGATATATGATGCTAATGGAAAACTAATTGGAAAAGGTGATCAAACTAGGAGTAATCTATTCTATCTTGATATAGAGGATGCTACTTGTCTAATTGTAAAATTTGATGATGTGTGGCTATGGCACAAAAGGTTATGTCATTTTAATTTTGATAGCTTGGTTAGTATCAATAACATGAGAAAAGTTAGAGGTTTCCCTAAGTTGAAGAAGCCTAATAATATAATGTGAAAACAATGTGAGTTAGGCATAATGACAAAGTCAAGTTTTAAGAGTAAAGCTCATACCTCTAAAGTGATGCAACGTAGGGTGGGATAATCCCCAAAGGAGATGACCTAGCCCCTAGCTATATAACCACACAATGAAAACACAATAGCAAGAAGCAACAATGCAAGATTTGATACCAAATTACAATAATTTATTCATAGATATAACTGATTACATGCAATGTACCAAGTTGTAAGGCCTTCTTAGTTATGGCCAAATATAAAGAAATTACAAAATTAGTTCTACAAGATCCCTCAAGATCCAATCCAAACCTATCCTAGCTAGCCCAGATCCATAACAACAATCTAGAAGAAACCACCAAAGAAATCTCAACTTGTGCTCACAAGGCCACCAAGCAATCTCCTAGTTTTCCAACTACATCCCTAGCTCTACTCCAACTTTATCCAAGATCCAAGTGTAAATTGACTCATATTTGGTGCTCTATCCACACACTAACAAATCCATTATAATCCTACTATAAACTACCTCACATTTGGCACTCTATCCACAAACTTAGGAAAGCTTGCCCTTTAGCTGCTCCCACACTCACTCCTCCTCCTCCTCTAAATCATTCCATGAATGAATTAAATAATTCACCACAACCCATAATAATACCAATCTAAGCCACAAGTTGGCCTAGAATTCCAAAAACCAACGTTAAATACTTGAAGAGCCACAAGTTGACCTCTGACAAAAATTGACTATCTAGAAATTGATATCCAAGAAAAATTGCAATATCTCCTAGCTCTGATTGAAATAGAACTTTTTCTTTGAGCTAAAGGTAGAGATTTAGATCCTCTAAAAAATTTGAAATGAACAAAGGGTGATTCATTAAGGATAAGTGTGCATCCATCCCAAAAGTCAAGCACAAAAAACTATCACACAAAATTGTCATAAATTGATACTTTGGAATAATTTTCATATCTCCCAACTTATGAGGAATTAGAACCTATGCCTTTGGTAAAAGGAAGTACTATAGGCCCTATTAAATACTTGAAGGACACATCCTCTCATTCATTATGAAAAATTAGTTGCACAACCTACAATAGGATCCTAAAAACTAGAAAATGTAGTTCTAGTAGCAAGGTACAAACAACTCAAACCTCAACTCAATCCATCCAATCTCTATGAAATCATGAAAAAATGGTTCCCCAATGTTTCTCCAACAGATCCCTAACCATGAGAAGAATCAAGCCACCAAAATTCAATCTTGATGCTCCTACATCAGACTCCCTAGGTAAATAAAAAAGTATGTCCCATACTTTGATGCCCAAAGAAATATTTACAACCAACTTCATCTTTACTAAAGGCTTCCACTTCATCAAAGTCAATAGAAAAAATATGAAAATAAACCATCTATGCTTCATCCACTAAAACATCAGAATCAAATACATATCATCAACCCAATTAACATGCTCACACCTAAGAGCAAACTAAACATAATGCTTCACCAACAAATCCTTATGCACATCAGTAACAAACTTCATATTAGTAGCAACATGTAGATCTCCATCAACACATGCCAAACTCACAACCCCAAATATCTCATTGCTCACAAAAAGATGCTCTACAACACACAACTCATCACCAACAACAACTAGAGCATCCATGACGAAGTATTCTACAATTTCCATTTTAGATCCAATTGACTGATCATGAAAACCAAAGTCTATCCCAACATCAAAAAGGTTAGGAACAAACTCCAGCTACTCTACAAGTTCTATATCAGACTTCACAAACTGATCAACAAAACTAACTTCTCCATCTCAACCTTGCTATGCCATCTTCTGTCATAGAAAAGTCTCTTAACTAGACAAATAACTCTCTTCCAGATCAGTAGACTCTAGCTCTAAAAAAATCTACAAAATGCCTTCCTCATCTTGTTCTTATTTTGATCATCCAAACTAGTTTCAAATTGAGCAACCATCTCCTTAGTTTGATCAGCCAAACTAGCTTCAAACCAAGAAAAAATCTTAGAAAACCTCCTTTGTAGTGCATCTCAGAGATTTTCAATCATCTTAGGGTCTAATCCTCTCAGAGCCATCTCCCAAGATCTTCATTAAACCTCTACAATAAATCCTTCCCAGGCTCCTTATGACAACCTCAAATTGCTTACAAGTTAGATTTCAACCTACCACCTCACATGAACAATCAAGAACCAAATCACTAGTTTAGGACCATGGATCTGTAATCTAAAAATTCTCTATGGTCATTCCTTAATAATATTAGTCTTCCATCTTTGCATCCATTGATCCATCTGTAAGCCCTCTATAATTGTAAGCCAGATCCACGATCTGCCACCTCACAAACAAGAGATCTAGGACTCTAGAAAAAATAATACACCACCAAATCAAGATATTAGATATACTTATACAACCCAAGTCCTAGTGCAAACTACCTTAGCTTCAATGATCTATCTACACACTCAGGAACAACCTTCACTCTGATACCATCTAACATAGTGCAGGGTGAGGGAATCCCCAAAGGAGATGTCCTAGCCCCCAACTATATAACCACAGAGTGGAAAAGCAATGGTAAGAAGAAACAATGCAAGATTAGTTACAAAATTAGTTACATGGCCTACAATAGGCACCCATAAACTATAAAACATAGTTCCAATAACAAGGTACAAATAGCTCAAACTTTAACTGAATCCATCCAATCTCTATGCAATCATGAGGAAAGGTTCTCGAGTGCCTCTCCAACACATCCCTAACCATGAGAAGCATCACACCACCAAAATCCAATCTCAATGCTCCTACATCATAAAGGAATATTAGATATTGTTCATACTGACATGTGTGGACCAATTGAAGTTCAAAGCTACAAAGGAGATAAGTACATTATGTTGCTTGTTGATGATTATTCTAGAATGATGATAGCTATGTTTCTAAAATAGAAATATGATGATTTCAAAATGTTTAAGTCTGAAATGTTTGAGATTTGATAGAGGAGGAGAATTTTCATCAAATGAGTTTGAGATGTTTTATAATGACAAAGGAATCAAAAGATAGACATCTGCTCCTAGAACCCCTCTACACAATGGAATTGCTAGAAGGAATAACTAGTCTATAATGGACTATGCTAGGACACTCATGATGGAGAAATTCTTTTCTTTGAAATACTAGAGAGAAGTTATAAGTAGAGCTGTCTATACCTTGAATCATGTACAAGTCAAGAAAGGTACTCAATCAATACCTTTTGAACCATGGTATGAATACTCCCCTAATGTAAAATATTTTAAGGTATTTGGAAGAAAATGCTTTATTCTTAAAGATTCCAAGAATGGTAAACTAGATTCAAAAAGTGAAGAAGGTATATTCCTAGGTTATTCCACAAGAAGTAAAGCTTATAAGTGTTTTAATACTAACACTGACAAAGTTGTGAAAAGTGTAAATGCAAATTTTGATGAATATACATAAGTTCATGAGGCTGAATCTATAAAAGAACTAGAAAAAATACAAATCATTTGTATAGTTTTATGAAGGTATGCATGCTAAAGAAGATGTTGCAAATTAAGCTACAAACCAACAACAAATTTTAGTGACTGCCGAATCACATAAAATGAATGCTAAGTTGCATTTAGGAACTGAGCTACATTTGGATGTCAAGTTACAAAATGAAGTTGAGACACATTTTGATTTTGGGATTAGTATACATGAGAGAGATGCTAAAATACCTAACAAAAATGCACATAATGACTCTGAAGTAGAGAAATCAAATAAAGAAACTAGAGCTGAACCAATATTTTCCAAATATGTCAAGCGACATCATCCTGCTATACAAATCACTGGAGATAACGATGCTAGAACAATGACAAGAAACAAGTTGAGAAATGATGCATGCTTGCTGAGCATAAAAGAGCCTAAATAAGTAAAAGATGTCTTAGAAGATGTGGACTAGAGTAAAGTCATGGAAGAAAAGATTGAGAAAAATGAGACATGGACTCTAGTTCCTAGACCAAAAGACAAAAATGTAATTGGCACCAAGTGGGTATTCAAAAATAAGCTAGATGAAAATGGTGAAGTCATAAGAAACAAGCCAAGATTAGTCTACAAAGGATATTCACAAGAAGAAGGATTTGACTATGGAGAAATATTTTCTTCTATTGCTAGATTGGAAGGAGCGAGAACTTTGCTTCCTTATTCTTACAAGAAGTTCACTAGAACAAAAAAGATGGAAATTATTCTTGTAGATTTGAGTGGTCCTACCAGAACATAGGGATTCCATTGTAAAAGGTATTTCATAATTTTTGTTGATGATTTCACTAAAACAATGTGGGTAGCATTTCTTAAAGAGAAATATGAACCATTTAAGGAGTTTAAGATATTTAAGAATAGAGTTGAGAATGGATATGTTGTTAAGATAAAATATTTGAGATCACATAGAGGAGGAGAGTTCAGCTCTAGAGGGCTTAAAATATTTTGTGAAGAAAATGGAATTAAGAGACAATTATCTTTACCCAAGGCTCCTGAACAAATTGAGATTGTAGAAAGAAGAAAAATATTAGTTTTAGAGGAAACATGAGCAATGTTTTTTGAGAATGATGTATCCAATTTTTTTTGGAGAGAAGTCAATAAAATAGTGTACACTATGAATAAAGTTCAAATTAGAAAATGTACGAGCAATACCATTTATGAATTATGGTTTGGTCATTCACCATCAGTTAAGTATTCTAGAATATTTGGAAGCAAGTGTTACATTAAGAGAGATGATGATATTGGTAAGTTTGATCCAAGAAGTGATAAATGTATGTTTCTTGGCTATTCATTGAAAATAAAGACATACAAATGTTTTAATTATGGAACTATGACAATAGTTGAATGCTCAAATGTAAAGATTGATGAAAATTTTTGAACTAAGAAAAAGATGTAGATTATAATTATAATAAAGAAGATAATACTAGAATTGTTAGATAGAATATAGAAGTTTTCTTTGAGACTACCAATGATCTACAAAATGATGTACAAACTGTTGAGCAAAGAGGAGAATAGAGATCTAAACCAAGAGATGAGATAAGAGTTGAGATAGTAACCCCTACCTCTAATAGAAACATGAAAAATAATCACCCTCCAAAGTAGATAATTGGAAGCAAAGACAAAGGTGTGATGACAAGAAGAAAAGTTAATAAGGAATTATGTTTGATTTCTCAAGTTGAACTTAAGAGTGTAGATGAAGTATGTAAGATGATCATTGGATTCAAGAAATGAAGGAAGAACTAGATTTGAATTTAAAAAATGAAACATGAGAATTAGTTCCTAGACCTAAAGAAAAGAATGTTATAGGAACCAAATGGGTATTCAAAAACATGATGAATGAACAAGGTGAAGTTTTAAGAAATAATGCTAGACTTGTGTGCGAAGGATATTCATAGTAAAAAGGAATAGACTATGAGGAGACATATGCCCTTGTAGTCAGAATGAAAGTAGTAAGAATGTTCTTGGCTTATGCAATGAAAAAGAAGTTCAAAGTATATGATATGGATGTTAAATCAGCCTTCTTGAATGGAGAATTTGAAGAAGAGGCATACATTGAGAAGCCTAAGGGTTTCCTTCTGACAAAAGACATAGATATGGTATGAAGACTAAAGAAAGCTCTATATGTACTGAAGCAAGCACCTAGAACCTAGTACACAAGGTTGGATAAGTATTTAACAAAACTTAGATTTGTTAAAGGTATGGCATATAGTAACTTGTATTTGAGAGAAATTGAGAATGGTTTGTTGATAATAGTAATTTTTGTTGATGACATAATATTTGGAAGTAATGATGAAGCAAGTAATAAGTTTTTTGAAGAGATGGAGAATGAGTTTGAGATGAGCATGATAGGAGAAATGAAGTTTTTCCTAGGGTTGTAGAATATGTAGGATAGTGATGGAATTATTAGTTCACAAGTTAAATTCTTGAAAAAATTGTTGAAGAGATTTGGATTGGAAAGTTGTAAGCCTATTGGTACACCTATGATAAATGGTCACAAGTTATCTAGCAAGGATGAGACATCTACAGTAGAGAAAAAGAAGTATAGATCCATGATTGGAGGTTTGCAATATCTAACTCACACCTAACTAGATATAGAAAACATAGTTGGGATTTTAGTTAGATTTCAAGATGATTTTAAGGAGTATCATTATGTAGTAATAAAGAGTATATTCATATATTTGATTATAGAATATGGTATGATGGATCAAGTGATTTCACTCTATGTGCATATATTGATGCAGATTAGGAAGGTAGTATGGATGATAAAAATGGCACCAGTGGTAAAGCATTTTTTCTTGGAGGATGATTGGTTTCTTGGTTGAGAAAGATAAAAGATTGTATTTCACAAAGTATAGCTAAGGAAAAATATGTAGCAACACCAAATAATTGTAATCAAGTTATGTGGATGAAATAGATGCTGAAAGATATTGGGATTGAGTTTATAAAACCTATTATCATATACTATGATAACACAAGTATAGTAAGTATGTCTAAGAATCCTATTTTGTATTCTAAGATGAAGCATATATCTATTAAATATCATGTCTTGAGAGAGAAGGTAGAAAAAAGAGATTAGATTGGAATATGTGAGTATTAAAGATTAGATTGCAAATATCTTTACGAAGCCCTTACCTAAAGATACATTTGAGTACTTAAGAGGTATGCTTGGGTTTATTCCCTTACCTAATTTTGAGTAGATGATGTAGAGAGTGCATCAGTCTAGTGGAAAATACCACTATTCTTAGACTAGACTGAATGCTAATGCTTCCCATATGGGGGAGTATTTGTAATGAGATGATCCATTGAGGAATCTTGATAATTGGTATTGAATAATGTGTTTGGACACTCAAGTTGGTTACAAATTGAAGCAATAAATTGACATAATGAGGCCTTTTCCATTGATGTCAATGGGGGAGAGAGTACATGAAAAACACCCTCTAGTTGAATGAGTGAGAGACAGTTGCATATCTCTATTAGGGATATTTAGAAAGTTTCATGAATATCTCTATGGGGGAGATATACAACATAAAGATGCAAAATTGAGTAGTGTTCTAGAGGTTTTAAGATTTGATTGATGAAGAGGATTCAATGAGAATAACAACAAAAACAAAAACAATAGAGTACTATTTGGTATTCTTGAAACCTAGATGTTTTTCATCTATGTTGCCATCAATGCAAAAGGGGGAGATTGTTAGCATGAATGCTAATGGTATTCCTTTGAGGGAGTATCCTAAGAATTTCTAGAAAACTTGGGGAGATTTTTAGCATGATTGGCATATTGCATTCATGATAGTGTTTGTCATTAATGTCAACATAGCAATAAGTCTATGAAGATTGATAGAGAAGTAGATAAAGATCTTAGTTATATGGACAATGTTTTGATTTTCTTGTGATGTGCATTCACGGACATGTTCTATATGGTGTCTTGATGTTAAGGTTCAATTCCCAATATCTAAGTTGAAGATGTATAAAAGATATACCTGATTCATAGAGAGTAGTACAAAGATAGAGTACTTAAGAAATGGTTTTTGATGTTTGTATTATATTGATGTAGGAGCATCTTGGGTTGCACTCCTATCCTGCATATTTTTCCTTCTTTCCTATTGTTGCCAAGTTGTAATATCTTGCATTGTTGAGTTTCTTAGTTGTGATTGAGTATGTAGTTGGTTCTAAGTTTATAGTGGTTGCTGAGTTCATAGTTGCTATCAAGTTATCCTTTGGTCACCGAGATTTCTTTGGTTTCTGAGTTATCCATTGGTTGCCAAGATTTCTTTGGTTGTCAACTTATCCTTTGGTCACTGAGCTTTCTCTAGTTTCAGAGTTATCATTAGTCATCAAGATTTCTTTATTTGCCAAGTTCTTTTGGTCACCAAGCATTGTTGAGTTCATTGAGTTGCAACATTTGTTGGATTCTTCATTTGTTGAGTTGTCTGTATACAATTTCTTGTTGGAGCCGACATTTGCATATAATTTAGTGGTAGATATTTTTTGAGAGTTGACTTGTGGCTGTGCATGTATTTGCAAAGGTCTTTGGTAGAGTCTTAGATATAGAATGGAGATCATAAAAGGTAGTTAGAGCAAAAGCATGCTATGATGCAAAGTTTGATCATTGAGGTTTGAATATGATTGTAACATTGGCTGTAACCTAGAAGGCCTTAAAACTAGGCATGCATTTGATTATTTGATAAATATGTGAAAGACATTTGTTCCTCTATCTCCTAAGTTTTTTGTTATTTGGTGTTTGTTTTCCATTGTGTTTACTCTTGTAGGTGGTTGAATAGCTAGGTGTGCCTTTGGCCCTAGTTATCTCTTCTCTCCCTTTGGTAGGTGGTATCAAAGTAGAGGTTTAGCCTAGTGGATATTGGATCATGTAGAGCCTTTAGTGAAATTGGGTTATAGATTTGTGGATCTATGGATTTGACCTATAACTTGCAAAGGGTTATGATATTGCAAGAACCTGATTGTAAAGATGGTTCAAGGTAGAGGAAAAGTTGGAAATGTTATATTGGATACATTGAGACAAATTGCAACCATATTAGATGATGTAGGGATAATTTAGAAGAGAGGAACACATCTTGATGATGTGAATGATGATGAAGCAACAATACCAAACCCTACTCTAGAACTTGAAGAAGATTAAGATGAGGTAAAGTTGTTGAGAGTGTTGTCTAGTAAAAATTCAAAGCTTTCTTTGAAATTGTTCCTTATGATAAGAAATTGGATACCAATGTTGTGTTGGATTGGAACTTTGAAATGGAGAAGTGATTTCAGTATGAAAGCAATCTTGATAATATGATGGTGAGGATTGCAGTTACTAGGTTGAAAGGACATGCCTCACTATGGTGGGAACATTTGAAAACTGATAGACAAAGGAAAGGAAAGGAGAAGATCAAGACTTGGGCAAAGATGGTGAACAAGTTCCTTCCTTCTGATTATCAAGTTAGTTTGTTGAGAAAGATGTAAAATTTAAGACAAAGAGACAAGACTGTAAAGGAGTATACTGAGGAATTCTATAGATTATACATCAGATCTGGACATGTGGATGATGATGTTGAGAAAATTTCAAGGTATATAAATAGATTGAGGTCTATAATTTAGGATGAGATAAGTTTTGTAAAATTAGAAAGTGTGGAGGAAGCATATCAATATGCCTTGAAAGTAGAGGAGATCTGCACAAAGAAGCATGAACAAAGACAAAGAGGTAGAGATGGTATATTCTAGAGAGGCAAAGGTAGATCTTATGGAGAAGGTGACATATTTGATAGTTTTGTGCAAAATAAGGGCAAATCTAAATGGAAGACTGATGCTAAAGGAAAGACCAAGTGGAAAGGTGGTGATTCTTACTAAGGAGGTACTTTTTCTTACCAAGGAAGAGGTAATTCTTATTCTAGAGGTGATTTTTGTGGTAATCCTTTTAGATGTGGTAAAGAAGGATATAGGTCTTTTGATTGTAGATCCTCTAAATGTGGGCAAGGTAATAGAAATGTTGTGATACAAGGAGACACTAAGGGTTCATCTAGTGGGCCTAAGGTTAGAGAAAATATGATGGTGAGAAGAACCTTATGTAATAAGGAAAGTGATGATGAACTTGTCCTAAGGAGATATCTTTTCAAAACCATATGTAAGATAGATGGACAATGTTGCGAGCTGATCATTGATGATGGAAGTTCTATACATTTGGCATAAGAAGAATTGGTTACAAAGTTGTAGTTGTAGAGATTGGAGCATCCTAAACCTTATCATGTTTCATAGATGAAAGATGAACATAAGATATTGGTAAGTGAACAATGTATTATGAAATTCAAGATTGGATATTACTTTGATGAAGTTTTGTGTGATATTATGCCTATGGATTATTGTTGTATTTTGTTGATTAGACCTTGGCAACATGATAGATATGCTATACATGATGGAAGATTGAATCAATATACTCTTTGGGTGAATGGGAAGAAGCAAATATTACTTCCTTTGATTGAAAGTTCAGATGAGGTTAAGTGTACTATTGTGAGAATTTGCATGGTTAATGGAAAGTAGTTTGAAAAGGAAATAAAGAAGAATAAAGTCTATTTTTCTATGATTCCTAGGAGACCAAGTTGTGCTAATGGTAACAGAGTATCAGAAAAATGTACTAACTAAGTGCTAGTCAGTGGCACTTGGTGACTAACTGGTAGTGTTGACCAAGTGCCAGTAGAAATTACAAAATTGCTAGATGAGTATAAGGAAATTGTTGCAAAGAATATACCTAACGGTTTACCACTAGTTAGAAGTATAAGTCATTGTATGGATCTAATTCTTGGAGATAATTTGTTGAATAAAGCACCATATAGGTTGACACATATAGAGAATGAATAACTTAACACACAAGTGCATGAGTTGTTGGAGAAAGTTTTGATTAGAGAAAGTTTGACTCCATGTGTTGTACCTACTATATTAGCACCTAAGAAGAATGGATAATGTGTACTGATTCTAGAGCTATTAACAAGATCATAGTGAAATATAGGTTTCCTATGTCGAGGATGGATGGCTAATGGATTGTTTGAGTGGAGAAAAGTATTTTACTAAGATTGATATGAAGAGTGGCTATCATCATATCAAAAACAAAGAAGATGATGAATGGAAGACTACTTTTAAGACAAAAGATGGTTTGTATGAATGGTTAGTCATGTCTTTTGGTTTGACTAATGCACCTACTACTTTCATGAGGTTGATGAATGAAGTTATGAAAAAATATTTTGGTAAGTTTGTGATTGTTTATTTGGATGATATTCTAATATTCAGTAAGACCAAGGAAGAGCATCTTGAGCATGTTAGACAAGTATTCTAGAGATCGAAAGAGGAAAATTTGATGATTAATTTGAAGAAGTGTTCTTTTATGCAAGAGTAGATTGTGTATTTAGGATTTCTTATTTCAGCTGATGGTTTGAAGATGGATTGTGAGAAGGTTAAAGAAATTTTGGAGTGGCCAACACCTAAAAATGTGGGTGAGGTAAGATCATTTCATGGTTTGGCTAGTTTTTATAGGAAGTTTATAAGGAATTTCAGTTCTATTTTTTATGCTATGTATGAGATAATGAGAGGAGATAAAAAAGAATTCAAGTGGACACATGAAAATGATAAGAGTTTTGAGACTTTGAAACAAAAGGTTGCTGAGTTACCTATTTTGGATTTTCCTGATTTCAATAAGGTATTTCAAGTTGAATGTGATGCAAGTGGTAGTGCAATAGGAGTTGTATTAAGTCAAGAAGGTAAATCTATTGCTTTCTTTAGTGAGAAGTTGAATGATGCTAAAAGGAAGTACTTTGTGTATGATAAAGAGTTTTATGCTATTGTTCAAGAATTGAAGAAGTGGAGACATTATTTGATTCCTAAGGAGTTTCTATTGTATATTGATCATAAAGCTTTACAGCACTTGGGATGTCAACATGAATTGAATTAGAGAGATATGAAGTGGGTTGAGTATTTGTAGGGTTTTACATTTGTGATTAAGCATAAGAGTGAGTCACTAACCGAGTTGTTGATGCATTGAGTAGAAGATGTTGTTTGTTGACTGAGGTAAAAGTTGAAGTTCTTGGTTTTGATGAGATGGAGTTATATGATATTGATCCTAATTTTTTTTAGATGTGAAGAGAGTGTAGAGAAACTAGTTTCATAGAATGACCAAGTAAGTTTGATGAGTAATTTATTCAAGAAGGTATGTTTTAAAAGGGTATTTAGTTGTGTATTCCTAGGAATTCTATGAGATTTAATTTGATTAAGGAAAAACATAGTGGTGGATTGGCTAGACATTTTGGAATTAATAAGACATTGAGTTCTTTGAAAGAAAAGTATTATTGACCTCAAATGTATAAGGATGATTAGAAGTTTGTAAAGAGTTGTGGATTTTTTCAAGTTGCAAAAGGAGTAAGTCAAACTACTGGTTTGTATACACCTATTACTATTCCTAGGAAACCTTGGAGTGACATCGGTATGGATTTTGTTCTTAAATTTCCTATAACAGTGAAGGGATATGATTCTATATTTGTTGTCATGCATAGATTTTCTAAAATGGTTCATTTTATACCTTGTAAGAAGACATCAAATGTCGAGCATGTTGTTGAGAATTTCTTTAAAGAGATTGTTAGATTGCATGGATTACCAAGAATTATTGTTTCTAATAGAAAGAGTAAGTTTGTTGGTTATTTTTGGATGACTTTGTGGAATAAGATGGGTACTAAGTTGAAGTTTAGTTCTATTTTCCATCCACAAAAAAATGGACAAATAGATGTGAATAGAATCTTGGATAATTTGTTGAGATGCTTAACTTGAAATGAATCACATAATTGGGAGATGGTATTAGCACAAGAGGAGTATCAAATTTAAGGGATATTGTTGGTGAAGAGAAGAGAAGTAAGAGAAGAGTTTTCTAATTTTATGGATTCTTTGCATAAGGAAGTGAAGCTGAAGTTGGAACAAAGTAATTAGAAGTATAAGGAGAATGCTCATAAGTGTAAGAAATGATAAGATTGAGCAAGGAACGAGAAACAATCCAAGTAAGTTAAGTGTGAAACAATGTTACTATAAGATAAGCAAAATCCAAGAGCATACACCAAGATGGTTCAACAATGGAGACAAGGATTTATAAGGGGAAAGCAAAGAAAACCCCTTGTGAGTATTATGAATGAAGGCAAATGCCTAGAGAAGAGAGAGAGAGAGTGTTGGAGCTCAATACAATAACATCAAGTGCTAAGAATGAAGAAGAAAGAAGGAGGAGAATCTCTTATATAGAGATGAGAAAGGAGTTGCATTTGTAACTCCCATTTCTATGAATGCCACATTCATAATAGGTGTGTGCAAAGTGTCACAATCCTCTTAAGGAGGATAAACTAAATAAAAGAATAAAAAAGAGTTGTCCTTACATGTGGAAAAAAGGACAAACAATGACATGTCCTCCACATGTGTACAATAGGACAAACTACATTTAGGGATCCTTGGAATATCCCAATTAATACATCCAAGGAAAGATTAACCCATCTAACACCCCCCCTTAATCTTTACTTGGGGAGTTTACATCAACAGGTTGTAAACCCAATTTTTTACAATGGAACTGAAATCTCTCTTTAGAAAGTGGTTTGGTTAAAATATCAGCCACTTGATCTTCTCCTTTACAATAAAGAAGAGTAATTTGCTTGTCTTCAACTTGTTCTTGAATGAAGTGATGTTGAAGTGAAATATGTTTGGTTCGTGCATGAAAAATTGGATTCTTTGCCAAGGCAATAGCACTTTGATTGTCACAATGTATAGGGGTAGGTGATTGTTGAGGTAGACCCAAATCGTCAAGAAGTCTTCTAATCCATAAAGCTTCCTTAGCTGCATTGGTACAACCTTTGTATTTAGCTTCAGTTGAGCAAAGGGAAATAGAGTGTTCTTTTTTGCTTTTCCAAGAAATTGCACCTGAACCAACAAAGAAACAATAACCACAAGTGGATTTCCCATCATTGGGATCTCCACCTAGATCGAAATCAGTATAGCCATGTAAAATAAATTTAGAATTGGCATCATAGAATAATCCCATATTAATAGTTCCTTTAATGTACCTTAAGATTTGTTTAGCAACTTTAAAATGAGTTTGTTGAGGTTTAGACATAAATCGAGAAACTAAACCAACACTATAAGCAATATCAGGTCTAGTAAGAGTTAAATAATTTAAACTTCCTACCAACTGTCTATACAAAGTTTCATCAACAAAAGGAGTATTCATATCAGCCATTAATTTAGTTCCTAATTCACATGGAGTTGAAACATGGTTAGAGTCATTCATCTTAAATTTTTCTAAAAGATCATGAGCATAATTGCTTTGAGAAAGAAATATACCCTTAGGAGTTTGGCAAATTTTCATACCTAAGAAGTAATGTAAGATACCTAAATCAGTCATCTAAAATTTTTGTTTAAGTTGGAACTTGATATCATAAATCAAAGCATCTGAACTAGAAGTGAGAATTAGATCATCTACATAAACAATGACAATGATAATATCATCGTTCGTATGTTTAATATACAAATTAGGATCATTCTTACTTCTAGCAAAACCTTGAGAAATAAAGAAAGAAATAATTTTGGAATACCATTCTCTAGGTGATTGTTTAAGACCATAAATAGATTTGTTCAATTTGCAAACCAGATTTTCACTACCTTTCTTAAGAAATCCAGGAGGTTGAGCCATATAGATTTCTTCATGTAAATCACCATTTAAGAAGGCACTTTTAACATCCATTTGATGAATGGGCCAATTCATTTTAGATGCTAAAGCAAGAACTTAATTTGATAGTAGGCATTTTAGCAACATGGGCAAAAGTTTCATTATAGTCTAATCCTTCAATTTGTGAAAAACCTCTAGCAACTAGTCTAGCCTTAAATTTACTAATTTCATTATTAGTATTCAATTTTTTTTTGTATAACCATTTACATGAAACTATATTCTTGCCATGAGATAACTTGACTAAGTCCCAAGTTTGATTAGCAATTAAAGAATCATATTCCTCTTGCATGGCTTTTTGCCAATGAGGTTGAGAGTTAGCTTGATCAAAAGACTTAGGATCATTAGAATTCATAATAGTAGTCATAAAAGCATAAATACAATAATTAATCCTTCTATGTTTAATTCCACCAAATCTAGAAATGTAGTCATCACCTTCATTGATTAAGTTTTGAGCCCATTTAGGTTTACGTTTAGTTGCAATGGAATTATCACTAGAGGAAGAATCATTAGCAATAAAAGAATCATTAGTAGCTACTTGAATATCATTACTTGTAGGAGCAGAAATAATAGGTGGTACTTGAGTTGAAGGGTTAAGAGGAGGAGTAGGGTTAAGAGAAGGAGGTTGGTCCTCCACCAGCACAATTTTAGTGCCACTGAATTCTGCATCATGTGTAGTAGAACAGTCATGGACTCCATTTTCTGCAATACAAACATCTCTAGCAACTTGAACTTTGTTAGTAGTGGAATCATAAATACGATAACCTTTAGTGTTTTCATCATAACCAACAAACATATAAGGAGATGACTTAGCATCTAATTTATGCCTTTTTTGTTTAGGAGTATGAACATAAGCAATAGATCCAAAAATCCGCAAATGATGTAAATTAGGTTTCCTACCAGACCAAGCCTCTTTTGGAGTAATAACCTTGAGAGCTTTGGTAGGAGTCCTATTAAGAATATAAGTTGCACAAAACATGGCTTCAACCCAAAATTTATAATGCAGATTCTTAGCATGCAACATGCTTCTAGCCATTTCAACAATGGTCCGATGCTTTCTTTCCGCCACACCATTTTGTTGTGGTGTATAAGGAATAGTAAGCTCGTGTTTAATTCCACATGATTTCAAATAAGAGTGAAAAGCATTATTCACATATTCCTTTCCATTATCAGTTCTGAGAATTTTAAGTTTAAAACTAGATTTCCTTTCAACATATAACTGAAATTCAATGAATATATCAAGAACTTGATCCTTGCTATGCAAAAAATAGATCCAAGTTCATCTAGAAAAATCATCAACAAAGGTAAGTGCATACCGAGAACCTTGGATGGAGTTATTCTCCATGGGGCCCAATAGGTCACTATGGACAAGATGCAACTTATGAGATGCCCGCCATGATTTTCCACTTGGAAAGGGCTCCCTATGCATCTTACCACTCATACAACCTGTACAGGCAATCTTAGAAGGAATAATGTGAGGCAAGCCATCAACCATATTGTGCTTTTGCATGAAAGTAATATAATTTGAATTTAAATGGCCAAGTCTTTCATGCCATATATTGAAATCAATAGTAGTATGTAACGAATATCGTGAACTAGCAAATTCATGGAATTTAAACAAATTGTCATTATCCATTTTAGCATGAGCAATCACTTTTTGAGTTTGTGGATCTATGACATAACATGTATCTTTGTAGAATTCAACTTTATAGTCCTGACATAACTGTGAAACAGAAAGCAAATTAGTTTTCAAATCAGGTACATATAATACATCATGCAATTTACCATTAGGAATAGTTACATCACCTAAACCTTCAACTTTACACGTCTGATTATTAGCTAACTGAATAGGAATGTTAACAATATCAAGTTGTAGAGAATCAAAAATTTCTTTATGAGAAGTTACATGTTGTGATGCACCACTGTCAACAATCCATTCTAAAGGTCTAAAAAGATTAAAGCTACAAGTAAAAGCATGGCGAGAATTAGAACCAGTAGAGTTACCTTTTTTGTGATTTGATTTTTGATTATTGTTACTATTGTTCATAGGTTTTTTATCATTTTTCTTTTTAAAATAGTTATTGACAATATGACCATCTTTGCCAGAATAAGAACAATGAGGTTTGGAATTGGAATGATTCCTTTGATTATTAGTATTACGATTGTTATTATGATGATTGTTATTATTGTTATATTTGGCATGAAATTTATTGTTAGAATTATTTGAAGTAGTATTATATTGTTTGTTGTTATTATTATTATTATTGGAACGAAAATTATTATTTGAATTTCGAGACACAAATGCATGTTCAGTTGATTTAAGGGTACCAAACTGAATTAGCTTAGCTTCTTCCTGTCTTAATAAAGTTTGAAAAATAACATAAGTTGACTAAGAAGTTAAAGTAGGAATAGCAAGCTGTGCATGAATATTAGTTATAAACTATTGAAACTGTCTAGGAAGACACTTTTTAAGAATAAGATGAATTAAATGAATGTCCTCTAATTGAACACCTAAGGCAATAATTTGGCTTTTTAGAGAATCAAATTTTAACAGAAATTCATCCATACTCTTAAAATCTGCATACCTGAGATCTTCAAGTTGATCCTACAACTGTATTTTTCGGTATTCATCTCCACTGTCATACTTGGTTTGCAAGATTGACCAGGCATCATGAGCTTTAGAATAGTGAGCAATTAACACATATAAATTTGGAATAATGGAAATACCAATTAAACCTAAAGCTTCTTCATTTTTAGATTTCCAAGTATCTTTTTCGTCTTAGGTAGTCGCTGAACTAGGTTCAAGAGAAGGATCAGTGGCTATTTCGAAGAGGTGTTTAAAACGAAAAATAAATGAGATATGAGTTTTCTAGGAATGATAATTAGAATAATTAAGTTTTATTTCTGGAATTAAGGTTGACATTTTTATGAATAAAAATGCCCCCCCTAATAGAAATATGAATTATACGTTAACTTGAATAAAAAACGTGATGATGGAATTGAACAACAAAAAAAAAAAATTTCTGCAACAAAACGTTAGTACAAGGATAAACCTGAAATAGAATCCTGTAGAAGAGTTATTAGAATGATAATAGCCTAAAAAGAACAACGAATCTAATTCTCTATATTTAGGATGCCTATATTAATGATACCTAATGATATGCCAAATAAAAACAATGATTGAATGCAACACAATTGCATGCAAGAAGGAAACAAAATTCAAATGCTTCTAATGATAACGTAAAATGCTATTTGATAAAAATAGCACCCAAAACTTTTAAGATGCAACACTTGGAACAAAGTTAAAAAATGAATCTGCAGGAAAAATGATAAAGAAAGTGACACGTATCAAAAAGCGTCACATGCATCAACTCAGGTAGGAGCGTTTCACTGCGACTACTGCATGGATTCAGTACCGACCTTCAGGAATCAGTAAGCATGGGCATTCAGGAGAGAGTAGGCAAATACCAACCTCAATCGGGCAGTCTATGAAAATTATCTAAGAAACCAGAAATTAAGGAGGTGTTAAAATGGCGTCGAAAGCTGCGGTTAAAGTAGGGGCGAGGGCTGTACCAACAATGGGGTGGAGGGAGAAGTTGGAGAAATACAAAGGTGAGCTATCGAAGGGAGTATGGGGATATATGCAAGATGGCCGATGGAAGCCCCTTGGCATTAGTGCTCACCACCGCGCTAAGTTGCGCAGGCAGGTCCTCCTGGCAGGAGAGGATTGGCCTTATGATCCACCCTGAAAGGAAATGAGGGATGTAATGAAGGGTCACAAGTGCAATAGAAAAATGGGCAAATACGGCCGAGCTTATGAAGCAGATGCCTCAGATGCTGCTGGAGTCGCTATAGTTGAAAGCGAGCTCTGTTTAGAATTACGTGCAGGTTTGGAGGGTCGACAAAGCAGTATGAACTTTGCAAGCATAGAGGCAAAGAGACAATGGATGGAGGGAGCGAGTTCTGGCTGCGACTGCCATTGGAGATAAGACTATGTGGCTTGGAGATGCAATGGAAATCAAAGAGTAGCTGCATACAATGTTGATAGCATCTTTGAAAGGTGTTCAAGGAAAAAAATTGCATGCAAGAATATCTAATTAGGGTTTCTAATTAGAGTTTCTTTTAAAAAATAAAAAGAATGAGATTTTTTTTTAGAAGATACTAAAAAAAACTGAATGAAGGTAAGGAAAGAATGGGAATATATTTTTTGTTTTAAAATCTCATAGATTTTTTTCTAAAAGAGATAAATTTTTAGAATAAAGTTTTAAATTTTAAAAGAGATATATTGTAAATTTCAAAAGAGATAATGATTAAAATATAAGTTAAATTTTAAAAGAACTATAAAGAGGTTTAATAAACCTTTTGTATGAAGGATTAAAAAATAACACTTAGGGTATTTAAGAATTGCCTACAATAATAATATTAGAGAAATAATTTTTTTAAAAAAGGAAATGGACAACTTTATAATAAATGAGTAATATGAAGTAATATTTCTTGTTTTGGCGGCTCGCCTTCCAAAACAGGAAATTTTTTTTTGAAATTTTTATAGGAAAACCCTTTGGCGGCAAGCCTTCCAAAGAGGGTTAGTAAGCAAAAATGATACACTAAAATCTGCACACAAAGGATGTTAGAGTAAGCAGAAAATTGCAACACAAACTTCTTCTCTCAATGACGTCTCTAAATAAGGTGTGCTCCAATGAATGACAACCTTCAACACAAAACTTAAAACAAGGATTAGATAGCCAAGCTTTGATACCATGTAAAAAATGATAAGATTGAGCAAGGAACGAGAAACAATCCAAGTAAGTTAAGTGTGAAACAATGTTACCATAAGATAAGCAAAATCCAAGAGCATACACCAAGATGGTTCAACAATGGAGACAAGGATTTATAAGGGGAAAGCAAAGAAAACCCCTTGTGAGTATTATGAATGAGGGAAAATGCCTAGAGAAGAGAGAGAGAGAGTGTTGGAGCTCAATACAATAACATCAAGTGCTAAGAGTGAAGAAGAAAGAAGGAGGAGCATCTCTTATATAGAGATGAGAAAGGAGTTGCATTTGTAACTCCCATTTCTATGAATGCCACATTCATAATAGGTGTGTGCAAAGTGTCACAATCCTCTTAAGGAGGATAAACTAAATAAAGGAATAAAAAAGAGTTGTCCTTACATGTGGAATAAAGGACAAACAATGACATGTCCTCCACATGTGTACAATAGGACAAACTACATTTAGGGATCCTTGGAATATCCCAATTAATACATCCAAGGAAATATTTAGGGATCCTTGGAGTATCCCAATTAATGCACAAACCTTAGTGTCACACCTGTGAGAAGTTGTATAGACTATGAGCCAACAGTACTATTGTAATTATGAATTAAATAATTATCTTATTATAATTAATTGGGAAAGCCTCAAGGCTGACTTAAGGAATTGATTCGAAGATACAATATAAAGGAAAGATGTTTTCCTTTTTTGTAATGTACAAGTAATCATTGTATTGAATGTGAGTAAACAATCCAAGGGATTATTGGATGCAAGATTTGTGATTTGGTTACAAGATCATAAGGAGTAGAAGTCTGGTTGATAGAATAGAGAAAGAGGAAGGAGTTGTACTATGATTTCTATTATTCTACAAGTAAAAATACAAAGATCATTTGGAAAATGGGTTCATTGATCTTACTCTTGAAGTTGTTTAAAAATTATATCCATCTGTCTTCTACAACTCCTAATAGTGTTGACACAACTCCTAATAGGGTTAGAATCTTCTCACAAGAATAAAATGTCTCCTAAAAGGGATTGATATTTACTGAATGTTGTTATAGACTCCTAACATGGTCCATCCTCTAATAAGGAATATTTATATCAGCACATCATCTTGTGAGTACCATCCCCACATGGGTTTTTTGTCTGACAAAGTCCCTAGTTAACATATATGGTGTTATTGTGCATGAGTATTTTATCGTGGTTTTTTATTATATTTCTCATATGGTTAAAGTTTTATAAGGTTGATAATTTTGATATTAGTTGGATAACTGATACACCCCCCCTTAGCTATATTGGTGGACTATATATTCTAACATATACAATCATCTAGTCAAATACATTTAGAGAAATCTGCCAAGAAGAAGGTAGAAGAAGTCATGAAGAAATCATTGGAGCAAGCTAGAATGATAGTTGAGGAAGAAAGCACATTGAGGTAAACCATCACTAGAATGAAGAAAATTGGTTAGCAAGGGATGATATACATTCCACCTTTGTCATCAACTGGACCAATTGATGGAGTCATAGTAGTTGCACCTCATAATGCATCACCTATTGCTCCTTATGTAGCAGTTTCATAGCGGTAGGTACCCATTACACATGCCATTCCACTCAGCAAGGAGTTAGAGGAGAAAGAGACACACGCAATTGTAA
This sequence comes from Cupressus sempervirens, assembly GCA_028749045.1. Taxonomy (NCBI): domain Eukaryota; kingdom Viridiplantae; phylum Streptophyta; class Pinopsida; order Cupressales; family Cupressaceae; genus Cupressus; species Cupressus sempervirens. Next base: position 509,124,952 of record CM053785.1, on the reverse strand, counting down.
CCAAGAGGAAATGAGTCAGACTTGCTGAAGTGAAGTAGGAGTCACCTAATTTTGCTAAGAAGAAAAGAATGGAGGCAATGACAATAGGCCCAAGAAAGAGAATATAAGAAATCATGCCAAACCTACCAAGAAAGAAGATGTGAGGTCAGATAGAGCCTCAGAGGATTAATGAGAAGGAACTAGAGAATGTGCAAGTAGGAAGGAAGGAGTAGAAGCCCAAAATAGAAATGGTAAACAACATAATCATAAATGATGGGAATTTTGTGTAATGAAAAAAGTTTTATCATTTGTATACTTGCATTGATAGGCTAGAGTTAGAATATATGGTTATGACATATCATTTTATCCAATAAGAAATTTGAGGATGTGAAGGATGAGATTCCTAAAGACCTCTATTCAAGGCTAACAAATAGGGGAAAGAGAGTTTCTAAAGAAGACAAAAATATTAAAAAAAATCAACTCAACAAACTATACCAAATTGTCAATGATGAGCATATGGCTAGTTTAATGAAAAGTCTAAAGCCATGTCTGAGAAATAAGAAGAGAGCCATACTAATAATGGGAGGTAACTATCAAGAAATAAATGAAGAAGTTGAGAAAGAAATTGTGTAATTGATGGAAGATCTAAATAAAGAAACAACAACACCCCAAATCAGAATTGGAATTGACACCATATAGATTGGTGCCACCAAGGTTAAATTTGACATCATTGAAGATTCTTTCAAGGATCATGGGCCATATATTATTGGTAATATCTCTAATTATTCCAAAACAAAAGAAAAACTAGACAAAGAAGTAGAGAAAAGAAAGAAATAAGAGGAGAGGAAGAAGAAGGAAGAACATAGAAAGAATAAATTAAAATAAAATTAGAAGAGAAAAGAAGAGGAATAAAATAAAACAAACAAAAAAAAGAAAAAAATGAGGAAGAAGTGAAGAAGAGGACATAGGAAGAAGAGAAGGAAAAAGAGGAAGAGAAGAAAAAGAAAGAAGAAGAAGAGAAGAAGAGGCAAGATGAAGAAGAAAACAAAAGGAAGGAATATGAGAAGAAGAAGGAGAAGGAAGAAGAAAATAAGAAGTAGGAAGAAGAAGAGAAAATGTTTAAAGAAGTAGAGGATCAAAAGAAGAAAGTGGATGAGGAAACAAAAAGGGAAGAAGAAGAACAAAGGAAGAAGAGAGAAGAGGAGGATAAGAAGGAAAATTCACCTAACACATCTCTCACCGTTGCAACACTAATATGTTTAAACAATGATGATCAGATAGAGATAATATAATCTCTCAACAAGAAATCAACAAGAACAAACAAGTGAATAGTTTACATAAAACTCTTATGGATGTATCTAAAAAAATTACAAACCATGATGATAGTAAGATCATTAGATGTTAATACAAAGGATAGAGCTAAGACAATGATTCAAGCATTTGATGCTAAATTCAAAAACCTATGAGAGGTAGAAATATCATAGGTAGTTAAACATGGTACTCATATGTTTGATATTTTATGTCAAAACATTAGGAAGGACTTGGGAGCTCTTGTTTCTAGAATCAAGGAGTTGAGAATATTTGAGCTTGAAGGCAAGACATCATATGCCAAATGTACCATGTCCTTTAATTTCACCAAAGATATTGATGAGGAGATAAATAAAAATCATGATTAAGTCAAGGCATTAACGAATCAGCACAACCATCTTGCTATTAAAATTGAAGAGATTGAAAGACATGTCATCAAGACTTATGAGGAAATAAGTCTATTAGAAGTCAATAAAGAAAGGTTTATTAAAAGGTTCTCACTTCCAAGTGAACACCTATCAATGAAAGTAAGCATAATTGAGCAGCAAGTAGAAGCATGTCTAGTAGCAAAGACATCCTTTGATAAGTTTATCTACTCATAATTGAATGTAGTTGAGATTGCATCTTATGGGTTATGCATTATCCTTAGCATATTGGAGGGAGTGAAAGACACATTAGAGATGAATCTCAAAAGTCTGATAATAATTTTTGTAAATTGCATCTCTTAGTTAACAACCTAGTGTAAATGCATAGAATGAATTTTTAACATTTAAATAAGTTTTGACACCTTTGTCATTGATGTCAAAGGGGGAGATATGTACAAAAAATTGTATGAGATTGTATAGAGTATAATGTAAGGGGGAGTAATAGTAATATTCTAAGGGGGAGTCATACTATATAGTATAAGAAGTTATAAGGAAAGATGGTTATAATTGTATGATCGACAAATTTTGAATTTTGAAGTTTTGTAAAGTTTTGAAGGCTAATTTTTGAAGGAAGTTTTTCACAACATTTTGGGACTTAACCTATTTTCTCACATGTTTCCATTGATGCAAAAGGGGGAGATTATTGGAAATATGGATAAGTAAGATAAGTTAATGTTTTAATTTATGGCAACATATATCTCAAGAAGAAATGGGACAATGCACAAATACATATCTCATAGTTGGAAGCAAAATATTGTCTAAGTATTAAACAAGTCACTGGTAGTGAAGAGATGGTTTTGGTATGCATAGTCTACATAGTGATATTCATCACATGTGCAGTTGAAGAAAAACTCTACAGAGTGTCATGATGATGTGTGGAAGAGTGTTGTATGGTACAAATAGTATGGAGCAATATATGTTAGGTTTATTAATAAAGGTAGTGAATAGAGCAGAACAAAGTATATCAACAATTTGGTATTAAAGGATTAAGGAATTATTTTGGTGACAAAATGATTACTTAACTAATTAGACATGACATCCTAGATGTTAACCCTAAGTGAGAAAAAAATATTTTTATATTATGGGAAAGATCAAGATATGCAAACTTGTGCGATGATGTGATAGATGTTATATAAATGTTATGTGAACCATATGTTGCAAAATATGATGGATAATCAGAATATTGCAAAGTACAATAGATAGAAAAAAGAGGTTTTTTTTTTTTTTTTGTATCTATTCCTTTTATATATAAGAATTGCATTGTGTAATTGCATGTTGGGTAGTGGGCTCATCTTGCATACATTTTGTATTTGTAGCATCAACTCCTAACAGGGTTGAAACAACTCCTAACAAGATTGCAACAACTCCTAATAGGGTTTAGGCTTTTAACAGGGTCTAGTCCTCTAACAAGGACTGAGACACTATATGTACTTCATAGACTTCTAACAGGGTCAATATCATTAACATGATTCTTTTGCTTAGTGGATCATTTTGTGGGTACCATCCCCACTAGGGTTTTCCCTTGGCCAGGGCTTCCCAAGTTAACAAAATATGGTGTTATGGGTTCTCTTTGTGTATGGATTTATTTACTATTCAACATTGTTGGTTTAGTTTCATATACAAGTTGTAAAGTAATTAACAATATTTAGTTGTGAGCAGATTCACCCCCCTCTCAATATTATCCATTTCTAACATATCTATCTTTTCAAATCCTCTTTATCAGTAAACTGATGTGGCACTCAACATAGGTAGCAAATGTGTTGCCACTAGGATTTGACATCAATGACAACATAATAATTATTCCAATTTTAGTTTCCAATAATCTCCCTCTTTGGTATTAATGGAAACACTTCTAGTTACCATGAAAATGTAAAAGATAGTCTCATGATTTATCAATAACAAATCTCTTTTTGTTTTGATACAGTTCTCAATTAATATCCTTAGTTTCATTTGAATTCTCATCCTGCACTCACTTACACTTCTCCCTCTAAGATAAAAATTACATGTTTCTTTAATATCAACACCAATTGTATTACCAAGTGTATTGACAACACCTCATTTAGATATTTTCTTATAATTCAGTCCCTTTCATCATTGTATGGAAAGACCTTGAGTTATATTCTCCCTTTGATATGTATCCAACTTCATATGTCTCCCTCTTTCGATCTCAACACATACTCTCCGTCATGATATGGTAACTTGATAACAGACTCTCCCTCTTTCATTTAGATATAAGATTGGAACTTGTATAACTTCTCTCTCTCTCTCTTCGATAATAATTCCAAAGACATCAACCATTCACATATACAATCTTTATTTCATTGTTTGACTGATATTTCAAAATTATTTTCTCTTTCCTATTTACCTCAACTCCTTACAATATCATCTACTTGATGCTTCAATCTATCCTTTTATAGTCCTTATGTAGCTCCTAAAGTGTGACTTCGTGCATCAATGTGTAAGATATTTTGATCATGACATTTTTTGTAATGTAAAATCTCTTCTCAACTCACTTCAGATAGGGAATAACCCCTAACTTATCTCTTAGATACTCAAAAGAATCCTTAGGTAATGCTTTGTGAATGTATCACCTATATGCTCATTTGTGTTCACATATTTCAATCTCACTTCTTTGTCTTGTAGCAACTCTCTCAAGTAATGCTACTTGATAGCAATGCATTTTGTCTCTATGTGCGTCACAAGATTCTTAGATATGTTTATAGAACTTGTGTTATCACAATATATAACAATAGGTTTAGTGATCTCTTCCTTCATACCTTTTAACAATTGTTTAATCCACACATTGTTTGAATAGTTAATTGCTATAGCAACATATTCAACCTCTTTTGTGGACTGAGAAATACAATTTTGTTACTTTCTTGTCTAGGAGATCAATTTTCTACCTAGAAAGAAAGCGCTTCCACTTGTACTCTTTCTGTCATCAATGTTTCCATCCCAATCAACATATATGTATACTTAGCTCAAAATTTTCACTCATTTGGTACCATAATCCATAGTATTCTATTCCTTTTAGACATCTCAGTATCCTTTTCACAATCATCACATAATTTTCTCTAGGGTTAGTAGAAAATATAGCTACAATACCAACATCTAATGCAATGTCAGGTCTACTATGTACAATGTATTATAATTTTCCAATCATTGGCCTATATAATGTTTGATTCACTTTAGCTAAATCATCACTCTTTCAGAGTTTATGTATAGTCACCATAGGTGTTCCAACTAGCCTTGAGTCTTCCATTCTAAAGGTCTTCAATATATCCTTTATATATGTTGATTGAGTAATGTAAATACCTTTTTTAATCTAATAAACTTGCAAACCAAGAAAGAAGTTGATCTCAACAAACATTGACATCTCAAATTCCTTCTCCATCTCATTAGCAAATGAATTACACATCAGATCTTATCCTCCAAATATGATATCATCAAAAAAAATTTTAGCTAGCAATATCTTACTTTTAGATTCACTTTTCAAGTACAGATTGATATTTTCATTAGTTCTTGTAAAGACATTTTTTTCCAAATAAGTGCATAATATTTGATACCATGCTCTAGGGTATTGATGAAAATTATATAATCTTTGTGTAGTTTTCATACCATATTCCTCTTGCTAGGATTAACAAATCCTTTAGTTTGATCAATGTAGACTTCTTCCTCCAAGATTTCATTCAGAAATGAAGATTTAACATCCATTTGGTATACTTTGAATCCTTTGTAAGCAAAAAATGCAAGAAAGGTTTGCACTCCTTCCAACCTTACAATTGGGGCAAATGTCTCTCCATATTCAACAAATTCTTGTGCATATCCCTTATAAACTAGTCTTTCCTTGTTCCTTGTGGCCTCACCTTTCTCATTTAGCTTGTTTTTGAAAACACACTTGGTTTTAATCACATTCTTGTCCTTTGACATTGGAAGATGATGGGGGGGGGGGGGGGTGTGGATGAATATGCTATTAGATCAATAATTTTTTACTAACCTTATTAAATCTCAAACATGTGATCAATATGAAAAATAACCATAAGGAGATACACATAAGGAAAAACCCTTGTAGGTATGGTACCCACAAAATCATGTACTTATATATAAGTTGTTGACGATATCGCTAAGTATGAAAAAATAGATTTTTCATTTATGGAAACATATATCTTAGGATGAGAAGGCACAATGTACAAATAAAGATCCAATAGTTATAAGAAAAAAATTGTCTAAGTGTTAAACAATTTTAGTAGTAGCACATGAACAATTTTTCTAAGTAAAAATTACATATTACTATTTTACACATGCATAGTTAAGGACAAGTAGTACAGAGTGTGCTGATGAAGTGTGCAAGAGCACAATATAGTACATATAATACAGTGTGAGATATAGCAATTTCACTATAAAAGATAATTGACATAACAAATCAAAAACTTAGTAATTAAGTACCAAAATAATTACTTTATTAATTAGGGATGACATCCTTGATATTAAAACTAAGAAAGAAAGAGTTATTTTTGTTTTATGCCAAGCATGTGTAAGCTTGAAAGCTAAAATGGAAATTTTTGTAAAATGTAAAGGTATAAAGGAAAGACCATATTATGCGAGGTAGTGTGTGTATTGACATGTGAACTTATGTATGAGATTTATATATGAAGAGAAAATATTTGTTAAGGTTATGAAATGTGAATTCTAATGTATGATTAGATATGTGAAGTACAAAAAACAATAGGAAAGAGGTTTTTGTATCTATCTCTTTTGTATATAAGAATTGCATTGTATAATTGCATGTTTGAGTAGTGGGATCATCTTACATACATTTTGTATTTGTAATACCAACTCCTAAAAAGGTTGAAGAAACTCCTAATAGGGCTGAGGCTCTAAATAGGGCATAGTCCTCTAGCAAGGTCTAAGACACTATGTACTTCATAGACCTCTAACAGGGTCAATATCCTTAGATTCTTTTATTTAGTGGATTATTTTGCAGGTACCATCCCCATTGGGGTTTTCCCTTGGCTAGGGTTTCCCTAGTTAACAAAATATGGTGTTGTGAGTTCTCTTTGTGAATGGATTTATTTATTGTTCAACATTGTTGGTTTACTTTTATATGCATGTTATCAAGTAATTAACAATATTCAATTATCAAAAAAAGTTTTTTAGAATATTGATTCAACCCCCCAATATTATCTATTTCTAAAAATTGGCATCACAACTTAGTTACTCAGAAGAGGCTTAACAACTTGAGTAAGAACCTTGTGAATATGGAATAGTTAAAGAGGAAATTTTGAAGAAGCCCTTGAGTAGATTGATCTTCTTACTGAAGAAAGAGACAACCTCAAAGAAAGGTATGAAGATGTGAAAAATTACATTGAGAAGCTAAAAGATAAGATTGATCATCTCAAATATAGAAAATAACCTAAAGATTAGACTAGTGATAGTAATGAGGAAGCAACCTTAAAGAAAGAAAATGATATTTTAAAACATAAGTTGAAAATTGTTGAACTTAAAACTGAGTCTAAAGAAGGATGACGAGAAGACTGAATTAGATTTAAAATCTAAGAATGCAGATCTAAGATCCTATCTTAAACAAGTGACATCTAAATTAGATTCTATAAAAATAAATCATGCAGAAATAGAGAAGTACAATATCATTTTGAAAGGAGAATTGACCCAGGCCAAGAAATAGTTAGAGAAGCTATATTTGAGTAGTGAGAAAATTGATGAAAAACTATTCTATTAGAGATCTTATTATGATAAGATAGATCTTGCATATGTCATTGGAGAAAAATCACCAAAGAAAAATGAAGCTAGAAAAGAACTAGATACAGTTGTTGAAACTCTTAAACCCAAGAAGAATGATTAGAATGAAATTAAGTCAAGCAAGTTTGAAGAAGTACCTAAAGAAATTAAGAAAAAAAATCAACCTAAGAAATGTGATGAAACAAAACAAATAGAGAAATTTAAACCACCTAAAGAAGTAAGATATGAATTCAAAGGTAGATGCTTTATATACAATAAAGTTGGTCATATGAAAAGAGACTATATAGGTAAGTCTTTCAAACCTATTACTAATTTCTATTGTTATAATTGTCATGGTTTTGGAGATAAAGTAGTAGATTGTAGGAAACCTAAGTTTGATAGTAATAAAGACAATAATAGAATGTTTGGGGATACTAACCCTATAGGTAATGAAAGGAGGAGATTCTCAAGCATATCTAATGATGGAAAAGGAGCTAATAAAATATTAACGAATATAAAGTGTTATAGATGTAACAACTTTGGACATATTTCTAGGAATTGTAGAGCACCAGTAATTTAGAATGGACATAATCAGAGGAGTGCACCTGTATGCTAATTATGTAATAAATTTGGTCACATTGCAAGATTTTGTAGAATTGATATGGGGAACATCAATAGGAACCCAAACATCAAAAGGGAATGAGAGTAGTAATAGCAGTAAAAAAGAAGCACTCAAAGAGCATGTTGAATAATTCAAGGAAGTATTTGTAAAGGGAAAAGATCCATCAAGTTCACATGTTGTATTAGAAGAACAATATTTTGATGCACTTGATGAGAGATTAACGTCAACCATTGTGTGAGATTTAGCTTATTTTAATTATGCACTTTTTCATCGAAGATAGAGTATCAGAAAGTTAGAGCATAAGTTAGAGATCAAACCAAAATTTAAACATTTTGGGAGAAGGAAAAAAAGATCATAAGGAAGCTTTGGTTAAGAGTGCATGTTATTTGGAGATCATATGACACTGTACGAATGAAAAAAGGTTACTTGTTAACAAATAGCAACTTTTGTGGATTGAGTAGTTGCACAACTAATGCAAAGATCATTGCCAAAAGATATATGCCATGTGAGCATGATTCTGATTATTAGTCAACCATGTGAAGAGTTAAGGAGAAATCTAGAGTGATTTGACATTAGAATAGAAGGAGATTTGAAGAGTTTTAAAGTGCAAGGAATAGAAAGCTCTAGTTACACATTTTATTGAGGTATTTCATTTCTAATCTAAGACTTGGGTAAAGACTTCAATTCCAAAGAAGGATAAGTCTTTGACTCATAATGTGGAAGATGAAGAAATACCTAAATTGAAGGTTAACCTTGTCAAGAATGTTAGTAATGATCTAGTTCCATGCTATAAAAAATTCTAGAAAATGACATTTAGTTAGAAGATGTTAGTAGCTATTTGAGAAGTAAGTTTGAGAATATAAGTGAGGATCATATATCTAAGGAATTTGATAATATCTATAATAATGATATGAGAACCAAACAAGGATTTGAGTATATGAGTGATAATGACCTGGTCAAGTTTTTTTTCTACTAAGAGTTTGACAATGAGGAATGGACAAGGACAATCTTAAGTATAATTCATGATGGAAAATTCTAGTAAGGAGATACTATGGTAGAAATATCTACTAACTTGATTCATGAGGTAAGTGGACTATGTAATGAAGGCAACATAGTAGTTAATGAGAAGAATGCCAATAAGTTACTGCTTGCCAATACTGAGTTAGTCTATAATGGAAGAATAATAGAACCAACGATGTTTTATGTTGAACCCTTGGGATTTGAAATAATAGAACAAAAAATAGGAGGATCTGCCAAAGCTATCCTTGAAGCACACAAAGATGAAGAGTTTGATAGATTTGGAACATATGAAGAGTTGATACAATCATCTAGTCAATCACAATTAGTGAAATATGCCGAGAGAAAGGTAGAAGTAGTCATAAAGAAATCATTGGAGCAAGCTAGAATGACAGCTAAGGACATAATCATAGTGGGGAAAATCATCACTGTAATGAAAAAACCTAGTCAACAAGGGATGATGTAGATTCCACCTTTGGCATTAGCTAGAGCCAATTGATGGAGTCATAGTGCCTACGCCTCCTACTACAACACCTAGTGCTCTCTATACAATAGTTTCACAACAACAGGAACCCATCACACTTACCATTCCTCTCACTAAGGAGTTAGAGGAGAAATAGGTAGAAGTAATTGAAACCAAGAGGAAATTAGTCAGACTGGCTGAAGTGAAGCAAGAGTCACCTGATTCTCCTAATTAGAAAATAATGGAGGCAATTGAAATAAGCCTAGGAAAGAGACAAAAATAAATCATGCCAAACCTTCCAAATAAGAAGATGTGAGGTCATATAGAGCCTCAGAAGAGTACTAAGAAGGAACCAAAGAGTGCACAAAGAGGAAGGAAGGCCAAGAAGCCCAAAGTAGAAAAGGTAAACAACAAAATCATAAATGATCAAAATTTTGTGCAATTGAACAAGTTTTATCATTTTTATACTCACATTAATAGGCTAGATTTAGAAATTGTGGCTATAAGAAATATCATTTTGTCCAATAAGAAATTTGAGGATGTGAAGGATGAGATTCATAAAGACATATATGAGAGGCTGAATAATAGGAGAAAGAGAGTTAATGAAGAAGACAAAAAATATTAGACAAAATCAACTTAACAAACTGTGCAAAATTGTCAGTGATGAATATATAGTAGCTTAATGAAAACTCTAGAGCCATATTTGAGAGACAAAAAGAGAGCCATATTTATAATGAGAGGTAACTATCAAGAAGTCAATGAAGAAATTGAGAAAGAAATTTTGCAAATGATGGGAGATCTAATTAAAATAGCAACAACAACACCCCATATCACAATTGGAACTAACACCATACAAATTGGCACCACCAAGGTTATAGTTGAAACTACTAAAAATCATTTCAAGGATTATGGGCCATAGATTGTTGGCAATATATCAAATGATTCTAGCATAGAAGAAGAAACAAAAAAAGAAGTAGATGAAACAAAGGAAGAAGAGGAGAAGAATAAGAAGGAAGAACAAAGAAAGAATAAATTAAAAGAAGAATAAAAGAGGAAAGAAGAGGAAAAAAAAGAAAAAGGAGGAAGAAATGAAAAAGGAGGAAGAAGAGATGAAGAGGAAAGAAGAAGAAGAGGAGGAAAAAGAGGAAGAGAAGAAAAAGAAAGAGAAAGAAGAGAAGAAGACAAAAGAGGAAGAAGTAAACAAAAGGAAGGAAGGTGAGGAGAAGAAAAATGAGGTAGAAGAAAAGAAGAAGGAAGAAGAAGAGGAAAAGTTGAAAGAAGTAGAGGAGAAGAAAAAGAAAGAGGATGTGGAAAAGAAAAGGGAAGAAGAAGAACAAAGGAGTAAGAAAGAAGAGGATGATAAGAAGGCAACTACACCTAGCACATCTCTCACCCTTGCAATAGTAACAAGTTTAGATGATGATGATTAGATAGAGTTGATATCATCTCTCAACAAGATAATCAGTAAGAATGAACAAGTAAAGAGTTTACATAAACCTCTTATGGATGTAACTAAAAAGTTACAAAGCACACTGATAGTAAGGTCATCATATCCTAACCTAGGGGATAGAGCTACAATAGTGATTCAAGAATTTGATGCTGAATTCATCAACTTGTAAAATTTAGTAGTAGCTTAGGTGCAAGCAAAGCATGATGCTTAGATGTTTGATATTGTATGCCAAAACATTAGAAATGAATTGGGAGATTTTGATATCTACATCAAGGAGTTGAGAAGATGCGAGCTTGAAGGTAAGGAATTAAATGCCAAATATGCCATGTCCTTCAATTTCACCAAAGACATTGATGAGGAGCTAAGGAAAACTCATGATTAAGTCGAGGTGTTGGTGAATTAGCTCAGCCAACTTGGTGTTATAATTGAAGAGATTAAAAGATATGTCAGCAAGACTTATGATGAAATAAGTCTTTTAGAAGTCAAAAAAGAAAGGTTTACTAAAAGGTTCTCACTTTTTAGAGAACACTTATCAGTGAAAGTAAGCTTAATTGAGAAACAAGTAGAGGAATGTCTAGCAACAAAGACATCCTTTGATAAGTTCATCTACTCACACTTGAATGCAACTGAGATTGCATCTTATGGGTTATTCACTCTCCTCAACACATTAGAGGGTATTGGAAATCTGATTGAAATGATCATTGTTGAAGAATGAAGAATATTGATTGCAAAGAAGGAAGATTGTTGTTAAAAGAATGTTTTCAATCATTTTTTTATCATTGATGTTAAACTTGCTATTTGGTGGAATGAAAATTTCTTATAAGATCCAAGTACTATCACTTAGTTGATTGATGAAGAGGATTTAATTAACAAGATGTTAAAAAAGCACTTAAGGAAAAGGTTAAGTTATGGTTTTGTAATGAAGTGCAAGGATCAGTTAAGACAATGCTTAAATGATGTATTGATAATATATGTGAAGATATAGAGGTCAGCTAGACTTAGAAACACTAGAGGAATAATTTTGAATAAGGTTGACTGCAAAGCCTAACTAAGTTCATTAGTGAGTGCCGAGCAAGCTAGTTCAAGCTGAGCAAATTATTTGTTAGTGTCAAGAAAATGAAAAATCTAGTATGTGACGAGTGATATAGAAGGAGATGGGTGTGTTCAAGTGCTAAGCATCAGAAAAAAATAGTAAGTTATGAGTGATACAATAGGTGCCGAGCATCAGTAAAATATAGTTGATGCAGGGTAACATAGTATGTGCCAAGCACTAGAATTTCAATAGTGTCGAGCTGTTGCATTATTGGAAAGGTCAAAGATTTTCCAAATTTGAGCTAAAAAAGTTTTTACCTTGAATTTTGTGAACCATTTGGAGGATAAGGATGATGAGCTGGTGGCATAGAAATTTATGTAAACCATTTTTGAGCAAATTCAAGAGGATTCTAGAAGAAACAAGATGTGGGTTAGATTCAATGAATCCTACCTAATAATTTTAAACTAAAAGAAAAGGATAGAAGAATCAAGTGGTAAAAGCATTTCTAGACTTCTATTTAAGGAGTCACAGGCCAAGAAGCAAGAGCTACTAGTGTGCCAAATAGCAAAGTGGTTGAAGGGTGTCAAGAAGAAGGCATCAAGGAGAAGAAAGAATAGAGTATAGAGACTCTAAAATTAGTGGTCATAGAAAAGATTGCACTAGCACATCTAGCATGAAGAGTCAAGGAGACAAAGCTTGAAAGGAGGGAAAACTATCAAGAGCTACAGAGACTGAAAGCCAGGCAGCGTGAAGAGTTGAACAAAGATCTGAATTTTGCAAGATAAGTTGTGAATGGTAATAAGGTCAAAATCCTTATTGTTACTCTCTAGCAATTGTATCAGTTAGGGTAAAAATCCTATGGACTTAGGTTGGTTTAACAACCATTTTAAAATCCTTTAATAGGGTGACATTCCAAGTGAATGTTCAAAGTCCTCTAACCAGGCCCACTTCTAACAGGGTGGTTAAATGCTTTAACTAGGTCACATTTAACAGTGTGTTGTAGCCTTTAATAGGGCATCACTTTGAAAGAGTGAGAATTGAGTAACATGTTACTCGTGGTTTTTCCCAAATTGGGTTTCCATGCAAATCATTGTGTTATGTGTTGATTTTCATGTATGATGCTTGCATATTGATTTACAATAACTTGTTAAGTAGGAAAGTTAAAGCTTGGATGAAAGAGCAATTTTTAAGAAAATGGTTTAATTAGACATTTGGACCTTGAATAAATGAACCCCCCCAGTTATTTTAAAGCATTTCTAACAATTGGTATCAGAGCCATTTGCTGATTTAGTTTGAAGGTACTAGATGCAGGAAGATCAAGATTTCCAAGAGAGAAGTTCTGAAGCTCAACAAAGATAACTTCATTCCATGGAAAATTCTAATGAAATTGCACCTTGAATCAATAGATTATTATGCAAAAACCTCAATTGGAGTGGAACATGTAGATCCAACTGGACCCTTCTCTATAGATGACCTGAACAAAAGGAAGGAGCATAATCAGGCAATGCTAGAGATTGCCTCTGCACTTAGTTATGCTGAATTTGATGACATCAAAGGATGTGATACTACATTCAAGATGTGGAAAGCCCTGTCACATATCTATGGAGGAGATCAAAATGTTTAAAGAGTAAAGGATGAAAGCCTCAGAGGAAACTTTGATGACATGAAAACAGAAGAAGGTGAAAATGTTGCTCAATATGCCTCTAGAATGAAAGAAGTGGTAAGTGCAATAAGAAGTCTAGGTGGTCATTTGGATGATGATACTATTAATAGAAAATATTTAAGAACTTTTCTCCCTATTTATGCTGTTAGATTTTTAGCCATCTAAGAGCTAAGGTGTGTACTAGGAAATACACTAACTTTTGAAGGTATTGTTGGAAGACTTACTACATTTGAGTTGTCCAACTTTGATAACTACAGACCAGAGAATCTTGAATTTTGATTTAAGGCCAAGCTAACATTGAAAGATACTAAAGAGGTGAAATCAAAGAAGAAGAGTAGAAAAGGAAAATATGCATCCAGTGACAGTGGTACAGACGAAGAAGATGTGGAACAATTGGAAGCACTACTGGCAAGAAGATTCCATAGAGGTAACGGTAAATTCAAAGGTAAGCTTCCTGTCATTTGTTTTAGTTCCAATGAAGTAGGACATATTTCTGGAAGGTGTACATAGAAGAAGAACTACAAAGAAGGAAACATGTACAAGAACAAAAGTGAAGATGATAACAGAGATTACAAGGATAGAGGCAAAAGATGCTACATTATTGAACAAGATTTTGATGAGAATGATGATGAGGTGGTCTATGTAGCCATGAAGGATGAATTAGATAAATATGAAGCAACAATATTGGTGACTTATGTGAACAAGAATGGCAAGTGGATCATAGAAAGTGGATGCTTACAACACATGACAGGAGATAAAAGTAAATTTATTACCTTTACCCAATATGATGGAAATAATGTTAGATTTGGAAATGATGCTCCATGTCAAATCAAAGGAAAAGGTTCAATCAAGCTTACAAAGAAAATTTCATGTGATAATGCATACTATATTGAAGCAATTTGCTGAGTGTATCACAGTCAGGCAATGTAGGTTGCAAAGTAGAATTTGGAAACAAAACTACCAAAATCTATGATACTGATGGAAATCTGATAGGAAAAGGTGAAAAAACTAGGAGTAACCTATTTTACCTAGATATAGAAGATGCAACATGTCTTATTGTTAGACTTGATGATGTGTGGTTATGGCATAAAAGACTGTGTCATGTTAACTCTAACAATCTGATTAGCATTAGCAAAAGGAAGAAAGTTAGAGGATTGCCTAAGCTAAAGAAGCCTGAAGATACAATGTGAAAAAAATGTCAACTTGGGAAAATGGCCAAGTCAAGCTTCAAAAGCAAAACCTACACTACTAAAGAAGTACTAGAGTTAGTCCATACATACTTATGTGGTCCAATAGAAGTGCAAAGCTACCTAGGAGATAGATACATAATGCTATTTGTAGATGACTATTCTAGGACGATGATTGCCATGTTCTTAAAGAAAAAATTTGATGCATTTCAAATGTTTAAGTGTTACTTGGCTAGGGTTGAGAAAGAAACATGTAAAAATCTAAAGTGTCTAAGATCAAACAGAGGAGGAGAATTTACATCAAAGGAGTTTGAGATATTTTGCAATGATAAAGGTATCAAAAGGAAAACATCAGCACCAAGAATTCCTCCATAGAATGGCATTGCAGAAAGAAGGAATAGATCATTGATAGACTGTGCCAGAACATTGATGATGGAGAAAAAATTTGCTTTAAGGTATTGGAGAGAAGCTGTAAATATTGCTATTTACACCCTAAATCAAGTTCAAGTCAAGAAAGGTACAAATGAAACACCTTTTGAACTTTGGTATGGTCATTCACCTAATGTAAAATATTTTAAAGTATTTGGTTGTAAGTGCTATATTCTTAAAGACACTAGAAATGGAAAGTTTGATGCAAAAAGTGATGAAGGCATATTCCTTGGATAATCCACTAGAAGTAAAGAAAATAAGTGTTTGAATTTTAACACTAACAAGATTGTGAAGAGTGCAAATGTAAATTTTGATGAGCATGCAGAGGTCCAAGCTGATGAATCCAAGAAACCATTATAGATCCTTTATATACTTCTATGAAGAAATGACTATTGAAGATGAAACTACCAATCAAGTTGGAAATCAACAACAAATTTTAGTATCAGTTGAGTCAAAACCAGTGAATGTTGAGTTCCATTTAGAAGTTGAGTTGCAGAATGAAGAAAATGAACATTCTGATTCTGAAATTAGTACACATGGAAGAGATGATGAAATAACAGAAGGAAAAGAGCAAAATGAGTCTAAAGCTAAAGGACCAAATATAGAAAGAATGACAAAACCAAGACTAGCGAAGTATGTAAGAAGACATCACCTTACAGAACAAATCATTGGTGACAAGGATGCAAGACCAATGAAAAGAAATAGATTAAGGAATGAATCATGTCTACTGAGCAAGGTTGAGCACAAAATAGTGAAATATGCATTGCAAGATGATAATTGTAATAAAGATATGGAAGAAGAGATGGATCGGATTGAGAAGAACAACACCTAGACCTTAGTTCCAAGACCAGTTGATAAGAATGTCATTGGTACAAAATGGGTCTTCGAGAACAAACTTGATGTGAATGGTGAGATAACAAGAAACAAGGCTAGGCTAGTTTGCAAAGGCTATGCACAAGAAGAAGGATGAGACTATGGGGAAACATTTTCCCTTGTTACAAGAATGGAAGGAGTAAGAACACTACTTGCCTATGCTACTTACACAGGTTTCAAAGTATACCAAATGGGTGTAAACTCTACTTTTTTGAATGGTATATTGGAAGAGGAAGTCTACATAGAACAACTAGAGGGGTTTGTTGATGACAACAACAAGGATATGGTTTGAAAATTGCATAAAGAGCTCTATGGTTTGAAGCAAGCACCTAGAGCATGGTATGAGAGACTGCACAAATATCTTGTGAAGATAGGATTTGAGAGAAGAGATGACAACAACAACCTATATATCAAGGCAAAAAAAGGTAAAGACATTCTAATATCTAAAATCTTTGTTGATGATATAATATTTGGAGGAAAAAATGTCCTATGCAAAGAATTTTCTGATCAAATGAAACATGAGTTTGAGATGTCAATGTTTGGAGAAATCAAATTCTTTGTTGGATTTCCAGTACATCAAGTAAAGGATGGCATATTTGTGACTCAATCAAAATACATCAAAGAGATACTCAAGACATTTATATTAGAAGACTCAAAACCAATCAGTACACCAATGGTAACAGGACATAAGTTATCCAAGAAGGATGAGTCAACTAAAATAAATTAGACAATGTATAGATCAATGATTAGAAAACTGCAGTATGTTGTGCATAGTAGGCTAGACATTGCATTAGCAATTGGAATAGTGGCAAGATTATTTGCTAACCCAAGATAAAATCATTTGATGGTAGTAAAGAGAATACTGAGGTACCTAATAGGAACTGATGACTTTGGTTTATATTACAAGAGAAGTGAAAAATTTGAGTTGAGAGCCTACACTGATGCAGATTGGGGAGCTAATATTGATGACAGAGAGCACCAGTGGAGGAGCACTTTTCTTAGGAAAAAGATTGATTACTTGGACCAGTAAAAAGAAAATTTGTACCTCACAGTCCATAACAGAAGCTGAATATGTTGCAGTTACTATCAATTGTAGCAGTATTGTATGGATAAAACATTTGCTACAAGGTATGAAGGAAGAAGTAACTAAACCTATGATACTCTATTGTGATAATAGAAGTGCCATCAACATATCAAAGAATTCTATGATGCATGCCAAAATAAAGCATATTGCAATCAAGTATCACTATGTAAGAGAATTGGTGGAAGATAAGCAATTCAGGATGGAATATGTCAATTCAAAGGAACATATTGCTGACATCTTTAAAAAAGCACTACTTAAAGATGCTTTTGAGTATCTTAGAGATAAGTTAGGGGTGATACCCCTAGCCAAGGCTACTTAAAAACAAAAAAGATTGCCCTGCATCAAATGAGTTGATTGTTGAAATATTACATTGATGCAGAGGATACTTAGCTTAGGATTTTTCTTGAAGTAATTAAAGTGCTAAAGTTTGAAATCAGTCATAAGTAAGGTGACATAGGGAGAAATTAGAAGTACCTACAAAATGCTACACTAACATGTTAAAGATGTTGAAACAATATGTCTTTGGCATTATTGTCAAAGAGGGAGAAGTAACATAAAACCAATTAATAGTTGAGGGAGAAGTGACAAGACAATTGAGGAAGAAGTAGCAAGAAACTGATCAAATCTATAGGATCAAGTGGGCAAAGGGAGAAGAAGTTGATACCAGTATAGCAGAAAATGAGAAATGCATGCAAAAGGAGAGATAATGAAAGAAGAATTGAAGAGTAGTAAAAGATCAAAGTGAATAGTAGTAAGCCACATAAAAAAGGGAGAAGTAGAATAAAAAGTAATCATGATAGTAGATCAGAGAAGGAGTTGTGAAAACTAATCATAACACATTTTTATTTTTGGCATTTGACTTACTATTCTAACTTAGTTAGCACTCTGATAATTTGGTTGATCAGTTTGGTTTGCCATCATTGCCAAAGAGGGAGATTGTTGGAAATCTGATTGAAACAATCATTGTTGAAGAATGAAGAAGATTGATTTCAAAAAAGGAAGATTGTTGTTAACATAATTTTTTCAATCATTGTTTTGTCATTGATGTCAAGCCTGCTATTTTCTGGAATGTCAATTGCTTATAAGATCCAAGTACTATCATTTAGTTGATTGATGAAGAGGATTTAATCAATAAGATGTAACAAAAACACCTAAGGGAAAGGTTGAGTTATGGTTTTGTAATGAAGTGCAAGGATCAGTTAAGACAAGGGTTAAATGATGTATTGATAATATTCTTGAAGATATAGAGGTCAGGCATACTTAGAAACACTAGAGGAATAAGTTACAACAAGGTTGACTGCAAAGCCTAACTAAGTTCATTATTGAGTGCCAAGCAAGCTAGTTCAAGCTAAGAAAATTCTCTATTAGTGCCTAGTAAATGAAAAATCTAGTATGTGCTAAGTGATAGAGAAGGAGCCGATCATGTTCAAGTGCCGAGCAAAGTAACAAGTGCCGAGCATCAAAAAAACTTTGTAGGTGCCGAGTGATACAATAGGTGCTGAGCATCAGTAAAATATAGTTGATGTTGAGTAACACAACATGTGTTGAGCACCAAAATTTCAATAGTACCAAGCTGCTGCATTATTGGAAAGGTCAAAGATTTGTCAAATCTGAGCCAACAAAGTTGTTACCTTGAATTTTGTGAACCAATTGGAGGATAAGGATTATGAGCTGGTGGGACAAAAATTTATGTAAACCCTTTTTGAACAAATATAAGAGGATTCTTCAAGATGTTTCTAGAAGGAACAATATGTGAGTTAGATTCAATGAATCATACCTAATCCTTTCGAATTGAAAGTAAAGGAGGGAAGAATTGAGCAGGAAAAGCATTTCTAGACTTCTATTTAAGGAGACATAGGCCAAGAAGCAAGAGTTGATGGTGTGCTAAATAGTGAAGTGGTTTAAGGGTGTCATGAATAAGGCATCAAGGAGAAGGAAGAATAGAGCATAGAGACTCTGCTTCGATTAGTGGTCATAGAAAATATTACACTAGTACATCTAGCATGAAGACTCAAGGAGACAAAGCTTGAAAGGAGGGCAAGCTATCAAGAGTTACAGAGACTGAAAGCCAAGCAATGTGAAGAGTTGAACAAAGATTTGAATTCTACAAGATAAGTTGTGAATTGTAATAAGGTCAAACCCCTTATTATTACTCTCTAGCCATTGTATCAATAAGGGTAAAAATCCTATGGACTTAGGTTGGTTTAACAACCATTTGTAAATCTTTTAACAGGGTGACATTTCAAGTGAATGTTCAAAGTCCTCTAACTAGGCCCACTTCTAACAGGGTGGTTAAATCTTTTAACTAGGTCACATTTAACAATGTATTGTAGACTTTATCAGGCCAGGCCTTTCATAGGGCATCACTTCAGAAGAGTGAGAATTGAGTAGCATGTTACTAGTGGTTTTTTCCAAATTGGGTTTCCACATAAATCACTATGTTATGTGTTAATTTTCATGTATGATGCTTGCATATTGATTTACAATAACTTGCTAAGTAGGAAAGTTTAAGCTTGGATGAAAGAACAATTTTGAAGAAAAAGGTTTAATTGGATATTTGGACCTTGAATAACTGATTCCCCCCCACCCCCCCCCCCCTCTCTCAGTTATTCTAAAGCATTTCTAATAGAGGGAGTGAAAGGCACATTGGAGAAGAATGTGAATAGTCTAACAATAATTTTTGTAGGATGTATTTCTCATTTAATAACCTAGGGAAGAGGTAATGAATCAAAATTTTGATATGTATATAAGTTTTGATACCTTTTCCATTGATGTCAAAGGGGGAGATGAGTACATGAAAATTGAATAGAATATAATGTAAGGGGGAGTAATATTAATATGCTAAGGAGGAGTAGTATTATATAGTATAAGGAGTTATAAGGAAAGATGGTTATAATTGTATGATCAACAAATTTTGAATTTTAAAATTTTGTAAAGTTTTGAATGCCAATTTTGAATAATGCTTTTAAACATCATTTTGGGATTTAGCCCATTTTCCCATATGTCACCATTAATGCCAAAGGGGGAGATATTTGGAAATATGGATGATTAAGAGAAGTTGGATTTTTCATTTATGACAACATATATATTAGGATGAGAAGGCACAACGTACAAATAAAGATCCCATAATTGGAAGCAGAAAATTGTCTAAGTGTTAGACAGTTTTACTAGTAGCATATGACCAATTTTTCTAAGTATGAATGAATGAGTACTATTTGGCATGTTCCTAGTTAAGGACAAGTAGTATGAAGTGTCTAGATGATTCATTCTAGAGTGTACTATAGTATAAACAATACGATGTGGGATATAATGATTTCACTAGTAAAGACAGTGAACATAGCACATTGATAAATTGGTAATTAAGTGCCAATGAATTATTTTGGTAAAAAAAAAATTACTTAACTAATTAGGGGAAACATCTTAGATGTTAAAACTAAGAGAGAAAGAGTTATTTTTGTATTATTCCAAGCATATGTAAGCTTGAAGGTTGACATTACATGTTTTGTAAAATGTAAAGGTATTAAGGAAAGATCATATTATGCAAGGTAGTGTGTGTATTTGACATGAGAACTTATGTGAAAGATTTATATATGATGCGTAAAAATTTGTGAAGGCTATGTGGTGTGAATTCTGATGTATGATCAGATATGAAAAGTACAACAAACAACAAGAAATAAATTTTTGTAACTGTCTCTTTTGTATATAAGAACTGCATTATATAATTGCATGTTTGGGTAGTGGGCTCATCTTGCATACATTTTGTCTTTTTTATACCAAATCCTAATAGGGTTGAAGAAAATCCTAATAGGGTTGAGGCTTTTAATTGGGCCTAGTCCTCTAACAAGGACTAAGACACTATATGTATTTCATGGACTCCTAACAAGGTCAATATCCTTAATATGATTCTTTTATTTAGTGGATCATTTTGTGGGTACCATCCTCACTAGGGTTTTCCCTTGGCTAGGGTTTCCCTAGTTTAAAAAATGGTGTTATGAGTTCTCTTTGTGTATGGATTTATTTACAATTCAACATTGTTGGTTTACTATCATATGCATGTTACAAAGTAATTAACAATATTCAATTGTGGGAAAAAGGTTGTAGAATACTGATTCACCATCCCCCACCCCCCCTAGTATTATCCATTTCTAACATAAGATCCTTGTAAGACGATGAAATATATTAGGAGCCAATGAAATACATTCATAAGATGTAAGT
Organism: Cupressus sempervirens; assembly: GCA_028749045.1. Taxonomy (NCBI): domain Eukaryota; kingdom Viridiplantae; phylum Streptophyta; class Pinopsida; order Cupressales; family Cupressaceae; genus Cupressus; species Cupressus sempervirens. The sequence continues at coordinate 509,103,468 of CM053785.1, read as the reverse complement.
CCTTGTTTAGGAAACTTTGAATACTTGTGAGGAGATTTCAACCCTATTAGGAGTTACAAAATGCTGAAGGACCCATTGTTAAAATAGCTTCAATGGAAAGACCACCATACTCACTATCCAAATGGCCTTTTTAATCACTTAAAAATGGTCATCTAGACTATTATCCCCCCTTCTTAGCATCTTGTCTAAATTAATTAGTTATTTGCTTAGGCTAATTACTAAAAATCAATTTATTTGATTATAACCTATAGTTTGACTATAATATCCTAGGTCCATATTTGATTAAAAGAGAATGTCCCACTTTTAATTAAATAAAAGATCCATTTTATCTAACCCACTCAATATAAACTCATAATGTCTTTTTTCTATTTTTCAAATTAAAAGAAAAGGATTTTATCTCACATGAAAAGTCAACTCCTTTTTATTGGTTGACTTTATCTTACACATGGATCATGCCAAAAGTCAACCCCCACCTTTGATCATCCACTTCTTGATATTAATCTCAATCATCTATATATCTTTACAAGAGAGAGCTCTCTCTTTCTTGAAGGATCCAATTTTTGAGTATTGTTATGTTGCAGGTTTTTTGACATGTTTTCTTGAGAGCACTTGTGGATAATTCTTGCCTCTTGTCTCATTCTCTCATTTCCATTATCATTCATAATTTAGATGTATTTGTAATAGCTTAGTATTTCTATTCACATTAACATATCTCATGTAGTCTAATTAGTAATGGTTGTAAAACAATTATCTTGTTTAGCTTAGTTTCATCCTTACACTCATATTAGCATAGTTCATTCTTGCATTACATGTTTAAGGGTTCTATAGGAAACTTGCACCTTTTCTCTTATCTCAAGAATCTCCCATTGCATGGTTTACTAGCAAGGGTTGTGTCTCTAAGGTTCAGTTGAGAGCTCTTTGTATGCTCAAAAACACACCTTTGCACTCTATGGATAGGGGGCTCTAAGCGAACATTTGAGTGTTCTAATCCATGGGTCATATTGGATAGAAGGGTTTGGAGAAGTGCAAAAACTTTGTGTACAACCTCTATATTATTCCTTTTATAATAGTAGAAATGCAACTGATCTCAACAAGTCAACTCTTTCTCTATCCTCTTAAAATGCCTCTTTCACACCAAGCACTTCTTAGATCTCAATGCTAGATCTCCAACTTGTATCATAATACTTCCTTTCATCACTTACTCACATTACACTTCACATACACAAAAACACTTGATCTACTTTACTTACACTCCTTACATATATCATCACAAACAAAATAACTTTCCTTTACACTAAGTCCGCAAAATAATTTATTGAGTCAACCTTGAGGCTTTCCAAATTAATTTCAATAGTACCTTTTTAAAATAACACATTACATTACATGTTTTCATAATTACATAACATTGTATGCTTACATGATATTAAACTTCTCACAGAAATGACCTCAAACTTTTCATACTTGTTGACATCATTATAATCATGATGTCTAGTTCCTTTCTCTAATTGCACTCAACTAGACTCTATCCCTGTTAGCAGATACAATCCAATTACTAGAAATAACTTCTCAAGAACTCCATCTACAAATTTTCTTCTATAAATCTTGAATAATTGTCACTGGTCTTCAATTTCTTGCATGTGCACTTACCCACTAAATTAAGAAGTTTTATAGAACATTAGCCCAACTACACTTGGCCTCATCTTCAATCCCTGATTCATATGATCTTGATCTCTATCTTCTACTCTGCCAATCTTCTCAATATATTGACATTAATGACAAATTTAGTCACAAATACTATTTTTAATATCTCCAATGCTCTAGAAATGCTAGGATACTCCCCCATACGAATACCATCATCATTCATGCTATCTATTTCCCCCTTTGTCATTGATGGCAACATAGATGAAAAAAATCTATGTTCTAGGAATACCAAACATACTATTCTACTTGTAGACGCTTATATTTGTCCCTAAAAACTATATTAATTTATTAATATTGCCTATGACATAGTAATTAATTATTAATTAATTAGTTATATTGTTCACATTCTTCTACTTATTTAATTAAATTATTTTAATTAAATGAGTTCATTCTCCTAAGTATTTAAATTTAATTTAAATACCCCTAGCCTTAATGTGTTAAATTAATTTAACACATGACCCTCCATCATCCCTTTTTAAAAATAAATTTTGTTTATTTAATCCTCAAATCCTATTAATTTTTCTAAACCTATGATTAAATTAAATCTTATTTAATCTTAAGCCTAGCCTAAAACCTAGCCTACAACCATCATTTTCATCCTCTTAATCCTACTTCTTCTCTAATCCCACTTAATCATTCTTAATTTCACTCCTAATCCCCCTCATTAGCCTAAGAGTGTGCTCACACGTGTGAGATGGCATGCCTACACACTCCCCTTTGCACTCTTGTCTCCGACTCTTCTTCTCAAGTTTGCTCACACATGTGTGAGCAAACTTTGAATTCTTGACCATTTGCATGGCTTGCATGTCACCTTATGTGGCACCCATATGGATGCCACCTCACCAAGCCCTCCCTCAAGCCTATAAATAGAGGCCCTATCTCAAGCATTTGCATCTCTCATTATTGCATTGTTACCATGTTGGTTTGAGATTTGAACTTGCATTCATAGTTTGAGATTTCATTGTAGTTGAGTTTGTATTTTAGTTTAAGATTTCATAGTAGCTTTCATGGTGATTTTTAGGTGCATACTAACCTTTTGGTAGCTGGTTTAGCTTTGCATTTGCATTGTTCCTCTAGTTTCTTTATGCATGCACATTTCCATTGCATTTACATTTTAGGGTAGTTTGCATACTAGTTAGCTTTCTTGGTTACATTTCATATCATCTTCATTGAATACCTTCAAGTATGGCTTTCTCCATAGCCATTTCTTGAGGTGTTCTCCATCTCATATAGCTTAGGTTTATGGTTCTCACAATCATTCACATTTGCACACTCACATTCAAGAGATTCACCACATTGTTGTGTTTGGGAGAGCACACCAAGCATACCCCCCATCCTAACACACCAACAAGGCCTCTCATGGGTTCCCTTGTTGAGCTATAGAGGTGGATAGAGGATTTGGTTTGTTGGCTGCTTAGAGTTGCAAAACTCAAGAAAGCATTAGTTAGTTATGTTTCTTCATTTTGTTGTGTCTTTGATGCATATTTGAGGTTTTTAACTAATGTTTTTTTGTTGATTCATGCTCCCAACAAGTCACATTTTCTAGCACACATTTTGGCATGCCTGGTGGGACTCATGTCCATGATTTCATTCCAAAAATCTATGAGCAAACCTCATTTAGTCATCGAAAACCTTGTAGTGTCATTTCCATAGGTCGCAGGGTTGTCTGTGTTTCTCGTCTCTGCAGATCAGCATCTATGTAGACGAGCTTCTTTGCTCTTTAGCATCTTTGCCATAGTTAAAACAACTTACTTGTATTTCTATTTTAGCATCTACATTTTTATTCTGTCATTCAAATTTTTATTCTGTCATTTGTGAAGATTATTTTGTCATCTACGAAGATTATTTTGACATCTACAAAGTTTATTTTGTTGTCTATGAGGTTTGTTCTAGCATCTATGTTTTGTGCGCATCCTAGTTTGTCATCTCTGAATATTAGCGTCTCTGCATTTTAGATTGTTGTCTATGTCTAACAAGCCATTTAGTCTCTTGAAAAGTGCACTTTCTATCGTCTGCATTGTTTGGTGTTTACATTTTTGGCTTCTTCATATTTCGTCATCCCTGCAGATTAGTGTCTCTGCCTGTATTTTGTCGTCTCCATTTTGTGAGAGAATTGTATAGTTTTGAATAATAATTTTTGCTAACATATTGATTTGTAGATTTTTACTAACAGTTTTGATACAGAGAATTAACCTTGAAAACCTAAAAAGAAAAACCAATAGTGATTTTTATCACTAAAGGAGATTTGTAGTGATTTTGGTCACTTGAACTTAAGGGTTAATGAACTTGTATGGATTAAACACTTTCATTTGAATGCATGAATGTTTAGGTTAGCCAACATTTGGATTTGGTGCTTAAAATTGACATGAATGTTTAGATTAGCCCACATTGGACTTGGTTCTTAAAATTGACATGGATGTTTAGGCTAGCAAACATTTCAGCTTGGTGCATAAAATTGACATGAATGTTTAGGATAGAAACAACATTTAGTTTTGGTACTTAAAAAGAATTCACACCATTTTGAATGCATTAAGGGACAATGGACATGTATGCCTAGGCTAGATCACATTTAGAATTGGTGCTTAAAATGGACGTATATGCCTAGGCTAGATCACATTTGGATTTGGAGCTTAAAATGAAGTCATACACTCTTGAATGCACTAAGGTAAATTGACTTTATTTTTTGCATTTTTATTTTCAACATTTTATTGTCACACACTCGCTTTACTTTCTTGTTGACAAATCTACATTTTCTTTTTATGTTGGTGCTATTTGAAGTTGGAAAGAACCTTGCATGTTTTAATCATGAGTGTCTTCAAGTAGATAAAAAACTTAAAGCTTCATTGGGAAAGAACAAGTGTCTTTTAAACCCTAAGACCACTTACGTATTCTCTCCCCTTGCGCCTTTAGGTGATCTTGGGTGCACAAGAAATAAGTGGTTTTAATTTTCTTTTCTTTAGGAGGCCTACTTGGGGATTTCATCACCCCTTGGGATGACCTCAACTCCAGTGTTCTGGTGGAGTATAAATAGCAGGAGGTGAATCGAAAGACACCTCTCTTGGAAGCATAATATTGTCACTCTTGGCTAAGCCCCAAAGAACTTAATACTTTTGGTAAGTGAAGGAAGATATTTGTGTTACCATCTCCCCCCAGCTGTGTGGCAGTATTTTATTTCATGTATAGATTTGGGCCTCACATACCTTGTGCATATCGAGGACACCCCTTAGATAAACCTTGTTCATCCTAGTGGCAGCCTTATTAGGATTGTTGGCATGTTCAACATGCTTGTTCAAACATTTAAAACCTAAGCCAAACATCAAACAAATTCTAAGATGAGTGAAATTGTGAGGTAACCTTTCATTAAGTGAAACAGTGGTAAGTGAGGTCCTCTTGACTCACGGTTATTTCCAGTAGGTCTTACATTGATAGTGGTTGAGTGTAGTTAAGTCTTGTTGCAAAGTTTTTGGGTGCTTAAAATTTGGGTCTTATTTTATTCCTACCATGACCAATAAAGTCAATCATGTCAAGCACAATAAAGTGAAATTGTCCAAACCACCCGTCTACAAGGAAAGGAAGAACTTAGCACATGGTGACAAATAATTTTGATATGCTATCAAAGAAATTCAAAAGGAAGAAGTTAGAAAAGACCATTATGATAGAATTGAATACAATGGAAAACTTCAAAATTGGTCTGCCTTCCCAGGAGTGAACCCAAGGTATTTATTTCCAATGAACGAGGATTGAGTTAACTGCATAAGTGACCATAATATCTTCCATTTTCTATATGTACCTCTATTTTCCAAACTCTTAGTCTTTCACTTTCAAATTTTCTTCTAAGGAGCTTGAACCTTTAAAACACCTTTTGAAATTGTAACACTGGACCTTTTATCTATAAGCAAACATTTATCCTAATTACACTTACTTATTTGGGATCACAAGTCCATCTCCAAATAGTGAGTAATGAATTTGGTGTCATATCTTGCCTAAATATCACTTGACTATCTTTGGTGGGAGAAAGATACCATTATCCTCTAATCAAACTTTGTTTGCTAAACTGAGGTCTTTTGTTCACACTTGGGTAGTTAACCCTTTAATCACATAAGGTTAATAACTCTCATCCTCATTTTTCTTTTTCTTCCATAATCTTCCACCCATCAGTTGGTCACTATTGCATGGTACACACATGATCAAGAAGGTTCACATTTAATCCCATGTCATGTTTGTGGGAATCATTGAGACAATCAAAGATGGAGAATCCATTTGCTCCACTAACAACTTCATTAGGGAGCACAATTCCCTCTAGTTCAAACCTTGGTATGCCTAACTCAACATCTGCATAAGAACTAGAAGATCCCTTTTGTAACACAACTTTGGGGGGTAGTGATGAAGAAGTATACCAAGATGAAGATCCTATTGATCCCAATGATGTACCTAGTGATGTTAGGAAATTCCTTACAGATCCCTACAATGTGGAAATGATAAAAAAATCCATTAGGGAAAACAAAAATGAGATATTCCTAAATTTGGTCAAGGACGGTGTTAATGTTCCCCCAAGCTTTGATGAGAGCACTTTGTTTAAATAAATTACCAAAGGTGGTGCTCCCATATTACCCACTTAAAACACATCTCTGACTTCTAGCAAAGGGAAAGAAACCATGGTGACAACTAGTGCTATGCGTACATCTAACACTTCCACACAAGCCGCATTCCAATTGAGTGCAGAACATATTCAAAAAATCATTAGCGCCATTCCAAATGTTACCACACATGCTAGTATTCCACAATCTACTTTGACAACTTCAAATATGGGATGCTTAGGCATTGGGCAAGTGCCTACTTAGCCAATGGAAATTCTAACACAACCAATGCACTCCTCTTATTTACAAGTACCAACCAGTATGGTAAAGACATCCGTGCCTATTTTGACAACTACATATCAATACATTGGTCAAAGTGGAATACTTACACCTCCTCACACTACATTTGGGACTCACTATAATTTAGGAGCTGGATTTGTAAATTCCCAACAATCACAAGTGCAACCTAATCAAGATTTGGCTCAACAATTCCAAGAATTGCAAAATTTGGTCCTTAACATGAACAACAAAGGGGTGAAGGATGTCTCTTTTGAAGAAATTTGTCCTTTTCCATTTGATAAATCCATCAATATGGTACCATTTCCATCTGGTTTTTAAATTCCTAAATTTGACAACTATATGGGAGAGACATGCCCTGCCACACATCTCAAGAAATTTTCCATTTTGTGCCAAGAAGTAGCTTTCAGGGATGATTATCTTCAGAGACTCTTTGCACAAAGTCTTGGAGGCCCTATAGTAGAATGGTTAATGAATTTACCTAAGGGCTCCTTTACTTCCTTCAATGATTTGACAAGCAAGTTTATAGCACAATATTCTTACAACATTGAACATCATGCCTCATTGAGTGATTTTTGCAACACAAAGCAACGAAATGGTGAAACTTTTGCCAACTTCCTACAAAGGTGGAGACATCTTGCTAATCATATGCCCTATAAAATTGAGGATTCCCACCTTGTGGATATATTCATCAAGAATTTGATACCTGAAATGTTCTTCCACATGAAGATGGCTAGCCCTAAAGACTTTGCCACTTTAGTCAAGAAGGGTAAAAACATTGAAAATGGACTTTTGGAGAAGGGTACTATTAAGCATTATAACTCATCATCCTCGCACAATGAGTTAAACAGAAATAGAAAATCCAAATTCTAGTCCAAGAATAAGGGTGTTACACATGATGGTGTTACTAATGTAAAAAATCTTTAAGGAGGTAACAAAAACTACCGTAATGGAAACAACAACAATTCGAATCATGATAATCAAGGAAATCAACAATCTCGTAATCAAATGCAATTCTTTCCACACAACACCAACTAATTTCACGACTATGATCAAAATAGGAAGTTCACTAACTTTACTGAACCTTTGGAGGCCATCTTTCAAAAATTAGTGGATCACAACTTGATGGTATTTCCTAACACCCGTCCTTTTGATGAGAATCAACCGAAGTCCAAGTGGTATAGGGAAAATGAATATTGTAAATACCGTCGCATCAAAGGACATGACACCAAAAAATGTATCAAGCTCAAAGTTTTTATCCAAAATCTTGTTGATGATGGGGAAATCGAAGTAGAAGGAGGTCCAACTTCTAAAAATGCTAAGTTGAAGATCTTCCAAAAGCCATTCCTTGATCATAACAATGATAACAAAATACCAACAATGTGAATCAAGCTTCCATATCAAATTGAATTACCTTATGATTATTCTACTAACCACATATCAGGATTTGACTCCTTGTTTGGTAAGATAGAAACTAGCGATATATGTGGATTTGACTCCTCGTGTGGTCACATTGAAGAAGTAGACACTCATGTGAATACCCTTGTCTTACAAGCAGTTGATTGTGATGCCACCACTTGACAAGGAAGACTTACTTTGCAAGTTGCCACTCCTAATCAAACTAACCTCTCAGTGCCACATGCACCTACTACACCATCCACCTCATAAAGGCTTGCTTCTCACTATGATGTGTTATCCCAGTTAGGTAAGGCTCCTACACAAATATCTATTCTTGAGCTCCTAACCACATCATCCATCCACAAAGAAATCTTGGAGAAGGCTCTTTTAGAATCTCGTGTTCCTAAAAACATCAATGCCTTCCAATTCACTGCCATGATTAGAAACCTTGCTGCCCAAAAACACCTTGTCTTCATAGATAAAGATTTCCAAGGTCCTAATCCCCATGATAATTTTTCGCTCCACATTGAAGTCCTTATACAGTGACATAAGATTAAAAGAGTCCTTATAGACAATGGATCTAGTTTGAACCTTTTTACATTGAAAATGATTTGCTTCTTTAGACTTCCAGAGGATATTCTAGATGTTAATAAAAGGATCACAATAAAAGCATATGATGAGAGGGAAAGAGAATCAAAAGGTGTTATCATGTTGCTCCTAAAAGTTGGACCAACCATCATAAATAATGAATGCCATGTCCTACACTTGGATTTTCCATATAACATCTTGCTTGGTAGATCATGGATACATACACTAAAGGCAGTCCCATCTACCTATCATCAATGCTTGAAATTCCTCCACCAAGGAAGAGAGGTCACAATCCTAGGGGATCCCACTCCTTTTGCATTTTGTAAAAGATTGAAATTTCCACTAGTAAATTTTTGTCCAATCAGGGAGTTTTCCAAAGTTATACCTAAGTCTCTCACCATAACATAATCACCTTCCAAAACAATGCCAGAATTGGCCAATGATGATTCCAATTCCTGCAATGGAAAAGAGAAGGTGGGAGATACTAAGGTCAATACTACAAGGAAGAAGGTTGCTTTTACTAATTTAGGAATGGGAGAGTATAAGTTTGAAAATGCCTTGTGTGTTGGACAACTACCACTCTCCCCTTGTTCCTTTGGAAAGCCTTCACAATTGCCACCTCCTACCAACAAAGAGACTGTGCATATTAACAAGACAACATTTGAACATTGGGGTTCACTTAGTGATGAGCATATGGAATCTAATATCCTAGATTGGCTATATTATGACGAAAAAGATGCAACTGTGGAGTTCCCCAAAGATAAGTATATTAAGGCCCCTCCCATTATCAAAAACATGGGATATCATGGAACTGGCCTTGGACCTAAAGAAGATGGAATGAGACAACCCTTAGAAGCTAATAGCTATCCTAAAGGATGTGGATTGGGTTCCATTAAACCTAAGGTATCCTTTGCTGAAAACTATTGTATGGTTGAACCTGATTCTGAGACTGAAGAGGAGGAATTTTTTGAAGTGCCTTTCCAATACATTGAGGATGACCTAGATAACTATGTCCATGCCATTACCATAGATGAACTTTCATCCATCGACCTACCTCTCACTAACCCTAACATGATAGACTGGGACCTTCAAGATACACCACTGATTCTCGATATCTGTATGTCTGATGAAGCAATGATGGCACTCTTTGTTCTTAAGAATCTCTGAGATTATGAAGATGAGATCCAATACAATGAGGAAGCCTGTTTTGGTAGCCAAGTCAACTCTCTTAGTAACAAAAGTGAAAAAGAAAATAAAAATAGAAAGATAAAAGAAACATCCTCTAGTGAAAACTTCTTTGGGGCACTTTTGGATGAAGAAAAAGATAAAATAAAGGACACATCTTCTGGGGAAAAGCTCTTAGAGATGCCAGAAGAGGGAGAGATTGACTTGTCATTTAGATCTTTAACACGAAAAAAGCCATCTATTTTGAATGAAGACACAATTCTAGTCAACTTGGGTACAAAGGATAATCTACAAATCACCTACATTGCCGCTACCCTGAATCCTAAAGAGCAAAAGGCAATGATTGAATTCTTGAAAAAGGGAAAAATCAATTTTGCGTGGACATACAAAGACATTCCTAGTTTAGACACTGATTTGGTTGTGCATCATTTGATAGTAGACCTTAGGATTAAACCAGTGAAGCAAAAATTGCACAAGATGCATCCTAAGGTAGCACTTTTAGTCAAAGAAAAATTGCAAAAAATGTTAGAGGCAAAGTTCATCCATCCTATTGATTATCTTGAGTGGGTCTCTAACATTTTTCTTGTAGGGAAAGCATTTGGGGGCATTCGTGTTTGTTCATATTTTTGAGATTTAAATCTTGCATGTCCTAAGGATGATTTTCCACTCCCAAATATAGACATCATAGTGGATTTGACTACTAGACATGTGATGTTATCTTTGATGGATGGATTTTTTGGTTATAACCAAATCAGAATTACAAAAGAGGATCAATATAAAATGACATTTACCACCCCATGGGGAACCTTTTGTTATCAAGTCATGCCTTTTGGGTTGAAAAATGTTGACGCCACTTATCAACGTGCAATGAACACCATATTTCATGATCTTCTACATGTCATAATGGAAGACTATGTTGATGACATCCTAGGAAAATCAAAGACACGTGAGTCCCACATTGATATTCTCACCACCATTTTTGAAAGGTTGGAGAAATATAAAGTGTTCCTTAATCCAAAGAAATGTGTATTTGGGGTCAAATCAGGCAAATTGTTAGGCTACATTTTGTCAAGAAGAGGTATTGAGGTAGATCCTGCAAAAGTGAAAGCCATCATAGATATGCCTCCACTTAGAACATTGAAACAACTCTGTAGTTTTCAAGGAAAGTTACAATCCATTAGGAGATTTGTGTCACAATTGGCAGATAAGGTACATCCACTCTAGCATTTGCTTCACAAGGGAAACAAGTTTCAATGGGATTGTCTATGCCAAAAAGCATTTGAACAAATTAAGACATATTTGGCTAATCCTCTAGTTCTAGTCCCTCCAGTTGTAGGATGACCATTGATTCTATACATTTCAGCTGCTTTAGTTTCCCTAGGAGCACTTTTGGCACAATTAGATGACAATGGGAATCAGCAAGCTATAAATTACCTCAGTCGAACACTAGTTGGTTATGAGTTGAACTACACTACTATTGAGTGAGCATGTTTGGCTATAGTCTTTTGCAGATAGAAGTTATGCCATTATATGCTTAATCATACTACATACCTCATTGCCAAAATAAATTCACTCAAATATTTGCTATCAAAAACTGCCCTCACAGGTCGTGCAACAAAATGGGTCTTGATTTTGAGTGAGTTTGACATTTTTTATAAGGATTTTAAAGCCATTAAGGGACAAATAATTGCATATCAGCTTGATGAAGCTCCCCTTCAAGATGAGCATCCCATTGTAGCAGATTTTTTAGATGACAACATCATGATAGTAGCCCCTACTACACCATGGAAACTCTTTTTTGATGGATCCTTTACAAAAAAGGGATTGCAAGCAAGAATTCTATTTGTAACACCACAAGGGGATCTCATTCCTAAGTCATATAAAATCTCATTCCCCTAAACAAATAATATAGTTGAGTATGAAGGCTTAGTCATAGGATTATGTCAAGCTATTAGATGGAACATTAAAAGCCTTCTTGTTTTTGGGGACTCACAATTGGTTATCAAACAAGTCATAGATGAATATCACACCAAGGATGAGAAATTGTTGCCCTACCATGAGATAGTTGAAGATCTTAAGAAACACTTTACAGAACTTATTTTTTAGCAGATTCTGAGGGCTAATAATAAAGTAGAAGATGCCATGGCTACTATTGCCTCCATGATTGCCATGCCAGAATATAGTCCTAAATGTGAGTTTCTTGTTGAGAATCTTTTCACTCCTTCTTATGAGCAAACTGATTCAGAGTTGGTGTGTGAGATTTTCAGTCCCGAGTCTCCATGGTATGCTGACATCTTTGCCTATTTAAGTCACAAAACCATTCCCATATCCCTCACCCCAAATCAGAGAAAAACCTTTATTCGTTGCACAGCTTGATATACCATCCTAGGTGATGCACTTTTCTAAAAAAATTTTGATGGAACCCTCCTCCAATGTCTCAGTTTAGATGAAGCTAGAATAGCATTAGAAGAGGTTCACCAAGGGATTTGTGGTACCCACTCTAGTGGCCTTACATTAGTGAAAAAGATTCCTAGGATAGGTTACTATTGGCCCACTATGGAAGTAGATGCATATCATTTTGTGAAGAGATGTGTTCCTTGTCAGCAGTATGGCAATTTGATATATACTCCTACCCAAGACCTCCAACCCACCATCACTCCATGGCCCTTTTCCTGCAGGGGATTCGATCTTGTTGGTCAAATATACGCAAATTTCTCAAATGGCCACAAGTGCATTATTGCTGCCACTGAGTACTTCAAAAAGTGGGTCAAGGCCATTCCATTAACCTACATAACTTGAAAATATATTTTGAAGTTCATCTTGAACTACATTATTTGTCATTTCAGTATACCTCAAGATATTATGACTGATAATAGAACCCTCTTTAAAAATCACGAGGTTGCCACATTGTGTAGGAAATTCAAAATCACCTAGCATTTTCCCACCAGATACTACACCTAAGGTAATGGCCAAGCTGAAGCTACCATTAAAACCATTTTGAAAATCCTAAAGAAAATCATTGATGCAGCTGGCCGTGATTGGCACATCCAAATTGCTCCTACCCTTTGGGCTTATCGCACCTCCATCTGTACCCCCATAGGAGCCACCCCATTTTCCCTTGTTTATGGTTTTGAAGCCATCTTGCCCATTGAAATTGAGCTCCCTTCCCTTAGAATCTCTCTCAAGAATTTGATATCCAAAGAAGAATATCGAGTTGCTCACTTGCAAGAGCTGGCACTCCTCGATGAGAGATAACTCAATGCCCTAAACCACCTCCATGTGTATCAAAATTTCCTTTAGCTTTAGTATCACAAGAAAGTCAAGCCATGAGAGTTTGAAGTGGGTGACTTAGTTTTGTAGCATAATATGAGGAATCTCTAGAATCATGAAAGAAAGGAAAATTTGAGGTAAATTGGCTATGTCCATTTATTATTACAGCCAAGTATGGTTCTGGGCCATATCAAATTGCTACTCTAGAGGGAGATTTGCTCCCTGAGCCTATAAATATCCAGCATCTCAAGCAGTTCTATGTTTGAGCCTTTGTAGTTCTTATACAATGTTTATAGTTTTGCAAAAATCCAAAAAAAATCATAAAATTTTCTTGAAAAAAGCCTAAAAAGCAGAAAATGTTCCTGAAAAAAGTATGGTTGATCCATTGTCTATAAGGCTTGTTCTACCTCACTTCATTCCACCCTTCCATTTCCCTTGTCCAAAGTTTTATGTAGCCTTTTTTTTGTCATGCATCCAATAAAAGACCTCTTGTCTGTGAGGCTTCACTCAACTTCCATCTTTTGAAAGACCTCTAGTCTGCGAGGCATTTTCCTATCGAGTGATTGTCAATCCCATTACGCTAAGATTTCTCACAACAGTGACCACACTTGGACTTACATAAAATCACCATTGGAGGATTAATGATTTGAGAAGTTTCTTCACTTCATAGCCCTAGCCGAAATCACATGACTTTATGATCATTGACATTCAATTTGACACATTAGTATAGGATAGATCCTTCCTATAGGCAACATTGCGACATTCACTTCTAGACCTAAGGTTCTTGGCAGAAACTGTGGATTGAATCACTACTTGGTCATGAGTTCTCTTATTTGGTTGATTTTATTTTTGTGTGTTAATGGAAGCCTTTTTAGGATGTGCCTTGATCTTCCATATTTTTGGTTGTCCCTGAATGGTTCTCATTGACTACACATGTTTTTTGTGGTATGATTTATTTTTTGAGGCTTTATTTCATATGTGTTAGTTTCAGGTTATGTTAATGCATTGCGTAATGGGGGCAACAGGTTAGCACACATACCACCAAAGATCCCTAAAAGACTTTGGGTGTGCCTAGACCTCTCCATTGTGTATATGGCATTTGATGCATCATAACTATTAAAACTACACCTATCATTTTAAAGTCTCTATGGTTTGTCTAGATCACACAAAAGAGTCATGTCATTTATGCTTCTATAGCATATAATGCATAAACTCATTTGCAAAATCAACTTAACGTGTGCTCTCCATATAAACACAATGGAATCTCTTGATATCATGTAGTTAGGATGCATGTAGGATAGGGTTTCATTTGAGTCATGCTTGAGAGAAGGTTCTATTTATTTCCCCCCTCCTAGGCTACGTTGCTAGGTTTCTATGAGTGATAGTTTTGATAGATATTCATTCATTAGTTCATTTCCATTAGGTTGTATTAACTTCTAATTATTGCATTCATTCATTTTCCATTACATTAGTGCTCATTTGATTTATCTCATTTACTATTTCTTAGGCATTTTTAGTTCATTTTATTAGATTGCATTAGTTCATTCCATTAGTTGCATACATTCATTTTAGTCATCACATCTAGGGGCATATACATCATCTTATCTAGTGCATCTATACATGTAAAGTAAAGCATACATTTCATAATCGCCCATAAATCTGCATCACACACATGTTAGGCATCATATGCATACATCATAGGAAACATCACATAGCATCACATCCTGCATCACAAATGTTAGTATCCACATAATAAACATCATATGCATCACATAAGTCCATACACATATAGAACCATCGAATCATGTCATATATATATCTCAAAAAATAGTGTCTCTACAATCCATATACAAATCATGTAGAATCATATAGTACAAATGCATCATCAAAAACCTCGCTGCATTTGTACATATTTGTCAAAAAAAAAATCACTATATAAAATCAAGCTATTGGCTGTGAGGGCCTAGCCCCTCCAGTATCCCCCCCTCGAGGAGGTCTTTGCTATCCTACAAATTTCTCTAATCTGGCTCTTCCTGTCGAGATCCATGAACTGGCTCCCCTCTCAAAATTTGGCTATCACCGATCAGTAGGCACCACCTCAATATAAAGCAACCTATAATAGGCTACCTCTCATATGGCCTGTGCCTCTACTCGGCTAGCTGTGATGGCCTCCTGCATCACTTAGACAACTACCCTAGGCTATGGCATCTATCTAGCTATGTCCCTTTGCCTATAGTATCTATCTAGGTACGCTTGATGGGTTCCTTGCTCGGCTCGTAATGCAGCTACCTCCCCTTAGAGTCTCTCCAGCTCTACTCGCTCCTCTATCCCTGTATGGATACCAATCTCTACAAACTCCCCAACATCCACCCATGCCTATAGGGATGCTAAGGCCTCCTATGCACTGTCTCCCCTAGCCCTCTATACTTGCAGCTCTACCTGTATGGCCCCCATGTAGGCCTGCTCTAAGCTATCTGCTCGTGTTTGGTGCACCTGTGATATCCCTTGTAGCTAGGCTACCTCTGCATAGAGGCTATCTCACTCTGCCCTCACCATATTCTAGTCCTCTGCTAGCCCTTGTCTCTATCCCCTTGCTAGCACCTATACCTATACCTATGGCTATGGTTGTTCCTATACCTTTGTTTGGGGCCCTATCTGTGGTGGTCCCTGTACTGGTGCTAGCCCTCAACCCCTCCTCACACTGGCTCTATGCTTGTAAGGTCCCTACTATGTACCCTATGCTAGAGGTGGCATCATAGGTACTTGTCCCCCATCCCCTGTGCCATCTTTGTCACCCTGTGCCTACTCTGCTAGTGGAGGTGCCCCTGGCACTATGAGTTTGACTTGTTCGTGGGCTACCCACCATTGTGCATATGTTGGTGTGACACTTGCATCTCCCCTATCTTGTCCATGCACCCATGGTACTGTTGGCATTGATACCCATGATATACAGGCCATTTGAAGGGTGGTCCTATCCCGCCATAGCTAACCATACTCTCGCGACACCATAGGATATAAGAATCTATCTGGCACTACATCTTGTGTCCTACCAAACTACTGTCACACTCGAGAGGGCATGTACTACATGATCACGTGCATGGATCGACCAATGATCCAGCAATCAGTCTATGCATACAAGAGGTACATTTGATCCTCCATTTCATCCTCACCACTTGCTGCTATTGTCTACCCCCATCGCTCTACCCCATCATATGGAGTCCACTCGAACATGATAATCTCATTGATGCACTGGTGCCAGAACCCCATAGACTCTATCGATGTATATTGGATTAGAGATCGATATCTATAGGAAAATGGCTTGCTAGGCTGCCTAGTCTCCCACCTAGTGATGCGCCGTATGACCCCAATGTGCTCCCATGACTAGGCCATTGGTAGTGTCAGTCCTTGTCCTATAGTGTGCTGGGTCTGATATGCACACATGTGTAAATTGTGATATAACTTGGCCAAGATCATCTATCCCTAGCAGTAGATCTCTGCCTCCTCCTATAGCAGGGTGCTTAGTACTTGCACCCAACTGATCAGCCACTCGTGTCCTACATGATCTAGCATCATCTTCCATATTAGTGAGGCTAGGTATACTACCAACCTTGCTAGCCTCTGATCTAGAGCTCCTCTCCATGATAGCCATGATTTTCAGACTAGTAATCACTGTTGTCATCTACCAAAGCACTCCCTTAGGAATGAATTAGAACCCTCTAGTACATACTCTAGGCATGTGCCTCTGATCGACACTCGCAAGATCCACCACACATCTAGGAGTGTGACTGTAGCCTCCCTTGTTAGCAGATGGAAGCTCCATGTCAGTGTGTACCATCGCTCTATGAGCACCAATAGCTGCGCTAAGTGGGCACTCAGGTCTGGCCACTCGTGAATGTGCTCTAGGCCTCATAGTCGCACATGTCCCTAATCCTCATCTGTGAGTCTCTCCTTGAGTCTCTCCTAGATCACGATGGTTAGAGGGTAGTGCTCCCTTGACCTAATTACCACCTTGTCCTCCTATAGCATAGACATTTAGTGAGTCAATCTTTCTAGCCTATGACGTGCCTAGAATGGGGCATCTTCCCATACCTCCTTTTGATCTGTCTCATTAGGTGGAACCACTAATCGGTGCAGACAACGATATGCATAGACACTAATAAGTGAAAATACTAATGCACACAAATGCTGATTAGTGAAAATGTTGATCCGCATAGTCATTGATCAGTGTAGACGACAACATTTTGTCATCTGTAGAGATGACGACTTGTTCTCCGTCATCTCCACTGGCCCTAATCCTATTTTTCCATTTGCAAAGATGACATGATGAAACTTGTCATCTCCATGTCACCTTTTCCCCCTTTTGGCATCTTTGTAGATGAAATGATGGATACTGTCATCTCCATAGATGCTGAGGTTGTCACTTTTTCGTCTGCGCAGATGATAAGGTTGAGACTGTCATCTCCGCTTGGACTCATTTTTGATACATTTATGACATATTAAATACACCTAACCTAGCCTAGTCTACCAAAACACAAAGAGGATCAGATGACTTACTGGTGGGCCCATCTCTGCTACTTGCTGGTACTCCCAAATGCGTTCACCAAGCTACAATCGATCAATGGGGTCCATGTTTGCTCTAGATGCTCTGCTTGTGGTGTGACAATGACCTTCTTTGGGCCTGTCAGAGGCTTATATAGGCCCCCCGCGGATCCCGTTTGAGCCCATGTCTTCCTTGAGCCTTGTTTGTTCCTTTTTTACTCGCAAGCCATGAAAATACTGTTATTTATTCCTATTTTTGTCCTTTTTCTTCTTTTCTTAATACCTTTTCATGAAAATTACCCAAAATTTATTTTTTCCACAATTTTCACGAGGGGCACCCTCCTCCTCTATCGTCACCATAGGACTCTCACCTTCTCTAGGGAAACCTATTTATTTTTTGCTTTGATATGATGTCATTTTGACATCACATCAAAGAGGGGAAAAATGTAGATGCTTAAAATCATCCCTAAAAATTATATTAATTTATTAATATTGCCCATGACATCGTAATTAATTATTAATTAATTAGTTATATTGCTCACATTCTTCTACTTATTTAATTAAATTATTTTAATTAAATGAGTTCATTATCCTAAGTATTTAAATTTAATTTAAATACCCCTAGCCTTAATTTGTTAAATTAATTTAACACATGACCCTCCATCATCCCCTTTTTAAAATAAATTTTGTTTATTTAATCTTCACATCCTATTAATTCTTCTAAACCTATGATTAAATTAAACTTATTTAATCTTAATCCTAGCCTAAAACCTAGCCTACTACCATAATTTTCATCCTCTTAATCTTATTTCTTCTCTAAACTCACTTAATCATTCTTAATCTCTTTCCTAATCCCTCTCATTAGCCTAAGAGTGTGCTCACACATGTGTGAGAAAAATTTGAATTCTTGACCATTTTCATGGCTTGCATGTCACCTTATGTGACACCCACATGGATGCCACCTCATGAAGCCCACCCTCAAGCCTATAAATAGAGGCCTTGTCTCAAGCATTTGCATCTCTCATTATTGCATTGTTACCATGTTAGTTTGAGATTTGAATGTGCATTCATAGTTTGAGGTTTCATTATAGTTGAGTTTGCATTTTAGTCTAAACTTTCATAGTAGCTTTCATGGTAGTTTTCATGGTGATTTTTAGGTGCATACTAACTTTTTGGTAGCTGGTTTAGCTTTGCATTTGCATTGTTCATCTAGTTTCTTTATGCATGCACATTTCCATTGCATTTACATTTTAGTGTAGTTTGCATACTAGTTAGCTTGCTTGGTTACATTTCATATCATCTTCATTGAATACCTTCAAGTATGGCTTTCTCTATTGCCATTTCTTGAGGTGTTTTCCATATTATATAGCTTAGGTTCATGGTTCTCACAATCATTCACATTTGCACACTCACATTCAAGAGATTCACCACATTGTTGTGTTTGGGAGAGCACACCAAACATACCCCCCATCTTAACACACCAACAAGGCCTCTCATGGGTTCCCTTTTTGATTTGTAGAGGTGGCTAGAGGATTTGGTTTGTTGGCTACTTAGAGTTGTAAAACTCAAGCAAGCATTAGTTAGTTAATGTTTCTTCATTTTGTTGTGTCTTTGATGCATATTTGAGGTTTTTAACTAATGTTTGTTTGTTGATTTGTGCTCTCAATAGGTCACATTTTATAGCACACATTTTCGCACACCCAATGGGACTCACATCCCTAATTTAATTCCAAAAATCTATGAGCAAACCTCATTTAGTCAAATAAAACCTCACAGTGTCATTTCTACAGGCTGCAGTGTCGTCTGCGTTTCTCGTCTCTATAGATCATCATCTGTGCAAATGAGCGTCTTCGCTCTTTAGCATCTTTTTTGTAGTTAAAACAACTTACTTGCATTTCTATTTTAGCATCTGCATTTTTATTCTGTCATTTAGGTTTTTATTCTATTGTCTATGAAGATTATTTTGTCATCTGCGAAGATTATTTCTATGTCTGCAAAGTTTATTTTGTTGTTTGTGAAGTTTGTTCTGGCATCTACATTGTGTGCATGTCCTAGTTTGTTGTCTCTGAATATTAGTGTCTCTGCATTTTAGATTGTTTTCTATGTTTGACAAGCCATTTAGTCTCTTGAAAAGTGCACTTTCTATCATTTGCATTGTTTGGTGTCTACACTTTTGGCATCTTCGTATTTCGTCATCCTCCCAGATCGGTGCCTCCACCTGTATTTTGGCATCTCCATTTTGTGAGAGAATTGTACAGTTTTGAATAGTTATTTTTGCTAACATATTTATTTGTAGATTTTTATTGATAGTTTTGATGCAGAGAATTAACTTTGAAAATTTAAAAAATAAAACCAATAGTGATTTTTATCACTAAAGTAGATTTGTAGTAATTTTTGTCGCTTAAACTTAACAGTTAATGAACTTGAATGGATTAAGCACTTTCATTTGAATGCATGAATGTTTAGGTTAGCCAACATTTGGATTTGGTGCTTAAAATTGGCATGAATGTTTATATTAGCCCACATTTGGACTTGGTGCTTAAAATTGACATGGATGTTTAGGCTAGCAAATATTTGGACTTGGTGCATATAGTTGACATGAATTTTTAGGATAGAAATGATATTTGGTTTTGGTGCTTAAAAAGAATTCACACCATTTTGAATGCATTAAGGGACAATGGACATGTATGCCTAGGCTAGATCACATTTGAAATTGGTGCTTAAAATGGACATGTATGCCTAGGCTAGATCACATTTGGATTTGGTGCTTAAAATGAAGTCATACACTTTTGAATGGGCTAAGGTAAATTGACTTTATTTTTTGCATTTTTTTCAGCATTTTATTTTCATGCACTCGCTTTACTTTCTTGTTGACGAATCTGCATTTTTCTTTTACGTTTGCGCTATTTCAAGTTGGAAAGAACCTTGCATGTTTTAATCACGAGTGTCTTCAAGTAGATAGAAAACTTAAAACTTTATTGGGAAAGAAAAAACATATTTTAAAACCTAAGACCACTTACGTATTCTCTCCCCTCGTGCCTTCGGGTGATCTTGGGTGCATAAGAAATAAGTGGTTTTATTTTTCTTTTCTTTAAGAGGCCTTCTTGGGGATTTCATCACCCCTTGGGATGACCTCAACTCTAGTGTTCTGGTAGAGTATAAATAGAAGAAGGTGAATTGAAAGATACCTCTCTTGTAAGCATAATATTGTCACTCTTGGCTAAGCCCCAAAGAACTTTATACCTTTGGGAAGTGAAGGAGGAGATTTAGGTTACCATCTCCCCTCGACTATGTGACAATATTTTCTTTCATCTATAGATTTGGGCCTCACATACTTTGTATATATTGAGGAAGCCCCTTAGATAAGTCTTGTTCATCCTAGTGGCAACCTTATTAGGATTGTTGGCATGTTCAACATGCTTGTTCAAACATTCAAAACCTAATCCAAACATCAAACATCAAACCTATCTCTACAAATCTTCATACGAAGGATTAGTTTTGCTGCCTCCAAATCCTTCATAGCAAATGAATGTGCTAACTATTCTTTTAACCCCTTAATGTGATCCATGTTAGACCCAATTACAAGCATATCATCAACATATAAACATACAATAATGTATTTTTCATCATCCAACCTCTTAAAGTAAACAGAATGATCTAAATGACACCTACTATATCCATGCTTATGCATAAAACTATCAAATTTTAGATACCATTGTCAATGTGCTTTCTTCAAGCCATATAAACTTTTCTTTAATATACACACCAAGTTCTCCTTACCTTTGACTTTAAGTCTGTGTGGCTATGCCATATATATCTCTTCATCCAAATCACCATGAAGAAAGACTATTTAAACATCAAGCTACTCCAAATGCAAATCTTCAGTGGACACAATACTTAAAACAATGTGAATAGAAGTCATTTTAACAAGAAGGAAAAATATCTCATCAAAATAAATGCTTTTTTTTTGTACAAATCCTTTTATCACTAACATGAGTTTAAATCTTTTCTTACCTCCATCCTCTTTGTTCAACCTATAAACCCACTTATTCTATAAATCCCTTTTAACTATAGGCAAATTTCATAAATCTCAAGTCTTATTTTTTAGCAAAGAGTCCATTTCATCTTTTATTGCAGACTCCCACCAAATCTTAGTATCCACCTACATAGCTTCATCATAACATTCAGGTTCACCAGCATCTGTTAGTAAAATACAGTACAAAGAAGGAGAAAATTTGTTTGGAGGTCTATTTAGCCTTGTTGACTATCTAACATTCATTGGGGTGTGTGGTATTTGTTGTTGCAATTGTTGCACATCATGAGGAATTTCTAGAACATCAACTTTTGGAGTATCATCTAGCACTACATAATCATCTTCTTTCTTCTCATGTTGCTACAACAAATTTTTGTGCAACACTTTCTCATTGAATATGGCATCCCCACTTCTTACAATTTTACAATTTTCAAAATCCTAAAGCCTATAACCAAATTTATCAATGCCATATCCAAAAAATATACATTTATTTGACTTAGCTTCCAACTTGGTTCTATTTTCAAAATTTATATGAGTGAATGCTTCACAATCAAAGGTCCTAAGAAAAGAATAACTCACCTTTTTACCATTCCATGCTTCTTTTGGAATACCATAGCCCAAAGGAGTAGAGGGACCTGTATTAATAAAATATACAATAGTATTGATAGTGTCTACCCAAATATCTAAGGGCAATCTTGCATGCAACCTCATGCTTCTTACACATTGCATTATAGTCTTGTTCATGCGTTCAACCACTTCATTTTCATGTGAAGTCCTTTGAATATTTTTCTGTCTATGAATACCATAAGTGGAGCAATAATCTTCAAATTTATAACTTCAACATCCAACACCATTATCAAATCTGAGACGTTTTAATTTCTTACTACTGTCATTTTCAACCAAGCTTTTCTATTTCTTAAAAGCTTGAAATACATCTGATTTCTATCTAGGGAAATAAACCCATACTTTTTTCATTGCATATTCAATATATGTAACATAATAATGAGAGCCACCAATGGAAGATACCTAAGTTGGTCCCCATACATTTGTATGCACAAGCTCTAATCTCTCACTTTTCTTTTCCTTCCCAGTCTTCACAAAACTCACTCTTTGTTATTTTTTATACACAACTTTCATAGAACTCCATATTAACATATTTTAGACCTGGTAAAACTTTCCTTGAATGAAGTACTTTCATACCTTTCTCACTCATGTGACCAAGCCTATTGTGCCACATCATTGTATCAAAATCTATAGAAACTATTTTTTCTCCCTACTCAACTGCAACAATTGTTCTTGAACATTCATTTTTCTCTAAAATAATCAAAGTAGAAGGAACAATATGATTTGTAAAAACATATAAGGTGCGTACTTTCAAACCTTTTGCTACTATGAGTGAACCTTTTGAAACCTTCCAATTTTTATCATTAAAAGTAACTACACAACCCTCATCACTGAATTGCCCAGCTGAAATTAAATGCCTACTCAGCCTTAGAACATGTCTTGTCTCATGTAGTAGCCAATGATTTCCCTTTTGCAACTTAATCTTAACTTTTCTCTTTCCAAAAATTTTATAGGGTTCATTATCCTCCAAACAAACATGCCTAAAATTCCCTTAAACATAATCAATGAAATAACCTCTATAAGGTATAACATGAAATGAAGCACCATAATCTAAAACCTATGAATCATCAACACTTTCTAAAGAAAGAAGCAAAGCATTATTTTCAAATTTTTTACTTACCACATTTTCCTCCTTGTTCCCTTCTAGTTTATCTCCTTCATTATTATTTTAAGTCCAATAATCCTTCTTCTTATGCCCTAGTTTCCCATAGTACAAAAAATCTCTTGGTCCTCTAGATTGAGACCTCTTCCCCTTTAACTTTCCTCTTGAATTCCCATGATTTCTAGAATTATTTTCTCTCTCTGTCATTCTACCTCTGCTTTGTGCATTAAATGCACTTCATGATGTAGACCCACCTAAGGTTTTCCTAAGAGTTTTCTCACTCAAAATAACACCGATCACATCATCATATTTTAGGGTATTAGATCTATAAACATAATTATTGACAACCATTACCAAGCCATTCCAACTTTTAAGAAAAGAACACAAAATCAAGAGAGCCCTAATTTCTTCATCAAAATTAATACCCATAGAAGATAATTGACTAGTAATAGTATTAAAATCATTTAAATTATTTTCAATAGATCCACCCTCTACTATTTTCATATTAAATAAACACTTCATAAGAAAAACCTTATTTGAAGCCGAGGGCTTTTCGTACAATTTTTCTAGGGTTTCGATCAACTCTTCTATCATCTTTACTTTTGTAATATTAAATTCCATTGATGGTGTTGGGAATAATCAAATGCTTCCAAGTGCATTTTTGTCTAAAAGATCTTAGTAATCATTTGTCATAGATCCCAAATTCTTGGTTTTTCCTTCCAACAACTTTCATAAATTCTTCTAATAAAGATAGTCTTCCATTTGCATCTTCCATAACTAAAAGTTCTTCCCATTAAACTTTTCCCTCAACTTACTCTCATCTGCTATCACTCCCACTCTACTGTGAGACTCACATTCAACCATGAGACTTTCTTGTGGAGGATAACTAAAAATTAACCTTGCTCTAATACCACTTAGTAGGCTTGAACCACAAACAAAAACAACAATTACATGCAAATATAACCAATATAAAAATTATTAGATTGCACAAAAGAGAACACAAGACACCACAATTTAATGTGGTTCACCCAAACCCTGGGCTATGTCTACTAATTAACAAGTTCAATATTATTATGATCTATTGATTATGACTTGATTAAAATCTATAATCCTTTATAGCTTAATGCCACCACAAGAAGCAAGTTTCAAATCGCATGTTATGGTAAAATCCATAACCCTAAGCTATTTTATACATGTATGTATAGTACTTCCCTAATCTATCACCAAAAAATAACATTCCCTTTGGAAGTGTGTACCTACATAGGTGCGTAATCCCAAGGGTTTGTCCTCCCCAGACCTATAAAAGCCCTCTGCCTTACCCCTTTTCCTCATTCTTCACACTCTCAAGACTCTGTTAGTACACCTCCATACCCATAGAGGTGCTTATAACCATCAAATTTCACATACACATAAATAAACACTAACTTAAGTAGAAAGGTGTACACACCTATCCAAGGTGTGCAAGGTGCACACCTTTAAGCCACAAAACTAAAACTTTAAAAAAAAATCACCTAATTGTAAAGTGCACATATGCACACCTTACACTGCACTAATGAATAACTTAGACAAAGAAAGTGCACAAGTGTGCACCTTTTGAGGTGTACAACTACACACCATCCTCACCTTTTGGTTTGCACAAAATAGGTTATACATATGTGCATCATATCTTGGTAAGGTGCACAAAAGGTTAAAGGGTGCACATATTGCACACCCTGTACGGTGCACAATATCCACAGCTTTTAATTAAGAAGTTTGTTAAGTATGAAGGCGCACCTAGCACACCTTCAAGGTGTACAAGGTGCATCTAAATATGTGTAAATGAGCTAAAAATAATGTTTTAGGGTGTTTTTAGAGATTTATGGTTTCTAGGTCTGATTTTTCACCAATTAGGGTTTGTTTAAAATTTGATTTTTCTACCTCCTAAACTAATAGGCTTTTATTTTTGAGTAGATATAATGGCTTCTTCTTTGTCCTTGTCCTCCCTCACAAAAATAATTACTCCTAAACTGGTGGTCTTTAAGTTTTAAGGTGTCCAATCCCAATCCCATTTTTAGGATGCACATTCAAAGATTTGTGATATGCAAATGAGTTATATTAATTGGAATGCATTTCT
Organism: Cupressus sempervirens; assembly: GCA_028749045.1. Lineage (NCBI taxonomy): Eukaryota > Viridiplantae > Streptophyta > Pinopsida > Cupressales > Cupressaceae > Cupressus > Cupressus sempervirens. The sequence continues at coordinate 509,078,041 of CM053785.1, read as the reverse complement.
AGTTCTTTGTAACAAATGAAACAAAAGGCCCCAGTAGTTTTTGCACTCATAAGCTTAGGATTAGTAAATGTAGCTTCCCACCCTATTTTAGTACAATCTTCCAAGTTGATCATGGATTTGGACAAGAATTATGTTTTAGAAGAGAGGGTGGTAAAAAGTATAATAGGAATATCATTCTTGATCTAAGACCTAAGAATATCAAAATTGTATTCCATCTTTTGATGTCAGACCATCATATAAGACTAACATATTATCAAGTAGAAAGGTGGTATATGGATCATGAAAAAGAAGCTATAGAAATTATTCAATCATCATATTTGATTGATAAGACACCTTTGGGAAGAAAAGCTGGAAAAGTAGATATGACAAGAGGTTACATGAAGGATGATGTCAGACATTCTATAGTGTTCTTGAGAAAGATCATGGGATTACCAGTATCAGGATGCTTAAACATATGGATGGTACACTTCATCAAAACCAGTAGAACAACAAATATGCCAATTGATTGGGCTATAATGCTTAGTGAGAATTTGGATGAATAGCTAGTTGCCATCAAAACTAATCCAAGATTCTATATGACCTCATATTTGGTATATCTATTAGCAAAAAATACTACTAATTACCTAGGGCTATTTAGGAAGGGAAGCATGTAAGATGCTAATGATCAGCCATATGTGGTATACTTGCAACTGGTGAAGAAGAAATTGTTAGATAAAATCAAAGAGTATTAGATTGTGAATGACACTTTCATTTTTGCAATAATCAGATTCATTGAAGATGATTATGCAAAAAGGATATCAATAGAGGCAGCAACAAATATTGTAGAAATAGGTGACTACTACATCCAATTTAAGACATTCACTTACCTAAGGGTAGCAGGCATAATGGTAAATCCTACGAAGCTCCCTAGGTATCTGTCTGATAGACTCATTTTGCTAGAGATAGCAAGGAAACTCACATGTGTATAGAGGAGTGAGGAAACAACATAAGAAGACCTGGGTATGGACCATCACCATAGTTCCTCTTAGAGTTAAGAAAAAGTAGGATATAATGACTTTTGATTTAGATTGGGGTCAATATCCCTTGGAGGATTCTAACTCCCCTTGTCCATGTTTTGACAATATTGGTAGAGTTCAATATTTGGCAGGAAAACAATTTGAGCATGAGGATGCTAGAAAGGATCATTGGATGAATGTGGTAGATGACTACACCATCTAAATTTGGGATTATTATAAGATGATTCTTTATCTATTAGAGAAGGTCTTGAGGTTAAAGTCCCATTAAAATTAGTTCAACAAGACACATAAGAGTTCTTGGATCCTTTGTACAATCAAGATGAGATATTTGATCGATCGATCATGAATATAGAGATTGATAGGGAGAAAAATGTAGATATCAATCATAGGGTGATGCATATCATCTAGTTGACTAATGAATAGATTAAGAAGCCTTTCAAGTTGGACCGAGTTCCTTAAACAATTATCTTATAGGCCACAAGTCACCCATTAAAGGGAAGAGGGGTGAAGGTTACAATACCAACATTCACAACCCAATCTCCAATTAGGCCTAAAATGGTGTATCAGGATGATAGGGAAGTTGGATAAACTATAGCATAGAAAGGAAGGAATACGAGGAAGAGGGATTCCCCTCAACCTAAGCTCAAAGCTGAAGGGACTCAAACCCAAGAGGCAACTCAAGCCCCAAAGAATCAAGAGCTGAGAAATGTACAAACTATTCAAATATGGGATAATCCACAAGGACCACCACTAGAACAAGTGAAAGGATTAGAAGAAAGAGCCTAAGAAGTACCTCCAATTGACCAGGAAGAAGCACAAGAAGTGCCTTCACCTAGTCAAGAGGCTTCCCCATCAATAGCTAGGAAAGCTAAGAAGAAAAAGACTCTAGTAAGAAGAAATAGGAGACAAAAGGTGATAAGCAGGGTTATTCTTATTCCCTTAGTTCTAGAACCCATCCTCGAAGAGGATGAAGAAAATGAAGAGGATGACCTTCCCTTGAGTCAAAGGACTCATCTTTCTAGGGCCATAGAGGAAGAGGAGAGAAGGAGCCCTACTATAATACCACCATCTATTCCTACACAACTTAGTCATGTTACTACTTCAGAGGATGAGCTCCAACAATGGATTGAAGAGTAAGAGAATTGAGGAAATGATGAATTTAATATGTTATATTTTGACTCCTGCTTGTGGGAATTGAAATTTTTGGTGATAAGATAAGGGATACACCAAAAAATCAGCCTTTGAAAGGGGATTGGAGTTAATCACCACCTCAACTAGAAGGACTTCAAGGTGCCCTACCATCACCAAGTCAAGATTTATCTTTCTTGGATAAAGGTTTAGCCACTTCTCTCTCTCTAGTGAATAAAGAACATGTGCAACTAGTGCAAGAATAATAGCCACAACAGAGACCCACCAATGATGTATTAGAAGGGAGGTGGATATATGAAGAATCTTAAAAAAATTCCCAAGATATAGAGGTAAGGATTGTGGACTCAATAGACATAGAGATGCTTGATGTAGGACCTTCACAGAAGGAAAGGACTCTAGAGAGGAGAAATAAGGGAAATGGTCTAGAAAAAAAAACCCCCTCTTCATCTAAGTATAAGTCTTTGATGGAAACTACTCCAAGATGGTTGAATAAAGAGGTGATGGTTAGGCATAAAAGGTAGTTGTATTGTAGTAAGGATGAGGGAATGAGAGAATTAGTTGAAGCCCTCAAGAAAACTAAATTACCTAAGGGTGATGCATGTACATTGGCCTTTATTATGAGGAACTAAAATCAAGACTTGTTCACTCACATTGCCATCCCTCCTCTACATTTAGATACTAAAGATCTAACCTAAAAAAGATTATTAGATTAAAGAGGTCTTGCTAAGAAAGCCAACTATGGAAACAACTAAACTAATGGTCACCACGGGAATAAAAGAAGTGTTTAACCATTTGGAAAAAGATGAGTCTGAATTGTTGAGATTCTCAAAATAGAATGAGATTATAAGAGGTTATTTTCATGAAATAGTTTGTCTTTTGGACCATGATAATCTAGAGGCCACCCTTGAAGCAGCTTTAGAAAAGAGAGATAAAGACAGGGCAGTTATACAGGTGGATCCATTTTTGAAGGCTTATTAGTTATGTTAAAAAAATTTTGAGGAAAAGGGTGTGTAGATAATATAGGGGAACCTTAAGTTATTGCATCATATTCTAAATAATGCAAAGAAACTAGTTGCTATTGTAAACTAGGATTTTGAATTGATGGACGAGGTACATACTTTGGGAAATGACCTTCAAGTGTTGCAATCAAGGTATCATATGCTAATGGATGTATATATGGAGGATGAGTTAGATAAGATTGATTATTGAATTGAGAAGATTGTGGATGGTAATAAAGTAATGGAGACATTACACACAGATATTCATAAGCTCAAGGATCAAACCCAAGAGGAAATTTTGGAAGTAGAGAAGTATTATAGTGATGTGTGCTTTGAATATTTTTGAAGATGAGTCAAGAGATAAACTCCTACTGGTGAAAATATTCATCAAATAGTTTTAGAATACCTTTGAAGAAACTTTTATTGATGAAGAAATTAGACAATCATTTAAGATAGAGGAAGCATTACTAGAATCAGATGTAAAAATGGAAGACTTTGTAGAGACTCGCATAAAAGTAGGTAACTATTGGCAAGTAGTAAAAGGTAAGTATGATGCTTTAGATTTTCTAGATGCAACACAAGTAATGGAGAAAATAGAGAAATTCAAGAGCAAACATCTAGACATAGCTCTGGTATAAAAGGGAACAAAACCCATAAGCTAGAATTTTAGTTTTGACACTTGGGAAAATTTTGCATTTTTTGAGCCCTATCACTAAGGTGCATAGGTGTGCAAGGTGTGCCACTTCCAAGGTATGCTTCTCAAAAGGTTCACAAGAATTTTCTAAAGAAGTTCAAGATGTGTTGATAGTTAACTGCTAGTTCCAAATTTAGAGCTTTCCATGCACTGAAAATGCATTTTGATGACAGTTCAACCCCTACAAACATCCATAGAAGGTTGAGCTTCTATTTCTGGCATCTCTAGAGACTCCTATATTGTTTGATGGTTTTATTATTCTTATTTTATCATGTTTTATTTTTTTTAAGACATGTAAAGGATCATGCACCCATTAAATGATATAAACAAGTGTGGAGTCCTACTTAGCACCATTTAGAGAGTTAGTTTGTACATAATTAGTTTTGTTTTATTAGTTTAGATGCATATATTTGCATGAAGAGATATCTCACTCTCAACAAAAATTTAGGAGAATATTTTTGATAAATTAAGGAATTAAAAATTTATTCTAGCCTATTATTTTGATACAATAATATATGCTATTGGTGCTCTCATTCTAAGTGTAGCGATTCTTGCTAGAGTGTGTTATATTTTGTGAATGTATGTTCATGGAGCTAATTGTTTTATTTTTTTATTTTTATTGAGTGATATTTTAATTATAGTGTTTTCCATGTGTTTACAAATTCTATTAATGTACTTAGTTGGAGAAGAGATCACCCTATTGTTCCTGCATAGCTTTTTGTCTCGCACGAGTGCACTATTGGCCAAATTTGCCTTCCTGCCAAAATTGCCACTTTTGAATTTAAATGATAAACGACCACTTCCCATTTTTAAAAATATTCAAATGCAATGGAAATATGAAACAAATTGAATTAAAACCTTATTTATTTCCATATTTTCCTAAGTTTTCTTTTGGTGCTTTGGTAATTTTTGTGCTGTCAAATCTTGCATAGATCTATGATGGGTGCTTTCCTACTTCTTCAAAGTGAACAACCTTTACATAAAGTGGGAAAACACCTCACTACTACATGGTGTATGGGTCCCATTTCTCATGGGCCACAGATGAAGTAAGTATCATGCTAACATACCAATGTGAGTTGGATTAAGACTAGGATTCTATTGGTAGTTTCTTTCTTGCATTCCACCTTTTGTCAGACCTTCTGACAATGTGGGGAAGCAACTTTCTTTCATGTGGATTCATGGGTCTAGCTTCTTTAGTGGGCCATCTTTGATTGTGCTAACATGTTGATGTTTGTTGGCATTTTGATTTGCCATCACTTTCCCACATTTTGTGTTTTGTCAAACCTTCTGACAATAAGAGGAAGTGACTTTCTGCCATATGGATATGTGGGGTTAGCTATTTTGAAGGGTGCCAGGTAGGTGTTGAGGTGGAATATGTGCTACTTACTTCCTACTGATTTACTAGAAGGGTTGAAACACTTGATGAGGTGGATGTTAAATCTGTGCTGAGATCAAATTTTCTCCAGATCTATATGATTATTCTCTATAATCTTAAATGGTAGTGGTTGAGTTTGGTTTAGGATACATAATATATTAGTTATGCCTAAGCTATAAAGGTAAATTTTGTAAATTTTGTTAAAAAAAACTCTTCTCTATTTTCTTGATATTGCCATGCAAGTTCACTATAAATTCCCTTTGCCTTTGAACCTATATGACATTCTACTTTATCTCCTCTAGACATTGATGTATTGTGCAAGATCTATTTGCCTCTCATTAGTGTATTGTGGATATCTACAATCTTGCATGACTATATCTCCTTTTGACCTATGAATGATAAATGAAGCAAATTCTCTACTTTCTTGTGTCATTTATTTGGGTTTTCTAATTTGCATTTGCATGTGATTGTTAGACTAAAACAAGTCTGGATGTGTATATCTTTTGGTGTCATGATGGTTCAAGTGTGCATGTATGGGTGGAGAATACTCTATTTTGGTGCATCACCCCTTAGGTTAGAATAGGTAGATTTTCTTTCATGCATCCCTTGTCCCTTTTCCTCTCCAAGAGTAGTTAGGTGCATCCTGATAGCAAAGGAAGCTAATCTTCTTTAGAGACTCAACCTCAAAATTCCAGTCCCATAGCTTGTAGGTTATTTCTATGTCTCACAAGGTTATCCTTAAGTAAAAAACTTTGGATAAGTGTGCAAAGTTTTATGAAAACAGTTTTTGGCATCCCTAGTGGGACAAGAAAATTGAACTATATAAGTTCGTTGGTTAGCTAGTTGATTAATATACATTAAGAATTTGGGTGTTATTCTTAGTGCCATCAGCTTTTTGAGGCATTTAATCAAACATCATGGTGACTCGAGTACAAGTCTACTAGTTTCAAGTAGAAACAATGCTTGTATGTAAAGATCATCTTTGATCTTTTGTGATTTTCAAGTTTTCTATGAAATTACAAGATTATATGAAACTCTGACGATGGATCCATTTCATAGAAATAACTACTACTCCCCCCCATATCATTAAAATTTTATTCCTCAACCCTCATATTGTCAATTTCAATCTCAACCCCAAGTTTGTTATAGCCAAGTTACTCAAATGATTACTCTCTTCCTACCTCTACTCCACCAAACCCAACATCCCCATATAGAGAGCTTAAGAATGTGATTTTTGAATTCCAAAAGAGGGTGGAGTTAAAACTTCATAAACAAGATGAGCAGTTATTGGCCTACGATAGATAGTTTGAGGAGATTAATGGGTAGCTTGTTGAGGTTGCAAGGCATCAAGAGATAGAGAGACAATAGGAGGAGATAGCCTACCAGGCTTATCTCCAACAAGAATAAGAAGAAGAGAGGGAGAGATAGGGACATTTTGAGGAGAATCTTGCAAGTCAAGTTGCTATAGTGAGAGAGAAGGAAATGAGGCTCCAATCAGCTAATTTTCAAACCAAGGAAAAAAATGCCCCCCCTTCTTCCAAATATGTCATCCCAAGCTTTAAGAAGCCCCCTCACTCATAAGAGATTTCTATTGTAACCCCTCCACCCCCTACAAAAGAGAGTTGGATTGGTCATGACCCCCCCCCAGACCTATCATTATTTCCCTATTTTAGGATGGACTAGTTGTATGGACTCTTGATGGTCCAAATAAGGAGTTCTGGGAGAGTGAATCCAAACCCACAAGGCTACAAAGTGAAGAGTTGTATATTTATTGAGGAGGAAGAGGAGGTAGCTAAAGAAAAAAAGGAAGAGGATTCAATCCTCTTATTTGAAGAGCTTACCTCTTTTGTTGAAGAATAATAAGAAGAAATGGTTGTCCCTCCCTTTAAGGGAAAAGTCATGGCTTTTGAGCCTTTCAAAGAAGATAAGGATCTACTACAAGATGAGAAAGAAGAGAACCATTCACTATAGAAAACAATCCTCCATGATATGGAAGCTAGAAAAGAGAGCCTTAAGGATATCTCTTTCCTTGAGGAAGCATGTTGATATGCATGAGGTTGACCCCTACCCTATGCATATTACTACAACAGAGAAAGATGATTCTGATGAGGAGACTTTTTGGGATGAGCTAGAGATGTTTTTTTCATCCTTGGACATGAAATAGTCCACTCCTTCATTATATGATCATTAGTTACAATAACAACAAGGGAAGAATCACACCATACCAGTAGCACCCAAGGAAGTGATTCATAAGCATCATGAGAAATATGTGGAATTTATTTCTTCATAGAAGGAGGAGCCACTTCCAAACCAACAAGATACTACCATTACAGAGCACAATCAAGTGGTCAAGAATGATTACTTTGGCCTTGCACCATCAAGAGGATTCTGCATTAGGCATCTAGTTCTGTGAAAAATCAGCAAGTTGCCTCCAGTCATGCTCACTCTAGAGCATGAAGAATATTATCACAAAGAAGAGCAAGTATACTTGTCTCCAGAAAGTAATGCCCTAGTGCTAGAGAGCTTCATCATTTTCAATGTTGGGAGGAAGATGTTCTATGTAGTAGTATGTTTTTCATACCTACTAATTCAGTTGACTACTCTTATGCATGGAACAAGAAATAAAGTGGTAAGGAAGGGAAACTATTTCAACAAAATAGTCAATGGGTTTGTTTGACCCCTCTCCTTGTAAATCATGTACATAGTAGAGTAGTTTCCTTTTTCTTTCCTACTTTCAAAGAAGTGCCAAGAATAGGTTTTCTTTCTATGATATAGCCAATTTTTCATAGTTTTGAAGTTGGAGAGGGTTTTGGTTCCTAGTTTCAACTGTAGAGTTCTTGTTTTGTAGTTAGAGGCAAGATTTTTAGTGTTTTGTTGTCACAGAGGTAGGTTTAAGGTTTCATAATGCACAAGATTCACATTTTTTATGACTCTGTAGCTCAATGGATACTTAAAGGCATTGGTCTTATGCGTAGCAAGCCTACATCCCCTTTGAGTTGCTAGAATTATTGGCCAAATTTGCCTTCCCACCAAAATTGCCACTTTTGAATTTAAATGATAAATGACCACTTCCCATTTTAAAAAATAGTTAAATTCCATGGAAATATGAAATAAATTGAATTAAAACCTTATGTATTTCCATATTTTCCTAAGTTTTTTTTCCGCACTCCTATAATTTTTGGTGCCATTAGATCTATCATAGATCTATGACAGGCACTTTCCTACTTCTTCAAAGTGAACAACCTTTACATAAAGTGAGAAAGTGCCTTGTTGCCACATGGCATATGGGTCCCATTTCTTGTGGTCCAAAAATGAAGTAAGGTATCATGCTAACATACCAATGCAAGCTAGAGTATGACTAGGGTTCACCTTTCATTAGACCCTTTGACAATGCAGGGAAGTGGCTTTTTGCCATGTTGATTCGTGGGTCTAGCTTCTTTAGTGGGGTATCTTTGACTATGCTAAATGTTGATGTTCATTGGAATTTTGATTGGCTATTGCTTTCCCATATTTTATGTTTTTTCAGACCTTCTGACAATATAGGGAAGAAACTTTCTACCATATGGACATGTGGGGTCAGCTATTCCAAAGGGTGCCAGGTAGGTGTTGAGGTGAAATATGTGCTAGTTACTTCTTGTTGATTTACTAGAAGGGTTGATGTGCTTGATGAGGTGGATGCTGAGTGGTCTATGAGCTTGAAAGGTAATGGGGCACACATAGTTTTAACAAATATTTTCATCAATCGTCAATCTTTTGTAGATCGACGATCAATGCTTTCCCGCATCATGGACTTACAAGAACTTTAGACAATGCAGGGAAGTGCTCGATCATGTGTCCTCATGGACCTAGTTTGAATGAAAGGAATTCATACTTAAGGTTGATAGTTATGTGACATCACGGTTAAGTTGGAAAGTTGTTGTGGTTAGTAGGTTATGTGGTCAAATGCATCAAGACTTTGTGGGGTGGTAAAAGAAATAGAACTATTGACCCAAGTGGCCCATCTTGGTTATAGGACTCAATTGACTTGTTGACTTTGCTAGTTTGTTGAGCCAACTATGAGGAATAAATATTTTCTTGCATGATTTGATCTTCATGATCAATTTTGACTACTCTCTAATAAATGTCATGCCTAATAAATGAAGGAAACACTCCACCATCTCTAGTTTTATCCATCTACTTATTTTGACTAATTTAATGGTGCCATTCTATCTTCTCAAGGCTCTATTTTGGAAAAAATGTTGCATTTCTTTGCATCTAAATTTGTGCAAAGATTAGATTTTCTCCAAATTTGTATGATTGTTCTCTGCAATCTTAAATGTTAGTGGTTGAATTTGGTTTAGAACAAAAAATATCTCAATTATGCTTGAGCTAGAAAGGTAGTTTTTGTAAATTTTGTTTAAAAAAAAAACTCTTCTTTGTTTTCTTGATATTGCTCTACAAGTTCATTGTAAATTCCCTTTTCCTTTGAACCTATATGAAATTCTACTTTATCTCCTCTGGACATTGATGTATTGTAGAAGACCTATTTTTCTCTCATTAGTGTATTGTGGATATCTACAATCTTACATGACCGTATCTTCTTTTGACCTAGGAATGATATATAAGTGAATTCTCTTCTTCCTTGTGTCATTTGTTTGGGTTTTCTAATTTGCATTTGCATGTGGTTGTTAGATTAAAACAAGTTTGGATGTGTGTATCTTTTGGTGTCATGATGGTTAAAGTGTGTATGTATGGGTGGAGATTGGCTTGAATACTCTATTTTGGTGCATCACTCCTTAGGTTAGAATAGGTAGATTTTCTTTCATGCATCCCTTCTCCCTTTTCCTCTCCAAGAGCATTTAGCTACATCCTGATAAAAAAGGAAGCCAACCTTCTTTAGAGACTCAACTTCACAGTTCAAGTCCCACAACTTGGAGGTTGTTTCCATGTTTCACAAGGTTGTCCTTAGGTAAAAAATTTGAACAAGGGTGCAAACTTTTGTGACAACATGCACTTTTTGTGGCCTTGCAATCTAATGAAAAGTGAAACATCTTACTATTATTAGATTCTAATCAATGATTACATAAATGGAATTAAGGAAGCACTACTCCTATTTTCATTGGTTACCTACCAATCTTTTCAAAGGCTTAACTCATAGATGTGTTGTTTCCATGGCTTATTTCTAATAGGAATTTACTTTTTAACTCTTTTTCTTGAAGTTATTGTTAACCTATCTTCTTTATTTTCTTTACAAATACTTGGTTAATTTAGGAATTTATATAGTTGCATAATTAAAATTGTATTCATTAAAAAACAAAAAATACCAAAAAAAATCTCTTTTTGTGGTTAATTTTGAAATAGCGAGTAGATTGATTTTCTTATTTGAAATTGGTTCAAACCAGAAAAGGCCTCCTCATGAATACTCACATTTATCTTCTACTGAGTAGATATTATTAGGTTCCAAGATCACCCAGAACCTTGGAGTTGATTGCAAATTAGCTTTTCAAGAGAGGAGTTAATATCAAAAAAAGAACTTTTGGAAAGAATGAATGAACTAAATGAAGCTATAAGATACTTTGAATAATTGATGAGGTCACTAAGGCCATCTAGTGATACTTTTAGTTTAGGACATATCAATCACTCTTCATCTATTGAGGAAGGAGAGTCATCTGAGAATGGAGAGAAAAGAAATGAAAAACTTAAAGGTAAACCTACAAGTCATCATCATGGAAAAGTAGGACACACAACACACATTTGTAGAAGCAATAATGATAAGCAATATCATAAACCTAATTTTATTGAGAACTATTATAATTGGAAGAAACAAGAACATCAAGCACATGAGTGCAGGTCAAAGACAAGTGATACACCTACTACACCTAGATTTGAAGCACGTTGCTATATTTATTAGAAATAGGGACATAGAGCTCAAGAATGGAGATCCAAAGTAAAATCCAACTATACATCTAAAAGGAAAATACATGCACCTAAGCAAGATAACTCTTACAACTGGGATTATAATACATTGTATAGTTTTCATTATTGTGGAGAGGATAATCACATTCCAAAAAATTGCATTAGGACACATTTTAGAGACAATTATAAGAAATGGTTCAGTGGAAGCTTAGTTTGCTTTAGTTGTCACAAGGTTGGACATATCAGTAAGAACTGTGGAACCCAAGCACCAACAACAAGCAATCAAGAAATTAAAAAAAAATGAAAAATTAACATGGATAAAACAAAGAAGGAGATGAACCAAATGTAGAAAAATAAAGTAGAATCTGGAGGTAGTGGATCTAGTAAAGTTACCAATCTAATGGATTAGGTGATCACACCACATCCAACTAAGAAAAGGAGGTATGCAAAGAACTATATACTTGAATGATATATTACACACTTGAATGAATCAAGATGCACTAGGATAGATCTAAGAGAAGAATTAGGCAATGCAATCAATTACACTATCAAAAGTTGAGCGTCAATTTTAGTATTTGTATTGACTGAGCATTGCAATATGGACCACAAGTTTATAACAATCGAGTTGATGTGTTGGCCGAACTAAATGGTATTGACCAAGATAAGTAATGAAGACCAAGTATTTGATGGAAAATAAATAAGGACACATTCTCTATGTGAAGACTAAGACAACTGTTCTGCACCTACTTTAGTACAATGCATTTATTGTAGACTTAAATTGACAAATTGAATGTATATCAAAATTTGAAATTCATTTTCATTTACCAAGAAATTTAAAAGCACACAGGTGATTCAAAGGTGAAAAAGGTGATTTTAGTGAAAGAACAAGCAAATAAAAACATGCCATCAACAAAATTTGAGGAATTAAGTAATATTTAAGGTGCCAAGTTAAGTTAATTTTGAATTTATTAGGTAAAGTTGTTTAAACCCTAGTTTCAAAATGACATCCATTGTATCTGGGAAAGAAATGGTGAGGAAAGCAATGCATAGATTGTGAGGAATGATCAATGTCCTCCACCCAAATTTATAATGTACCCTAACATTGTGATGATTAGAGATGCATTTGGCACCCTGTGATCAATTCCACCTAGAGTCTTAATAGTTCATGATGTTTGATTGTGTTATATGTACAAGATTGTAGAAATTGGAGATTATGAATTGTAAGCAACTTATGAAAAGTTGTGTAATAATGGAAATTTGAAAGATGAAAATAAGATTGTTGGTAAGAAAGGGCTTACTTGTGCCCTAGAATTTTTGAAGGTATTAAAAGTTGAATGGATAAAGATTTTACTAAGCTAAGCACACAACATGAAATTATGGTTGGAAGGTGGACTAGTAAAGATAAATAAAGAAATCATTCACTAAGTTATTGGTTATCCCACCCTAGACAGAGAAAAGGTAATGAGATGTGTTACAAAGAATATTGTTGAAGAATAGATGAAGGCCAAGTGGAACAACCAATGAATGCCAATTGACATGATTAAATATCTAGTTATTAAGTTTTTTGTGCCTATAATTGCACACAAACTATATTAGTCACATTGACTGAACAATGTTCTATGTATTATAGTCAACCTATGTTACAAAATTATAAAGAAAAATCACAATAATGACTTGGCCAAACTACACCTTCAACAACTATTAGAAAATCTTGGATCAATTCAAAAGGTCAAGAATACTTCATGTAATTTTGGATCATTATTAGTTTGCATATTTTTCTATGTGTAAAATTCATTTCCTACAGTTGGCACAGTTGTATGGGATAGAACAAGACTAGTCACTAAACAAGTCAATGTTCTCATTGAACAATTGGGAGAAAATTTTGAGGCTATTATGGAAAACTATTTTGGTGAGTTTATGAACAAGATGAAGAATAGGACAAGGATTCCAAAAAAAGTAGTAGATCACTATTTTGATGATATATATTTCATGGTAGGCACAAATTTTACCTATGGCTAGGCAATATTACCAAGGGTTGCATTGTTAAGGACCATGCAATATGAAGTGAATGTAGATGAGATTTCCATAGCAGTCACTACAATTTGAAGAAATAGACAACAAATTTGAGTGCTTTAGTAATTATGAGTTAGCCAAGAATAGAATGCTAATACAAACAAAAGTGCCCAAGATAGATAGAAAACATAAGAAGATGATAGAATATCTTGAGGGAAAGCTTGGTAAAGGACCACTATAGATAACTAAGAGGAAAGGAGAACATGTAGAATTTGATGAAGAAGAAGGAGATAAAGAAATTAAATAATCAAAAGATAAGGAGTTAGTTTTTGGCACGCAAAAGGAAACAAAACAAAACAAAATAATCATTGTTAATCCTAAGGTGAAGGAGAATCTAAAGAAGAATGTGAAGAATACAATAAGGCCTCCTAAACCTGAGCGAAAGAGGAGGATAGTAACTAGATCCAAGGTAGCTCACCTCATGGTTACTAAGATAAAAAGAAGCCCAAAAAAGAGGAAACATAGAAAAAGAACTGAGCATATCCTAACAAATATGTCAAGAAGAAAATTGGTTGTTACAACAGATGATGAGGAATATGAAGAGGAAACTGAATTTGTTGATTTGAGAAAACTTAAAATTGTACCTAGATGACCTCCCATGAAGTTCAACTACCATAACATGCTTTAAGTAGATTAAATATTATTTTTTAAATAAAGATGATCAAGCAAAGATTGAAAAAGAAATGATGGATATGATGATAAAATTTAGATATATACCTATAGAAATAGGTAAAGGTATTCTTGAGGTTTTGTATAAAAAAATTGATGCAAAATGGAAGTGAACATTATCAATTGAGAGGAAAATAAGAGAGACTATATTGGTACAAACAATGTCTAATTTAGGAAAGACACATATATCTACTACCCTAAAAGATTTTACTAAGAAACTCATGCCAAAAAAAAGGGCATATAAAATTTTGAAGAATAAGGAAGATGAAGTTGAAAAAGAAAACATTTTGATATGGAAGAAAACATTTGGATTGCTAGTTCCATCAATAGAAGAAGAAAAAGAGGAAAAAGAAAGAGACGATATTTGATTAGAGAATCAAGATGATGATGAATTTGATAGACTAGAAGAAGAAGTATGGAAGTTGCTAGAAAGGAGTGAACATTAGGATGTTGTAACTATAGAGGATGTTCCTAATTCACTACCATAGAATAAGAACACATTAGTAAGGAAGACTTCAAAAATGCTAAATCAAATACCTTAGACACCTCTCTTCCATGCACCAATCTAGTTTTGTTGCAAATACAAAAGTATCCACAAATTGATAGTGTATATATTGATACTACAAAAGTTACATCTCTCACAATGCTTTCAAAAACAAGTGTTGAGCAATAGCAAAAGGCCATTATTGTGCTACCATAATCTATATATGCTATTGGTGATAAAGTAGAATAGAAAGGTGAAGAAAATCAATCTTTTCAAGACACCATAGAGGGCAAAAAGAAGATAGAATCAATAGAGACTAAGAAGCCTAAGGAGAAAGAGGCTATCCAAGTTATTATTCAACTATCGAGTGCCATTTCCACTGATGCATTAACTGTTACACTTGTTCAATAGGTGACATCAACTAAACCTGGACCCAATACAAAGGGGAAATAATTGCAGATATCACTACCTAGTGACAACACCACACGGTCATAGTTACTGGCACAAAATATTGATAGACTAGAGACAATAGTTAGTCTAGATGAGGTCACCACATTGCCAAAATATGACCTTGACAACATGACCCTAGAGAAATTGCAAGATTTACAAGCTTTTCTAAGTTGCAAGACAAAGCAAAAGAAACTAAGGAGGGAGTTAAAACAATAATAGGTAATGCATGATTTACAAGAAATTTTTGTACATGCATTTGATAATTAGGATATAAATGGACAAAAGCCAAAATTGGAACAATTAGTTTATATAGTTGAGAAAGTAAACAATGGAGATATAGAGACCAATGATAAGATGTTGAGATGGTCTGAGAAAAAGTTTGAGCACAAATTTTTGGAGAAAGACTTAATAGAACTTGCAATAAAATAGGTTGAGCTTTCTAACCTTGTAAACAATTTGGAAGGAATTTTGACAATTATTCATTCATTATATATGAATTTTTTTGATGTTGATTTCTTCACTATGGAGAATCGACACTTCATTGATCAACTACAAGAAATTTTGAAGGCTTGTGCTAATTAATTGAGAAAGAATGCAAGTTCAAGCTCACATACATATAATACATTCATTTGGTCAAGGGAGATTAGCTGAACTAATGGCTAAACACAATAAAATTAGATATAAACTGATTTCAATATAAACCATGTTGCTACCTCATCTAGAGGTCATACAAAAGGAACTATTAGTTTGGAAGATTTGATTAAGAGAGATCCTAAATAGTTTAGTTGATCTAGCTACTTAGCTAGAAATCTAGATTCAAGTCCTAAAATTAGCTAGATCCAAATGGAATCAAGGATTAGAGATGATTTTATCAAATCACAAAACATAACTATACAAGTATAAGTTGACTCCTATAAGTCCCAAGCAATAGAGTGTAAAAAACAAGGGGGAAATTATTTATGACATCAATGTTAATCATTCACAGGGGAAATTAGAATGATCAGAATCACATAAAGGAAAATCAAATGAGTTAGCATCATTGATCACACAGGTATGTAGGGACATGTATACATATTGTACAACATACTCAAGTTTTTGAATCCCAAATCAAGTCCAAGGGGGAGTGCTATTTTTTAATATTTTGGAATTTTACTAAATTGCTAAGTCATTACAAAGTGTTTTTTCCACTAATGTCAAAGGGCAGCAGGATTTTTGATCTCTAAGATTTGTTTTCTATTAGTGTCTAACACTTAGTCATTTTCTAGTAACATTGGTTGGTCATCACTATGACCAAACCATCCTAAGATGGACGAGCTACATGGACTTGTTTATATTTCACTACATGTTGAACAAGTCAAAGGTTTCCAAGAACCCTAGTAGAGATTGAGCTACTATACATATTGAGTGAAACATATGGAGACTGAGTGATGTGAAGTCAACTCATGTTGAGTGAATGAGTACTTGTCGAGCCTATAGAAGTCGAGTGACAATATGAATGTTAGTTATGACCAAGCATCAAATCTTTCAAATATCACATAAAGTAGTTTTGGCATATAAGTTTGTAATGGAACAAACACTTATGTAAATAATTATAGCTAACTTATATGAAACATTTATAGATTGTAAAAACAACTAAGGAGAAAACTACACATCTTTTCAAAAGGAATTAATCCCAAGAAAGACAAATTAACCAATCAGAAAATTAGAAGGGTTAAACGGAAAAATAATGAATTTTGGATTGTTGATATTAATCTAGATCCTTCCATCATTGTTTATTTAAGAATGGATGAAACCCTAAATCAAAATTCCTAAAAGAGTGCGAAGGAATGTCAAGAAAGATCGTGAATGCATGGAAAGGCTAAGTTTGATAAGGAGATCAAATAGAGCAACCTAGTAGTGGAGGAAAGAATAGAGAAAATAAAATAAGGAGATTAGATTTATAAATTGAAGAGATAAGATCCATAAGCATCTTTGTAAGAGAAAACTAAAGGATCAGGTACTGAGACATTTTAACTAGTGTATCAGGGAAAATCTTTTAATAGAGTGGTTTTAACAAACCTAGTTAAATCTCCTAACAATGTGCTTACTTCATTGTAAGTTTAAATCCTTTAATCAAGGTAGACTTAATAGTGTTGTATTGATTTTAACTAAGAAAAACCCTAATAGGGAAGATCATTAGAAGTAATCAAATTTTAGCCTTAACAGACAAATTTTTTTGTTGTAGTAGTAAATATTGTGGGTGTCATCCCCACCCCAATTTTACCTTCACCTTGGACGTTTTCTAGGTTACCTTTGTGTTATGAGTTTACATTTTCATATTGATGGATGTTAAACACAGTTAGATTTATTTTAGTTTTACATTTCATAATTATATGATATGAGATCTGAATGTGAGATTGATTAGGAGTGAATGGTGATATTCAAATTTTCTTTCAAGAAGTGAAAAAGTTTTATATATCATGATTTACCCCTCTTTAGTATCTTGTTTCCCAATAAGACTCCCAAAAGACAAATATAATTATACAAAGGGAATAAATAATGTGTGATCTTTTAATGTAGGGGTTAGTTGGGTTTTGTCCCTCTTGTCCCTAAGAAAAGAATTCGTAATGAGATGAAATCCAATCTATGAAATTAAGTTCCTTGAAATGAAAAGAGGGGAATATACTCATATTGCAGTCTACTATAGGATGCAAATTTAAAGATTAAAATGTACTTTCAAATTATGAGGAAAATAGAAACTAGGTAAGATATAAAAACTTTAGGAAAATTTTTTGCAAGCCCTACAAATTTGGAGGCTCTAAGTAAGGGATGAACTGTAGGGTAAGGGATGACCCAAAAGATAAGGAAGGACCTATTAAGGGACAAGGTCAACCTTTACCTAGTCCTCATAAAAAGTTCTAAGATCTAAAACCTTGATAGAATCTATATCTTTAGATCTCCAAATCCAATCTCAAACATGTGTATATCTAATCTTGCCAAAGAAAGGGGAAATTTTGTTTGTGGGGAGGGACTTTCTCAATCGATCCCTAGTTGATCAAGAAACCTTCAATTAAAATATAAATGAAGGAATTCTCACATGTAGTAGAAGTAAATCTAGCAATGTAGAATATCACACCAATGATGATGCAATTATGTTTAATATGTGATCAAATATGTTAATGAAATAACTTGAATAAACTTAGAAAAACAAAAGGAAATAATTCAAGAAAAAACCTAATATGTATAGATTCTTGTAATTTTCCTCAATGATTGATTTAAAGAACACGAATGCATGAAATTGGATCTCCTCTTTGATGATCAACCCTACTATCTCAAATGAAGAGGGGAACTTGATCTATGAGAAGAAATGGATGATTAAGATATTGAATTCTTGAATGATGGGAATGTATGACTTTATTTCTAAAAGACTCCTTGAATACACTTTTTTGATGCTTGAGAAAAGATGGTCATGAAAATTGTAGATATTATGGACAGTCAAATGAAATGAGATGACCTACTTTTATACCAAATTTATGCATCAAAATTGAAATGTTTAACTACACAAGGTGATAAGATGATAATATTTTACATTAGGCCCAAGAACCAATAGAAATAAGAAATACTAGGGGGTTAGGGGAAGCATGATGAGATATGTAGAAAAAAGGAAACATGCATTTAAATCATGATTTTTTGTGATTAGAGGAATAAATGGGAAGCCATGCATATAAATTGATTTCAACTTAGAGATTTAACAAAGATTAGAAGAGGAAATAGGGCATTTATGTAATTAGTTAAATGCAATAGGAATTTATAATGTACTACACCATGCTAAGGAGGGATAAAAATGTCTTACTAAGAGAGTGTACAATTTTTAAGATAATACATTAGCTAAATAAATATTTTTAATTCATCAATTGAACCTTTATTTCCAATATTACCCTTATAGTTTCTTCACATGGATCATAATAAAATTTGTAGGCATATGAAAAAATTTAATTCATCAATTGAACCTTTATTTCCAATATCACCCTTATAGTTTCTTCACATGGATCATAATAAAATTTGTAGGCATATGAAATTTTTTACCTCTTAATTTATCTTTCCCTCTCACATCTGCCAACACATCTAGGTTCATTGAATTAAAATTTGCACTACCAAAGTAGATATCCCTACCTAACTCTCACCCACCACTTATTCTCATCCCCACTATTTAACTCAAACTCTTGCTCTTATTCACTCTTATCTACCTTCTCATCTTATTCATTTATCTTTTAACATCTCAATTTCAATGCTTCAATATTTTGAGGACTTATATTAAAGAACATTATCTGCTCTTGTTTAGCATAATAACACTTTCTTATGATTTTTCAATTTATTTTATCATCTTGCATCAACATTAATCAACCACACTCCAATCATTTTATATCATTCTTTGGATGTAATAAATACAAGAGAAAAAAAATCATTTATACATGATGTTGAAGAGTAGAAGTCCAATGGAATCAATTATTTCATGAATGTGGTGATACAAATTTTTATATTTCATGTTTTACATTTCATAAAAGAAAGATCTATTGATTATTTTTTGAATTAGTTTGTAGATCTAGTCTTGTGGTTGGATTGTTACATTTTACATATAGTTATTTCACAATTATTATGTTTATGATGATATTAATTTAGTCCTTTACCTCTCTTCACACTAGCCTATAGGTTAGTGTGAGCTACAACTTAGCCAGTCATGATAAAGAAAAAACAATGAAGACAATCATAGAAACAAATAACACAACTTTTATCACATGGAAACCTAGGTAGGGTAAAAACCATAGTGTTCGAGTTGATCATCATAAAGTTTGCACACTCTTGAAGTGTGCCTAGTCAAGAGCTTATCTTCTATTAAAATATTACAAAGACACTTTTAGGTGTCACCCAGTTAAGGGATTTAGGGAATAACCATGAAAGTCTTTCCCTATTAGGATCAACTTGGTTAAAAGACTTTAGAACACAAACTAATGTGTCACCCTATTAGGGAATTTAATACAAAGAACATGTTAGGGTCCACCCTCAATGAGATTTTCTATTGTAGAGATTAGTAACAATATAGGTGATGATCTAATCAATATAACTACTACACTTAGCTTCAGTATAGATCATTTTGATGCTCTTTGGACCTATTTGCAACTTTTCTCTACTCTCCCTTGTCTCTTCAAATCAAACATGATCACTAATATTCTAAAAAAATATTGGATCTTGTACACATTCTCACTAGTTTTGTTCAGCAACACTAGCTTCTTTGCAACACACAAACTCTTTCACACTATTTGTAACTTCTCTCTGTCACACTTCTCACTCTAAGATTACACTTATCTCATCTCTCTTAGCTTTCTATTTAATCACTCTATAATCTAACCATTTTTCTTGAAGGATCATTTTATTTTATAGTCTTTTCTTGTTCTACTTCAAAACCCTAATCTATGAATTCAAAATTTGAATTCTCAATCATATTCCTAGCTTGTCCTCCTAACACTATTGTGTGCCTCTCTTGTTGTATGTAGTGTGCACAATAGAACTCCCATATGTTTAATGACCTTGATGGCTTGCATCACTAGAAATAATTAAAATTTTAATTATCTCAAATGTTCTTTAGTGTGAAAATAATATCACTCTTAAATGAAATAATGAAAGAAATTCTATCTAGTTCATGATGTGATAGTCATAGGTATCTTGCTACTTGCTTCTTTTTTGAGTCAACTAATCCATCCGTCATGACTTCTGGTCACACAATCTATCTTTTTGACTTGGCATCTCCATTCATGTTCTTAGTCACTTAGCGTGAATTTATGTAAGTGGAAGTCCGTTACCATTAATTCTATTGGGATTCTTCTACTCCTTACTCTTGTCACCCTTGTGAACTAGAGTCACACGTATAAGTTCAAATTTCTTCACTAGTCATGAATCCATATCAAATTTTTTTCTTGAAATCAATGAAAATATCATCATAAATGAGTGCATCAACCACTCCACTAGTCAATCCTTAGGATTTAAGATAGTTATGCCAACAATCTCTCCCTTTGGAATTGATGGCAATACTTCAATGCTTTGGCCCTTACTAGTAAATTTTTTTCCCTTTCTCAATCATGCCCTTCATTTACTTCCTAGAGGATAGTAATATGACGTTACCTTTTATTCACTCAAAATCTTCCCTTGAGATGATGCATCCACATCCTTTGACCGCTATGAGTTTCCTTTGTGCGTTCACTTGGTTCTATACCTAACTTCAATCCATTTCAATTTTATGTTTTTTGGTATCTCCCTATGGAATTTATTTTGACCACTAATTGT
Organism: Cupressus sempervirens; assembly: GCA_028749045.1. Classification (NCBI taxonomy): domain Eukaryota; kingdom Viridiplantae; phylum Streptophyta; class Pinopsida; order Cupressales; family Cupressaceae; genus Cupressus; species Cupressus sempervirens. Next base: position 509,056,920 of record CM053785.1, on the reverse strand, counting down.
TAACTTCTCAAATTTGGAAATTCTTGTCTCTTGTTGATTTATCTCCCCCTTTGTCTCTTCTTGACTTCTCTCCCCCTTTGTTACTTCTCCCCCTTTGAAAACAATTCCAAAGACATAAAACTTAACTCTATGAATTCTCCCCCTATAGAGTAGTCCCATTTTTCATCAATTTATACTTGTGATTTTTTCATTTGTTTATCATGGATTGATGACCACCCTATTGTTTTACTTTAGGCTTGCTAGGGGCAGTCACCCTAACTTCTCTCTCAGATACTCAAAGGTATATTTTTGAAGAGGCTTTGTGAATATATCATCCAATTTCTCCTTGCTAGGTAAATATTACAACCTTACCTCTTTTTCTTGCACTTGCTTTCTTATAAAGTGACATTTTATTTATATGTGCTTTATATTTGAGTGCATAATTAGGTTCTTTGATATGTTGATCACATTTGTGTTATCAAAGTTGATTAGCACTAGTTCCTCCATCTTCTCTTGAATTCCTCCAAGAAATTATTTGATCCAAAAAAATTGAGTGTAGTTCATTAATATAAAAAAAGTACTCTAATTTTTTCTATTGATTGTCATGTCATTCTAGTTCCTATTGGTCAATGCAACTAGTTTTTCTCTAAGAAAGATTGCACCACCAATCATGCTCTTTTTGTCTTCAATATTCCCTACCCAGTTATAATTAGTTAGACATTCAGCTCAATGTTTCCTTTGTGAGGATACCATAAACCATACTCTCTAGTACTCTTTAGATATCTAAAGATCACTTTCATAGCTACCATGTGTGTTTCCTTTGGTTTGGCTAAGAATCTAGCCACTATACCAACTACTTGCACAATATCTAGTATGTTGTACACAACATAATGTAATTTACCAATCATAGATTGGTGAAGTGTTTCATTCACTTTAGGGCTCTCAACCACTTTTGATAATTTACAACTGGTCACCATTGGGGCACCTACTAGTTTGTCTTCTTCTATACCAAGTTTCTTCAAAATATCATTCACATACTTTGTTTTCCCTATGAAGATTCCTCCTTTTAGTTGGGACACTTGAAGTCCAATGAAGAACTTAATCTCATTGATCATGGATATTTCAAATTGTCTCTTTATTTCTTCAAAAAATTAGTGCTTATCTTGTTATCTCTCCCAAAGTTGATGTTGTTGGAAATTTGGCTAGGTTAGATAGTATAAGGTTGTCATTTATGGAGACATATACTCTATATGAAGTGAGAAATGTGTGGAGATACAGTTTTGGTAGTTAGACTTAGAAAATTGTCTAAGTATTATAGAGTTTATCTCAAAGTATATTTAGAGATTTTTTGGTGCATCTCACAAAGGCAATATTTACATGTGTGCTCTTAGCTACAAGAAGTACATAATGCTAGGATACCACATCTATGTGTGTAAGGAAGTATTAAAAAATTGAACAGAGATATTATAATTTTTTCAGTAGCATTAATAAGCTGATTGAACAAGATAAAGGAAAGGGATAAAGTATTTTATGTTAAGGAATTTTTTAATTTACAAAAACAATTACTTGAATAATTAAGGATGACATCCTAGATGTTAACTTAAAGTGAAAAAGGTATAATTTTGTATTTTGGAAAACATTAAAAGGTATGCATTTTTATAGTGCATATTATTATGAAAAGTTATGGTATAAAAGAAAGACATTGAAATGTGAAGTTGTGTGAAGAAATGTGTGGTAATTTATGATAAGTATGAGATTATTTTGTGATGCAAGCTTGATGATAAAGTAGTATAGAGTTAGAGTATGTAAAGTTGGTAGAGAAAGCTACAACGATCATATTAGATATTGAAGATATCATCATTTGTAAAGAGATTTTTGTATTACTCTTTTATACATTGAATATCATTATATATTGCATGTTCAAGAAGTAGGCTTATATTCAATACATTCTATGAATTGTATTAACCAATCCTAATATGGTTGAGGCTTCTAACAAGGCCTAGTCCTCTAACAAGGACTAAGACATTGTATAGATATAATAGACTCCTAAAGGGGTCAATATGTTTAACATGATACTTTTGATTAGTGGATCATTTTGTAGGTACCATCCCCATGGGGTTTTTTCCTTGGCTAGGGTTTCCCTAGTTAACAAAACATGATTTTGTGTGTTGAATTATTTTATGGTTGTGTTTAGTATTCAACTTAACTAGTTCATTAATTTATGCAAGTTCTAAAATTGTTATTGATATCCATAATTGGGTAAAATTCTATGAAATACCAATTCACCCCCCTCCTAATATTTCATTTTTCTAGAAAATAGTATTAGAGAATAGTTACTTAGAGAAGGCATAACAACTGGAATAAGATCTCTATGGATATGGATACGTTATAAAAGAACCTAGAAGAAGCTCTTCAAAAGCTTGATGTACTCTTAGAAGTATTGAGTGGTCTTTTAGCACAATGCCAACAGTTGAAATTCTCATGAATCTCTCTCTCTTGAAAGCCGATCAATGACCAAATACAAGGTTCTGGATGCTTATTTTTCAACCCATTGGATAGCTTAGTCGAAGATAAATATGAATGTTTATAAGGAGGCCTTTATTGGTATCTATCAATTCTACACAATGTTGAAGAAATATAACCACAAAACTAATGTATTTTTGTATTTTTCATTTTTACAATGAATGCAATTTATAATCAATGCAACTATATGAATTTCTCTTTTAACCACACATTTGAAAAGAAAATAAAAAAGATAGAGTAATGAGAGATTAAAGAAAATTAATGATCAATGGGAAATTTGATGAAAATTGAAAGATGTTTCATGATTCATCAAATCATGTAGCCATAAAAAGTGTGGGCACATGAGACAAAACAATGTGGAAGAAATATAGTGATCTTTTCTCCAATTTGTTACAACATTGAAATTTGTTAACATAAGGAAAAATGCATAACTAAAAGATCACATGATTATCATAGAATAATAAAACAATTGGATCCATTACTATTTATGAAAGTAAATTCATAAAATATAACACACTTTGGTAAGATTTTGATGTAGGAGAATTAGAATTTGATTTTGGTGGTGTTATGATTTTCATGGTTAGGGATGTGTTTGAGACACATTGGGGAACCTTTCCTCATGATTGCATAGAGATTGGATGGATTGAGTTGAAGTTTGAGTTGTTTGTACCTTGCTATTGGAATTGTATTTTCTAGTTTTTGGGTGCCTATTGCAGGGCATGTAACTAATGTTCCACAATGAATGAGAGCATATAAATTTTAAGAATTCAAGAGGTCCTAGATTAATATCTATGATCCAAGGAAAAAATTATAATTCCTCATAAGTTTGGAGATATGGTAACTCTCCTAAAGTATCAATTTCTGATAGTTTTATGCAACAATTTTCTTTGCTTGACTTTCAGGATGGATACACACTTATCCTTGATAAATCAGCCTTTGCATATTTCAAGGGTTGTAGAGGACCTAAATTTCTACACTTGGTTCAAAGCATGAGTTCTAATTCAATCGGAGCTAGGTGATATTGAGATTTTTCTCAAATATCAATTTCTATATAGTTAATTTATATTAGATGCCGACTTGTGGCTCTTCAAGTATTTAATGTTAGTTTTTGGCATTCTGGGCTGACTTGGCTTAGATGGGTATAAGTAGGGGTTTTGGTGAAGACTTTTGGTGATTACTATCCATGTTGGAGTGTGGAGACTAGCTAAACAACAAGTTTTTCTTGAGTCTATGGATAGAGCACCAAATGTGAGCTAGTTTACACTTGGATCTTAGATAAAGTTGGAGTAGAGCTAGGGCTGCGGCTAGAAAACAAGGAGATTGCTTGGTGGGCTTGCAAGCATAAGTTGAAATTTCCTTGGTGGTTTCTTCTATATTTCTATTATGTTATAGATTTGGGCTAGCTAGGATAATGTTTGGGTTGGATCTTGAGGGATCTTGTAGAATTGATTTTGTAATTGCTATTTGTATTTGGCCCTAATCGAGAAGGCATTATAGCCAGGCATATTGCATGTAATTAGTTATATTTTATGAATAAATTATTTTAATTTGGTATCAGATCTTGCATTGTTACTTCTTGCTGTTGTGTTTTCACTATGTGATTATATAGCTGGGGGCTAGGACATCTCCTTTGGGGATTCTCCTATCCTGCACTGCATCAAATTTACACCATTTATAATGAGAGCTCCAATACCATTTATTATTGCATCAAACTATCAACCTTGAATAAATATTACATCCATGTATATATAATGTTCCCTCTCCATCTTATGTGTTAGGAGTGAGGGTTCTTCTAATGCACCTCTTTGTGAAAAGATCAAAATTGAAAAAAAAATTCTAAGTCCACAATTTTCTAAAAGTGAGAATTTTTCTAAGTCCACAATTTTTCAAAAGTGAAATAATTTTTCAGTTCACAATTTTCCAAAAGTAATAGATTTTTTTGAAGTTCACGATTTTCCACAAGTGACAAAAATTTTTAAAGTCCACAATTTTTGAAAAGTGAAAGAATTTTTCATGTCCACAATTTTTCAAAAATGACAAGATTTTTTTTGAAGTCCACAATTTTCCAAAAGTGACATAATTTTTCTAAGTCTACAGTTTTTAGTTTCCATGATCTGCATCTTTTCTACCTTCAACCAAAATAACATTTGGACATTCCCCTTTGAATTTTTCGAAGGTGAAGGTGATTTCTTGAGGATCTAGAAAGTTCAAAGCTTTATAGTTTTCCCTCATGTCCCTGTGGAAATCATGAACTTCTTGCCTTACTATTGCAAAATCATCCAACTTAGAGTCCAACTCTCTTAGTGTCTCCTCGGTTTCAAAAATGCATCCAAAATCATCCTTAGAGGATATTTCTTTAAATGATGGTTGAGTTGTTGTAAAACTATTTTCACTGAGCACAATTGTGTTGTGGAATCATCATAAAAAATCTCTAAGCTGGCCACACTATAGTATTTATCCACTTTTAATAGTTGGGCATGTGTTCTCTACATATCTTGGATATCTTCATGCATAGATAACATGAGCTTATTATTGACATACATATTCTCAATCTAATCATTGATCTTATCTAGTTCTTCTCTAGTATAAAATCTAGCAAAATTTGGTATCTCTCACTTTTGAGTGTAGATCGAGGTGTAGACACCTAAAAACCTTTAGAAAATAAATTATTTTTATTTTCTGAAAAATGTCCTGATGACATCATCATTTATTAATTAATTAATTAATTAATTAATTAATTAATTTTTATGCCATTAAATCCCTTTATCTTAATTAAAAATATTTAATTAAGGAATCCCTCCCAAAAATGTTTAAATCTTATTTAAACATTATTTCCTTATTTATTAATTATTTAATTAATAAATTGACCAAAAAACCCAAAATAAATAAAAAATTTATTTTTTGCCCAAAATTTGGCCAATTTCCTTAAGACCACTAACCTCTTCCAAAATCTTCTAATCCTTCTTTAATTTTAATTAAAGGCTAATCCCATCATTTCCTACCCCTAATCCCAACTCAAAATATTTAATGAAGATTAAATATTAATCCTCATGTTTATTAAAAAAGTTTTAATAAATATCTCCTCAACCCAAACCCTTGAAATAAATAAAACTTTATTTATTTCCTAAAAATCTAATTTATCCTCATCCTAAGAAGTTCTAGACTCTTCTAGAAAGTCTTCATCCTCATCCTAGGAAATTCTAGACTATTCTAGAAAATCTTTATCCTCATCCAAAGTCTAGACTCTTCTAGAAGATGTCTTTAAACCTAATCCTAATCCCCTCCTAACCTTGTCACATTCCCTAAACATGGGTTAAGAATTACTAACCCAAGCCAAAGTTAACAAATATCTCCTCCTTCACCCACCCTCATTAAATGCCATCCACTTGCCTATCCCTAAGCTAATCCTAAACCATCCTAATCCATCCTCTAATCATTTGCACAAGCCTAAGCAAGCTTAAAACCCTCCTAATCAAGTCCAAGTCGAAATTGCTCTCATCACCCTCAAAATATCGCAACCATAAAACTTTATGAAGCCCACTAGGCCATAAATGACTCTTCCAAGCCCTTTTATTGCTCTTACAAGTCATTATGAGGGTCTTTATGAATATTTTATCCCTTGAGCCTCCTTTGTTGACTCATCCTTCCCCTTTCCTCCATCCTCTCACCATGTGACATGTGTCACTCCCTAATTAGTTGTAAGGAAGCACAATCCATGTGCTCTCCTCTCATGCAATCTGAGCCTCCTATAAGATTTTTCACATCCTTGCATCCTAGTCCTTGATCCCTCAAGCCCTTTGCCTATTTAAGGAATCCTCTCCCAAGTCATTTTAACACAATCCATGAAGTAAAGTCATAATGCCATTTTAAGAAGCCATTTTACATCAAAACCATACACTCACACCCAAATTCCAACTCCATTTGAAGCCCTTTTTGAAGCATAAAGCTTGAGCATACATCCTATCTATTTAGACAAAGCTACTCAACAAGAGAGCTTCTCATTGAGAGAGCCCATTAATGGCTCATATTCTCAATTGAGAGTTCATCTTAGTCTATCTTGAAGTTTATGAATTTTGTTTAGTTTGTAGAAGCTTTATTTAAATTTTTTTTCTATTAGCATACTAACATTTATCATATACACTAGGAAGTGTGACTTTTTGGGCACTCGGAACTTAAAATTCATGGGTTTGAGTGTGATCTTAGCTGTTGTAGAAGACGAGGAAGTAATGTTAATCTTGAGGACCTCAAGGAGCTCTAGATGTTTTGGATATATACACTAGCACACTTTCACACTAGTGCAACTTTAGACTTATCACACCTTTACACTAACACACCTTCAAACTTAGTGCACCTTCACACTTGGCACACCTTCAAGTTGTGAAAGCTGCACAATTCACCAAAAAATCAAAGTTTCTAGATTTGAAAATCATTTCTAGGTTTTACTCAAATGAGCTCTAGAACCACTCCCCATAAAATGATAGGCCATAAAATTTTAGGCTATACTTATTCCTTATCCTTTTGATGATTTATGTACTCTTTATAGTTAAACATTGTCATAGACTTCTTCTATCTAAATCCTAAGGTGTAATACCCCAAAATTGGCACACTACCATGCTAAACAAATTTTAGTCTATTAATCAATCTTATTGCCTATTGTACTAGGAAATTTTGATTACAATTTCTACTTGACCTAAGTGTCAAAATAAAAAAATCCCTAATCTGCATTAATTACAAAATCTATTTACTCTATTTAATTCCTAAGTCTAATCGAATTAGAAAAGATAAACCTATTAATCAATTTAATTTAATTATTTTTCATGACACTTTAATTAAACTAAATTTACCTCTTTCGCTAATATACATTAAGGAATTAAATGTATTTAGTTTAATTAAATATATCCTCATTCTAATTATTGAGTTTAATTATTCAATTAATTAAGATTATTAATTTATGTGCTCATATTCAATTTTATTAAATCAAATATACTCTCCAAATTCTCTCTTCAGTTTAGAATTGGCAACACTGAGTGAACCAGAATTGGAAAAGGAACTTAATTAGTTAACTTCCTTTTCACAGGGAATTTTCCGTTCTAACTGAATCTCATTTCCAATCTCAACCGTTCATTCAATTTGATCTTGATTGTTGATCAATTCATGAATTCTATTTAAGAAACCCTCAATTTCTCATTTTAGAGGATGCACATGAAAAGTATCAAATTTATGCTAAATAAATTACTCATTTCTTGCATTCACAATCTCATTTATTTTCATATGTTATCTCTCATATAGTTTAATAATGCATACATTTAAGATATTTTCTCTCTTTATTTCTAGATTAACTTGCATACATTAAGATTAATCTTTCATATCACATAGCTTAAAATCCTTCATTCTAGATGTGTAGTTGCTATCTTCTCAATCTAAGAGTGAATAATAAAATCAATCTAGTTAGAAGGCAATAGATCAACTTGTTGGGTTATTTCAGGCTAACAATCTCATATTCATTCTGAGATGATTCTTCATATAATGATCTTGTTGAAGTGTGATTAATTTATAGGCCATAATTAGCACTGACATTTCTAGCACCCACCGTAGGGCCAAGAAATCAAGTTTTTGGCCTCATTTGTTATTTATTTTGCAAACTTTTTATGTTCTATCATTTTTGTCTATATAGTTCCTCAGTTACTTGAACGAAAAATCTAATTCTTGTATGAAGAAACTAAAGTTTCATTCCTTGTTCTACACTTTCTTGTATAAAAAAATGTATAATTGCACAGTTTATCACGTGGTATAAAACCTTTTCTCGAGAGAGATATTGTACAACTTCATGTGAAAATCAACACCAGTAAATTCAACATGCAATTTTAAAATTCTATTTTTCATAATGCTAATTATATTTAACATTTGTTTCTGAAGCATTTTGTTTTTGATTTTTGATTTTAAACAACCTAATAGTGGTGTGCAGATTGCTTGTTAAAGACACCTTATTAAAAACATGCAACATTACTGACAATTTGATTGTAGGAAAATTAGTCAAAGATTCACATGCCAAAGAATGAATTCAAACCCACTCAAAAGTTGTGTCTTTTTATTACTTTCTTATACACATAGTTTAATAGGACTTGTGAACTTTGTAGGGCTCTAGATAGTGGAATAGGGAAGTATACTCTTTACTACTTGGAAGTGATGCCCAAGAGTAAATCAAAAAATTAGATGCCTTTGGAAGATGATACCTGAGGGCAGCAAGAAAGTTAGTGGTTCTCCTATACAAGTCCTTTTTATGAAGAGATGATGATTTTCTTTTAGGAAATAAAAATCTTGAGAAAAGATAAGTTATGATTGATAAGATAACTTGGTGATGAACATGTTTTGTGTATTTGGGTAAGGTGAAAAGGTAGAACAGTATTCTCTTTTCCCTTTGGGAAAATTAGAAACTTTGACCCTTAGATCAGAACCATCAGTCCAAGTCAACCTTTAGAGGGCCTATTAGAGTAATCCAAACTTCAAGAATGACCCAAGTTAGCACACACCTTTCACCAGTGATTCCAACTAACTATAATAAAGAAGCTTTGTAGAGAAAAATAATCTAAATCCATCTTAATTTCTTCCTCTTGATTCTTGATATCACATATCAAGAGGAGGCTCTATTTGTTGCACCAGGTGGTGCCACCCCTAGTCTTGATTATCAAGTGTGTACACTTTTAGATGTTAGTGTGGGCTACTAGACTCAACTTCATTCGTGAAGCCAGTGGGGATTAATGTGAATGGAATCCAAGTAAATTTTTTTAGATAGTTGCTACTCTGTTCACCTCCAAAAGAGGGCATAATATTTGTTCAAGGAGGGTGAAGAATCTCTCTTGTAGATCCTCACCATAGGCATGTACCTAGATTACTGAAAGGTTTTCCTTTTCTACCATTTTTGGTTATAGGAATAAAAAGTGTCTTTTTTGAGTATTTAAACTATCGAAATCATCAAAAAAACAAAAAGTTCAAGGCTTCCCCATCCTTCTGAGTTTCTTTGTCCTTAGTTGGATTATTTGTGACTACTACTTGCTTCCTATGTTTGAAAAATAGTTGTCTACTTCTAAACCAAAACGATGTCCAAAATTTGAAAAAAATGTTGATATTTGCCTAAAATTTGTAAACATTGTCAATCCTTTATTTAGAAACTGTCAAAACCATTGAAAATCTCTTCAAGTATAGTCAAAACTTGTTAGTTTGGTCCTTTTTTTACATCCAATTCTAAAAAAATTTGTATGAGAAAACTATCAGTTTACATTTCCTTGTAGGGATCTATGTAGTTCCTCACTTTTTTGTCTATGTAGCTTTGCATGAAAAATTTCCAAAACATTGAATTTTGGGTCAAATTTCTACCATTCTTGGTCAAATTTTCCTTTCCTAGAGTGGCTTTGTGCAAACCCTCATGTGAGAAAATATATCCAAAATTTCTGTTCCAAATCTTTGCTTGCTTCATTGTGTTCTCTCATGTGGTTTTGTATGAATCTTCACATGAGATTTTGACCTAAAACTATCAAAATTTCTCTACCAGAGGCATTTTCTCACCTAGTTTTCTATATTTCCTCACCTGGGACTAATTTCCTTGCATGAGTCTATCAAATTTGTCCAAAATAGTAAGGTATTATGAGCTCCCTCATTAAAGCTTGATCCAAGTCTGATCAGTATCTAAGACACTTGGTCATTCCTTTGTTTGTGACATTGTCAATCTTTAACTTCTTTCTTAGTTGATGACTTGCAATTTACACATGAACTAGTCTCCTTCTTTGTCTTATTTTTTTCTCTCGTGTTCATGATATCTTGCATCATGATAGTCATAACTCTTGGTTGTTCTAGAAATTTATTAGACTATTTGTACCTAGATATATAACATACTTATCTGACTTTGAGACAAAGTTCTAGCATGATCCCTATTTAGACTTTGTTTTGAGTCACTATCTATGATTTTTCTTCATGAGGAGTGAAAAATTATTTTCTCTTTATAGACCACAACATGGTAGAGCTAGAGCTAGAGGTCATAATTATGGTAGAGGTCACTTCCCAATTTATACACAATATGAATCTAGTGAGAATTCCTCATGATCTCTTTGACTTGTTAGTCCACCTTGTCTTCAAAGAACATTTTACATAAACTTTTAGCAAACTAGGAATCCCTTGTATCAAGATAATCCTAAAACTAGAAGAACACCTACATCTTTAAACAAGATGATTGAATTCTCATTCATAAGACCTTTTCAACCAACATACAGTGAAATCTACAACACTCCTAGGATGGCTGATCAAGACCAAGGAAACAAGGAGCATAATAGAGGACAAGATCACCCAAGAAATGAAAGACTGAAAGAACCTTACATTGATGAGAATTAGGAGCCTAAAGAAATACCTCCCAAAGACATAGAAAAATGTTGTAAGGATAAACACTTTTAGAAAGTGATGGAAATCTTGCTCAATGAAGAGAAAGAGAAATTCTTTCTTTAGCTCACTCAAGAAGGAGCTAAACTACCTCATCATTTTAATGTTGAAAAAATTATCGCACATTAAGAAGAAACTAAAACATGAAAGTTATGGAAACAATTGAAGGTCATGCAAGAAAAATTGGCCCAAATGCTGTGGGACAATGAGAGACCAATGAAAAAATACACCTTAGAAACTCTTTGTCCATTTCCTTTTGACAAGAGTTTAGACATGCCTCCTTTTCCTAAAGGAGTTGAGTTGCTCAAAAATGAAAATTACTTTAGAACATCCAATCCCCAAGATCATTTCAAGGAATTTGGTGATTTGTCTATGGAATTCATGCACAATTAGACATATCTAATGCATTTATTCCCACAAAGTCTTGGTGGTTAGGCTATAAAATGGTTTTCAAGGTTTCTTATTGGTATTAAAACGTTTGATGAGATTTCTAACTTGTTTGTTCACTAGTACTCACACAACATACAACATCCAATTAACATACGTGACTTTTGTAACCTCAAACAAAAATTTGGGGAACCTTTCCTCAGATTCCTTTAGAGGTGGGGATAATTGTATACCAAATATTCACAAAAGATTCATGAAATAGAAAAAATTGACATCTTCTTTGATAATCTTTTGCCCAACCTTGGGTATAAAATACAACTTCAAGGTCTGTGCACCTTTGAAGACATGATTACACAAGCTATCCAAATAGAGGAATTTATGGTCAAAAAGGGGGAAATAACCCTTCAAAAAGACACTAAGAAAGGGTCAACCTCTAGTATAGATAAATCCAAGTATGTGAAAAATAATCAAGAGGTAGTACATGATGGATTAGTTGATAACATTACTCCTAAACATATCAAAACAACTTTTAATCTCATAGAAAATCTCAATGCATCTAAAAATGTTGACAAATCTCATCCTGATAACAAGACATTTGGAAAAAAAATGAAGAACTCATCTTGGGTTACATGCCAAAAATGAGAGTATACACCTCTTGGTGAACCTCTAGATGTGGTCTACAAAACCTTGCTACAAAACAAGGTTATTTCTCCATTGGATAGTTCTCATCCTTATGATCTAGAACCATGACCTCCATGGTGGAATGAGACTACATTTTGCAAATACCATCAGAACAAGGGTCACAAAATGAACAATTTCATCAACCTACTTCATAAATTTCAAGACTTAATTGACAATGATGAAATTGTGATGAATGGACACAATAAGAATTTGGACCACAAGGCTTTTAAGGAGCCATTTTCACATTATGAGAAAGGAGAAAACTCTAAATAGAAAGCCCATAACAATTTCAATTTTACATACACCAATTATGATGATGTGATCAACATGGTTGAACATATATATTTTGAATATTGTGACATCATCATGATTAAGGGAAAAATAGACATTACAAAACCTAAGATTCCATTTGTCTTAAGAGGTGCTACATCTACTACATCCAACAAAGAAAAATCACAATCTTGTGTCAATTCTATTACACATTCTCATGCCAAGATATTACTCAAAGTCCTTGCACCTTCTACTCTTGAGTTAGATCAAAAAACCCCTTTTAGGTCCATCTAGAAAAGGTATGAAAATTACATCTTTCATGGTTACCAACTATAGTATCCTTGACCAATTGCAATAGACAAGTGCTTAAATAATGTTCTTTGAATTACTCAAAATCTTTCCTTCTCATAGGTAGATTCTTGAAAAAGCCCTCAATGAGGCAAATATACCTCATGATCTCAATCTTAATATGTTTTAATCTATGGTGGGTCACCTAACTTCAACTCATTACTTGTCCTTTTCTGAAGAGGACAATAATTCACTAAGTCATCCATATAATCAATCTTGCACATTGAAGTTATGATACATGAAAAGCATGTCTATCATGTGCTCATTAACAATAGAGATTGTTTAAACATATGCTCTACAACTTTACTTAGGAAATTGGGCTATTCTAAAGAATCTATTGATTTGCATTGCAAAATAACCATCAAAGTATATGATGAAGTTGAGCATAAATCCCTAGGTCTTGTTGTGTTTCCTCTTTAAGTTGGTCCAATGGAAAGATATGTCACTTTTCAAGTCCTTGATATTCTATTAGTGTACAATATCCTACTCGAGAGGCCATGGATATATGAATTGAAAGCTAAGCCTGCAACTTACCATCAATGTGTCAAGTTTCCATTCCAAGGCTTTGAAGTCATTATACCTGCTAATAGTAGTTACACCTATAACATGTTGAAATTGACTTAAATATTTGTAGCTACTAATAGGGAATCTATGCATCATGATGATAAGATGAAACAAATCAAGAAGTCACTTGAGGTGAAAGAAACTAGGATGGGTGAATATCACATAGAACCTGTTCTATCTTTGACATATCTTCTTGAGTCTCCCCATCATTATGGGAGACAATTTGAAGCAAAGAGACCTTTTGTGCTATCACCTCTAACCAAGTTCAATGGTACCATTTTCAAAGCTACTATACCTCTAAAGGAGTAAGATGAAGATAGAACCATCAATGCATGGATATATAGAGAGGAAACACTAGTTGATCTCACATAGTAGTCTCATGAAATTACTCCTGAAAAGTATGATCTAGGTCTTAAACTCATGAAATGATTTTGCTACAAAGGGAATGGTTCAATTGGACATAACAAAAATCTCCTGATTGATCCTATCAAAGAAATAGCTAGAAGGTCTCAAGATACAATAGGCCTAGGCTTTAAAATGATCCCCTTTCATCTAGGGATTAACAAATTTATACTAGAATCTAAGAGTTCATTTGAACACAACTCAAAGATCGATTCCAATAATCATGAGGATAGCTTTGAGGGTGAGGATACTTGTACTTATCTAATTCCTTTTGATCTTAATAAATTCTTTGCATAACTAGATGACTTTGTACCACGTGTCAGCACTGTGGATGTTGATAGTGATTCTTCTAAAAACACTACTGATCCTCTGTGCATTCACCAAGAACAAGGAGAGTCAAGTCATACTTTAGTCATTGAGTGATTTTGAAAAAATCTAGATAATGAGGGAGAATAGGTCCCTATTACTATTGGGGAATTCTATAGTCTATCTCCATGTAGTACAAACTCTCAAGAGTATGAATTCAACTCTCTCTCAAAAGCAACTATAGATAAAGATATAGATCAATTTCATGTTTATGAAAGTCAACTTAAAGTAGTTGAATCATCTAGGGTTAGGTCAGATGAGTTTCATCCTACTAGTGTTAATGAGTCTTTGATTAATGTCATTGGAACTCAAAGGCATTTAATCACACTTGTGGATAAGGCCACTCTAGGTTTCAAATTACTTATCCAAGCATTTGGTGATTATACTATGAATGCCATCAAACTTGACACATCTCTCTCATTGGCCTATTCCAAGCTCATAGACTGGAATTCCAATACATTTAGTGAAGTCCCTATATTCCATAATGACTATGCTCTCACCTACTATCTAAATATTGTTGAACTTGTAACATCCTATACTAGTGAATAGAGTGTCAACATGATTGAAGCTGGTATCAAATATCTTAATCATACAATAAAAATAAAAATAAATAGAAGGTCCAATGGTTAAAACCACATGTGGTAGTATCAAAACCTAGAATAGTAAAAATAAAAGATTTATTGAAAGGTGAGGCCTCTCTGAGGTGCCTAAGGATGAGATATTTGATGCACTTCCTAGTCATTTTTAGGAGAGATCATTAGTGTAGATGGAGCCAACATAGCCAATCAACTTGCAAAAAAAGAAGAAACCTCACATGATACACCTTGCATAGTCATTATCTATAGAAGAGAAAAAGTAATTTATTGCCTTCTTTCAATAGAAAAATGTAAATTTTGTATGGACATACTTAGAAATGTCAAGTTGGATCCTGATCTCATAGTACATCATTTATCTATTGCACTAGGAGTCAAACTAGTCAAAGAGAAGCTTAGGAAAATGCATCCTCATGTACCATTAATTGTTAAAGCTAAATTGGAAAAGCTTCTAAAAGTTAGTTTTATCCGTGCTATTGACTATGTTGAATGAATATCAAACATTGTTCCAATCTCCAAACATGATAAGTCTGTCTGAGTTTGTATGGATTTATGAGATCTAAATTTAGCATGTGTCAAGGATTATTTTCTACTCCCCAACATTGGTATAGTAATGGATATGATAGCAAGATATGAAATGTACTCACTCATGGAGGTTTTTTCTTATTATAATCAGATTAAAATTGTACTAGAAGACAAGGAAAAGACTTCTTTCACTTGTACATGGGGAACTTTTTGTTGGAATGTTATGCCATTTGGTTTGAAAAATGTTGATGCCACATATCCAAGGGTAGTTACAACCATCTTCTATGATATGGTGCATAAGATGATGGTAGACTATGTCAATGACACCTTGGTTAAGAGTATACAACATAACACTCATCTTCAAGATTTGGGACCCATCTTGGATTATATGGAGAAGTTTAGTTTGAGACTCAACCCCAAGAAATGTGCATTTGACACCACTTTCGGGAAACTAATTGATTACATTGCCTCTACAAAAGGAATCAAGGTGGATCCATAAAAATTTCAAGCAATCATGGACATGCATCTACCCTATAATATCAGTCAAATGAGGGGCTTGTAAGGAAGACTTCAATTTGTTCATAGATTCATCTCATAGTTGGCAGACATATCATATCCTTTTACTAAGACTCTGTATAAAGGTGTAAAATATGACTAGAACAAACATTGTGATCAGAGTTTAACATAGATAAAGCAATACCTTACTAATTCACTGATCTTGATGCGTCCTATCTACATGAAGCCTCTCATTTTGTACATTTCAACAATAGAATCATCTTTGGCTATCATGTTGGCTCAATAGGAAAATGATAACAAGGAACAAGCTATCTACTATCTTAGTTGCACATTTATTTCTTATGAGATGAACTATAACATCATTGAGAAAGCTTTCTTAGTAGTCATCTTTGCTGCCCAAAAGTTGAGACACTACATGCTTGCTCATACTACATGACTAGTTAGTAAAATTGATCCACTAAATTACTTACTTTAAAAGGTAGTGCTAATAGGAAGGTTAGCTAAATGGGTCATGATACTGAGTGAATTTGATATCACCTATGTTGAAAGAAAGGTTATTAAAGGATAGAAAATTGCTAATTAATTAGTAGAAGCAGCAATTAAAAGCCTTCTTCCACTAAATGTTGACTTTTTGATGAATCCATTTTAATGCTAATGTATCAAACCTAGGTGATGTTCTTTGATGGTTCCTTCACACAACAAGGATTTGGTGTTGGGATCTTATTCATAACACCACAAAAGTATTCATTGCCTAAGGTGTATGTGATTTTATTTCCTTATACAAACAATATTGTGGAATATGAAGCCCTAATCAATGATATAAAGATTATCATTGAATGGAAAGTAGATGAATTGAATATCTTTGGTGATTCATAACTTTTAATCAACTAGGTCAATGATGTGTATTGGGCAAAGGATGAGAAGTTGATTACCTATAAGAGAATGGTGGATGATCTAAAAAAATACTTTTCTCATGTTACTTTTCAAAAAATTGAAGGTGTCACAATTGATTAGGCCAATGCAGTCTATGTCATAGTCACATGGATCCAAGCCAAGTAGGGTTATCATAATCTAGAGTTGCTACTATCTCGTTTGTAGTTGAAGAATATGACCTCACTAGTGCTCATCAATAATCAATATAGAGTGAAAGTGGATTCACTACTATTGAAAGAAAGAGATCTATGATGGCTATAAAAAGTGGTGTAGAGAAGTTTCCATGAGTCGTCGAGTGGACAAAAAAGTGGCTAATGGAATGGCTACTCTTGCTTCCATGTTATAGATGCTTGAGAATGATCTTCGACACAAATTCCTAGTGGAGATATTAGTCTGCCTTGCTTAGAACTCCCTTAAATCCTAGATGATCTATTCTATTGTAGGACATTACTCATCCTGCTACCATCATATATACTCTTACCTATTTGACCAAATGATTCTTGACAATCTAACCTAGAACAAAAAATGTCACCTTATCCATAGTGCTTCATGATATGTTATTATTACTAATGACTTAGTTAAAAGAGGTCTTGATAGAACACTCCTTAGGTTTTTAGAGCTTGATGAGTCCAAACACACATTAATTGATGTACATGAGGGTATTTACGGATATCACTTTAATGACTTGACACTAGCTTGTAACCTTATCAAAGCTGGTTACTATTAGTTGAATATGGAGCAAGAGGAAATTAAATATGCCAAGTCCTACAAACAATACCAACACTATAGGAATCTAATTCATGCTTTAGCCAGGGAGCTAATTGAATCTACCACATTGTGGCCATTTCAATAATTAGCCTTTGATCTCGGAGGTAGAGGAAGTCCCTCTATATTAGAAGTAATAGTTCACCAAGGGGGGGGGGGGGGGGGCGGCGGGGGGGTGAATTAGTTATGTATCAATCTTAAACAATTCTTACTTTATCAACCAAAGTGAATAGCAATCATAAAGAAATGTGCATAAACACATACACTAGATATGTTGACTAGGGAAACCCTTGATTAGAAGGAAAACCCTAGTGGGAGTGATGCTCATAGAATAATGTACTAATCTAAATATTCCATGTTAGAGGATAGACCCTATTAGGAGTCTGTTATAATGCTTAGTACAAAGAGTCCATGTTAGGAGACTTTGAATCCTTGTTAGGATATTCCAACCCTATTAAGAGTTGAAGAAGGTAGTTGAACCCACAGTCCAAATAGCTTTAGGATCAGATCAATGAATAAATTATCCAATTAATCTTAGTACTATTCCTTTTAGAATAATAGATGTGGAACAATCTCTTTCCTCTATCCAATATGTCAGACTCCATCACCTTTAGATCATGAAAATAGATATGTAACTCATCAGTAACCCTTAAGGTCACCTACACACATTAGTAGATTACTCTTCTCTTCTACTTCACAATTTGTAAGTCTTCTCTACTTCTCAATCATAATTCCTTCATTTAGAACTTGGAGAACACCTTTCCTTTATACGATACTCAATTATTAATCTTTAGAGTTGGCTCCATATTTAATTAAATGAAATACATGTTTAATTAATATTTTCAGCTCATAGTTGTTTCCAAACTTTCACACGTGTGACTTCCATATCTACACACTTGTTAACATCATTAGTTGTCAGTGTACTCCCTCAAGTTAACTATGCAACCCTTCATTCCAAGAACATTATGTTATATTGATCATACAATAGAAACTATTTTCTCAATACTCTATTTTCCTATGGTTCTCAGTATATCATCAATATCTTCCATATGTTGTCAATTCAAGTTCTATGCACTTGACCACATGTCAGATTCATGTTGTAGTATATGCTATTAATTGCACATGGATAGATATGCAATGTGATGTCCTCAATACATAAATCTTATTCTATCACTCTATCAATCTTACTATGTTGTCATTAATGACAAACAAAGTCATAACACTGATCTACAATGTTTTCTAATAGCATCAACATTCATGCTAACAATCTCCCCCTTTGGCATTGATGGTGACATAGATGAAATACATCTAGTTCCAAGAATACCAATAAGTTTTCTTCATCAATTAAATCTTGCTTCATGTAAGTCGTTCAACACTACTC
Source organism: Cupressus sempervirens (assembly GCA_028749045.1). Lineage (NCBI taxonomy): Eukaryota > Viridiplantae > Streptophyta > Pinopsida > Cupressales > Cupressaceae > Cupressus > Cupressus sempervirens. The sequence continues at coordinate 509,038,260 of CM053785.1, read as the reverse complement.
CCCTGCAGTGCAAGTTCTTTCTAATGTGTTTCATATCAATACTCTCTCATTCTAATGTTTTTCATATCACTCTCTCTCCTCCATTGACATCAATGTCAAAGGTAGTACAAGAATAGAATACATAACAACCTATTAGCATGACCACAAGTTGGTTTTTTTCTTTACAATATTTGCATATAACTAAATAACACAAGTATCTAAATATACTGTTGTATACTAATTACCTGTTACCAAGAGTCCTTGACTAACTTTTTTTATCATAGATACTCCCCCATTGAGGAAGCATCAACATTTAGTCCAGTCTAATAATGGTGATGTGTACCCTATATTGATGCACTTCTGAATCTTCTATTCTAAGCTAGGTAGGGACATAAACCCCAAGTGTACCTCTCAAGTATTCAAATGTGTCCTTTGGTAAGGCATTTGTGAAAATGTCTACAATCTATTCCTTAGTTCTAATGTATTCCAATCTAGTTTCTTTCTCTAATTTTTTTTTTTTTAGTACATGATATTTTATAGAAATGTGCTTAATTTTAGAATGCAAAACAAGATTCTTAAACATGTTGACTATACTTGTGTTATCATAGTAAATGATAATAGGTTCTATGAATGTGATTCCAATATCCTTCATCATCACTTCATCTATATGAATTGATTATAGTTATTTTCTGCTACAACATACTCTACCTCGATAGTATTTTGTGAGGTATTATCTTGCTTCTTTCTAAGCCAAGAAACTAATCTTCCTCTAAGAAAAAATGCTGCTCTACTAGTGCTTTTATTGCAATCCCTGTCTGTTGCCCAATCAACATTTGTATAGGTGTAGAGAGTAAAGTCACTAATTTTTTGATACCAAATACCATAATCTGATGTTCCTTTCAAATATCTAAATATTCTTTTTACTATTGCATAGTGATATTCCTTAGGATCAGCTTGAAATCTTGCCAAAATTCCAATTGCATTGGCTATATCTGGTCTGCTATGAGTCAAATACTGCAATCCTCCAATCATAGATCTGTACTTCTTTTGTTCAATAGTAGGCATCTCATCTTTGCTAGATAATTTATGACCATTTACCATAGGAGCTCCAATAGGTTTACAACTTTCTAAACCAAATATTTTCAGTAAATCCTTTAAATAGTTGGTTTGAAAAACAAAGATACCTTCTTTGTTCTAAACAATCTACAATCCCAAGAAAAAATTTCATTTCACCTATCATGCTCATTTCAAACTCATTCTTCATGTCTTCTAAAAATTTGTTACTGGCTTCATTATTTCCACCAAAAATGATGTCATCAACAAAAATCATGAAGTACCCTTATCAATTTGTAGGACCACTTAGATCTGTATGTACTAGTTCCAACTTTTGTCTAGTACAAAATTTCTTGCTAGTGTAGCAACTAGAAAATAGGGTAAATGCATAACATACTATGAGAAATCACAAAACTCAATCAACATACGTTAGCACCCACTAGTTTACCATGGAAACCAAACTAATAAAGAAAGCAATAAAAACCCCCTCTTTCATTTGTAGCTCCCATGTCCTTCTTTCTTCTCCAAATGATTGTACCTCCAAAGTTGCCTATAGTGCACACAAAATTAAAGCAAAAGCCTATGATATGGATAATGCCATGAGAATACTTGAAGTTTTGATTTAAGCTTTGAGAGAAAATGGTGTGAAAATGCAAAGAAGTTAAGGATCTAAGGACTTCCAAGACAAAAACTTCCAAGGGTTCAAAAACTTCAAAGACTTCCAAGGAATTAAGAAGGGAAATGAGAGAAAGAGTGTCCATTTTATAATCAACACTCAAGGTGAGAGCATTAGATTTTTCACCCATAGATATGCGATGTGGCAAGAGATTCCTTTGAGAATCCATGATGCATATGACAAAATATACCAATTGTCAGATTCTATGATGGATGAAAGTCAAACTTGGCTAAATTTGGAAGAGAATCTATGACGCGTCATAAGACACCTCAACCCACTTAAAGCCAAGAATCTATGACAAAGAGGCCAAATAGGGACATGTGTAAGAGAATAAGAATATTTGATTATGACATATCTTATCCAAGTGTCAAAGGAGAATCCATGAGGTGTCATATCCAAGTGTCACTATGATGCAATATTTTATGGAATATTTGAATTAAAAATCCTTTTATTCCACAAAATAAGAATTAGTAGAAAATGGAATTAATGATGAAAAATGGAACTTAGGAAATTGTGAATTTCCATGGTTTGCAAATAATGAATCAATTAATTAATTGAGGATGATAATTAGGAAGAACAATTAGTAAGAAAGGTAGGATTAAATTATGCGTTATTTAATTCTATAGAGGAAATTAGTAAATGATTGGCCAGATTGATTAAATAAATGCAATAGTATCCTTTGATGAAAATGTGATGATGATATAGATCGAATGAGATGATGACAAGTAGACCAAAGCCATGGTCAGATTGATTGATTGAAGTTGACAACATGCCAAGGACACATGACATGAATTGGTTGATATGTAACATGTAACCACCATTGTAAATGCTATAGGATTGAAATTGATTGAAAAGGTTTGATCATAATAACATCGACAAAAACTGTCAATATTATTAAAATGGTTGATGATGCCATGATCTGACATTGAAAGCCTCAACAATGTCAAAGATTGAATGACATGAATGATAGTTTGACCTAGCACTGAGAGCCATGACAGTACTAAGGTCAGATTGATAAGATTGATAAGATTGATAGGTTTCAAAGGCACTAAAAGCCACAACAATACCTAGGATTCAGATAAATGATGATTTATTTGAGATGTTTGATATGTTTCAGGTTGATTAGGACTGATTTTGAGTGATTTGGGGTGATTCCGAGTTGATATGAAATGGTTTTGAAATAATATGAAGTTGATGTGAAAGAGGATACAAATGATAAAGTATGATCAATTTTGGCCAAAAGATCGAAGTTAGTAGAATGAGAAAACGGGGCAAATTAGTATGAATAAGTGATGAAACCATAGATGCGAACCATTTTTGAGTGTCTACAGCTAGGAAATGAGACTCTTTTGTACTTAGCCAAAATGCACTCCTTACAAATAGTGTTAGTGGGCTTAGATATTTTGGGAAAATCTCTTACAACAAGTGCATTACTAGCCTTTATAATGTTATGAAAGTTAATTGACAAAATCTTTTGTGCCATAACCAACTATTGCCAATCCTTGCTACTAAACAAGTTATTTCAGTGGAGTTTAACTAAAATACTTTACATCTAGTTTTTGTGGCAGTACCAAATAGTTTTTCTTCCTTTTTCTTGATAGTGCATGTATCATTACCAAATTGTAGTTGATAGCCTTTCTCTAGAAGTTGTCCAACACTCAACAAGTTATTCTTAAGTACATCAACAAAATAAACATCATCAATATATGTTTTACCATCAAGTGTTATAGATCCAATTCCTATAATATGATAGGCTACATTATTCCCTACTCCAACAATTCCTCCATCATGGCTTCTAAATTTGACAAACTTGCTCATATCACCAGTCATGTGATGTGAACAACCACTATCAATGATCCAATATTTCTTTTCAACTTGTGAAGTCATCACACTTTCTTCTCTAATTTCTCTATCAAGATCATCCTCTTTTATAGCTACAAATTCTAATTCATCTTCAATTTTTTTTAAATCAGATTATTCTTCATCTTCTTCTTCATTAGCATATAAACAATTTCTAGATCTTCTAGATTTGAATCTACCCTAAAACTTCCTTTCTCTTTTAGGACACTGAGATGCATAATGACCATATTCATTACAAGTCCAACATTTAAAGATATTCTTACCTTCTTTTTCTCTTTCCACAAGAAGAGCCCCTCCTTCTTCGATCTTTACTTTAATGGATTTGCCACTACTAGCAATGTCTCCCTATGTTTTTGTGCTCCTTGCTAAACTAGGTTTGATGTTTAATTCACTGAATGCTATCTCAACTTTTGCCAATTCACCAGACTATTTTAGATCAAATTCTACAGCTTCCGATCTATGAAGCAATTTCTCTTTGGTGAAATTAGTAGTGCAAGGTATCATCAATTGAATCATTTGTGCCACTGATTTGAAAGGTGGTGCCATACTTTTTAAGATCTTCCATATTACTTCATCTTCAGATTTCTTTCCATCAAGCGATGTGATTCTTGCAACAATCTTAGATATTCTTCCAACATAGCTTCTCACAGATTCATCTTTAATCATTCTATCATCTTGAAATGTACAATACAAATTTTGCAATCTAACTCTTTTTGCATGTGTATCAGCTTCATAATTAGCTTCTAAAGTTTTTCAAATTTCATGAGAAGTTTTAAGAAGTTTTACTTGACTGTACTCACTTTTAGGTAATGCTAACAGTATTTCTTCTCTTTCCCTTATGTTGTGCATAAACACTTCTCTTTGTTCTTCGATGCAAGTTTGAAGATTGTCTTCTTCTATAGTGTTTTTGGAAGTCTTGGTCACAAGACAATATCTTGGTCCCATGCACAAGGGATGAGTCTTTATTTTATCCTTCCAACTATCATAGTTTTTACCATCAAATCTAGGACTTTCCTTTCTGAACATATTTGGCATGGATCTTCCAAAGTTGTTAGACTTTCTTTCAAGGAACTGATACTCTGATACCAATTGTTAGAATAATAGTTCACTAATATAACTGAGAGAGGGGGGTAAATTAGTTATGTATCAATCTTAAAAAATTCTTACTTTATCAACCAAAGTAAACATCAATCATAAAGAAATGTGCATACACACATACACCAGATATGTTAACTTGGGAAACCCTTGATTAGAGGGAAAACCTCGGTGGGAGTGATGACCACAGAATAATGTACTAATTTGAATATTCCTTGTTAGAGGATAGACCCTATTAGGAGTCTATTACAATGCTTAGTACAAAGATTCCCTATTAGGAGAGTTTGAATCCCTATTAGGAGATTCCAACCCTGTTAGGAGTTGAAGAAGGTAGCTAAACCCACTGTCCAAACAACTTTAGAATTAGATCAACAAACCCATTGTCTAATTGATCTCAATACTATTCCTTTCAGAATAATATATGTGGAAAAATCTCTTTCCTCTAACTAGTACATTGGATTCCTTCACCTTCAGATCATGCAAATAGATCTGGAACTCATCAGTAACCCTTAAGGTCACTTACACACATTAGCAGATTAATCTACTCTTCTACTTCATAATTCACAAGTCTTCTCTACTTCTCAATCACAATTCCTTCATTTAGAACTTGAAGAACACATTTCCTTTATACCATACTCAATTATTAATCTTTAGAGTCAGCTTCATACACTTAACATTCAATTGATTCGGCTCCATATTTAATTAAATAAAATACAAATTTAATTAGTGATGTCAGCTCATAATTTTTTCCAAACTTTCACACATGTGACTTCCATACCTAGGCACTTGCTAATGTCAATAGTTGTTAGTGTACTCCCTCCAATTAACTATACAACGATTCATTCCAAGCACAATATGTTATATTGATCATACACCAGAAACTATTTTCTCAATACTCTATTTTCTTGTGGTTGTTAGTAAATCATAGATATCTTTTGTATGTAATTGATTCAAGTTTTGCACACTTGACCACATGTTAGATAGATGCTGTAGTATATGTTATTAAGTGTGCATGGGAAGATACACAATGTGATGTCCTCAATACCTAAATCTTAGTATCCTACTCTATTAGTCTTACTATATTATCATCAATGACAAACAAAGTCAAAACACTGATCTGCAATGTTTTCTCATAGCATCAACATTCATGCTTTCACTTTATCATTTTCCTTTGATAAACTTGATGATATCTCTTTTGACTAGAGAAGCAAGGACTGGGGGCATGATCTTTTCTTTGCTCTATTTGTTGGTCTAGTTCCAATGATTTGAACTAATTATATAAAAGGGGTGTCCACTATAAGAGCCTCTATCTCATGTTAGATGGCTATGTGTACCTTGACTCATTTTATATGGACTCTTCGTTGAGGTTGGTTCTTTTCCTTTCTTACTTGAGTGACTTTTCTATGCTACAATAAATACTGATATTCATCCTACTAAGTGAACATATGGGTCACTAAAAGTATACTTAGCACACTTTTTTCTCAGGTTACGAATGTGAGGATCATTACAGATAGAATACTTACCGGTTAGTTAGCATAAGAAGGATCTCTTGTGTGTCTACACACAAGAAACATTCTAGTCATCCTAGCATATATGCTTTAATGCTTATGTTAGTTTGCTACATCAAAAGGGACAAATGTTATGTTCATTATGGCTTCTTGTGCCTCATGCTTTTGTTTAATCCAAACAAAACTAGGACATGCACCATATTCATATTTTCATGATTGTAATGTTAATGGGAATTGTATGACATTTGTAGGTTTAGCTAAACACTTAGTGATGATAATTATATGAGTTCAGTGACCAGACCTATGGTTGTATCTAGTATAGGGTTGCATTGCATATTTCGCTTACATAAGTATATGGTTCAATCACTGCTTTACTTTCATCCTTCATCATGCAAGGTTGTTGGTTTCTTTAAAGTATCATGTTTCTTTATGATTTCATAAGCATTAATCTCCTTGGTTCGTACTCTTGATCTTCATTGGATACCTATCATTATCAACAAAATTGGAACCTACATGAGATGTTAGATCATTCACATTTTGCATTTCATACACATACTTTCATATTTATCTCATCTACACTACATTCATACATTTCATAAATTTGAATTCAGTCCATCATAACATTAACATCTCATGTATGACAAACTACAAGAGAGAAAGTGACACATGCAAAGATACTTGAATGAAAAGATCTCATATATATAAACCACTCTAATGGAGTCAAATATACATCAGTAGAAAAATGAATGCTACTTGAGCACTATTAATCTAAAAGTGATACAAAATTATGTTGGCACATCAATCTCTACATAGCTAGAATAGAATCAGAAGAGAAAATCTAATTATTACCTTCTCCCTCATCCGTAGGTGGAGGAGGAGGAGGAGGCACATTTGATCTCACTAGCCATTGAACACCATTCAATGCTCTTGCATACTCAGAAAATTAGGGCATCTAATCTGCAGCCTCAAGAACTATTGTGATGTATCTTGCATAGTAGTAGGCTACACGAGCACTCTATAGTGAAGTCTCCTCTTGCTGGTTCTCTAGCTCTATAAGGAGATCCTAGATCTCCCACTCTTGGTCCCTTAGGCACATATCTTGCACTGTCAGTTATATCTACATCTTTCTCAACCATTGTTGTGTCGCTCTTAGTTACTCTCTAGTCCTCCTTAAATTATCCTAATGTGGATTGGGAGTAGGCTTATCTTGCATCTTTTCATCACTCACTGTGGGCTCCAACTACTTAGCTTGCTACTTTGACTCTACATACTATCTCTATGTATCTCCATTGATGGCACCCAAAGTACCCATCTCACTCCATAGATGTCTATGTCTAGACCCACTGCCACTAACACTTGGATGGTCTCCTATCTACTAGGGAGAAATATAAACCTATGTTTTTCATTTTCTCAATATTTGCTATGGTGGCAACTGCTGTGGCTACTATGGTGGCTACTATACTAGTTTTACTAGCACTGCCATCCTCATTGGGTCTATAAACTGAGGGAAGGGATGAATCACAATGTGCTTGCTATATGCTAGAGTCATCCCCCATCTACAACTACTACCATGTAATTCCACTATGTCATGGTAATAGAGAACTCATCAATCATAGATCTATCTTAGTTTAGTTTGATAGACCATCCCCTCTCCACATCTAGGGAAAAGCAAGAGTATGTATAGTTCTCTTGAGAAATATCCTATGGTTGACCATACTATCACCACATGTAACTCAATAGAAATATCTCAATAAGAGCTATTAAGGGACCAATCAATGGTTGGGAGGAAAACATGTGGTTGATGTCAACCTATGTGTCATCCCACACCTCAGTCTCTCTCCATGGCCACTACATTACTGCTACTAGGTTATCCAACTAACCTCTCCATTGTTCAGTCTTACCTAAAGCTATTTGGGTTATCTATCCATGGTATCTATTTATGTAAGGCTCATTATCCTACCTCTCATTAGTAAAATTAGCCTTGTGATGGGCAAGTGCTCCCATGCCCACACTTGTAGAATATAAACTCTCGCGGCCATGCTTTTCGTCTCATGATATACAATCTCATACATCTCGTGGTACATGTGGGATAGCATACATTGACTCCATCCAAAACATACTAGCTCACCCAATATTTTCTGAAGCATCTATCCCCCTCCACACTTGATTATGTGTTGGCCTCTATCAGGCATCCAAAAGTAGTTGATGAATACTCCAAGTACTAAAGCCAATCTAGTGGGACCATATTTATGCACTAACTCATGCCATGGGATAACACTACCATAATGATGTCCTCCTAAAAAATATCCTTGAGTGCCATTGCACCTAGTCCTAGTTAGATATCATACTAAACTTGTGGCCCGTAGAAGGGTATCTATAGAATCTAGTAGATGTCCTCTAGTGTGATGGTCATCTCTCCCAATGATAGGTGAAACATGTTCATCTCTGAATGGAAATGCATAACTAGTGCAATCAATAAATCATAATTCACCACTAATTTAGGGATATCACAAAGGTGTGAGAGGCCAAGGGAGTCAATATGTACTAGCTCTATGACATCCAACTAGCGAATCAATGCTCCAAAAGGAGGATAGTATGATCTGAAGGCAACATCAAAAAATGTAACCTAAAAACATGAAATGAATGGAACACAATCAATATATGACATGTGAAACATCATACTATTCCTAAATGCACAAAAACATACTAAAGACATGCACTGACAATTGATGACAATGCAAACAGATGATGAAAAGCTCAAGTTTTTGACAAATTATTTTGCAAAACAACACCAATTTTTCGTGTGAGATTTTATTTTCTCATGTGAGATTACACTTTTTTCCATGAGAAATAAAATCTTCACATGATAAATATCAATGTAGTTAGGGACAAAATAATATTACTTAGGGTCTCTTGTGTGAGAGATGGGTACCTATTGCACGAGAAAACCTAGTACCTTTGGCAAAGAAGTACTATTTTTGGTACTTCCTCACATGAAACCCAATGACAACATATTGAAAATGGCTAAAAACATGCTTAGAATGACTAAAATGTTAGTCTCAAATTGGTTTTGACATTTGAGTGTCAACACACTTAACCAAATTCTTAGTTGATGTCGAGTATAATACAGAAGCTAAGCAACAATGTATGTCAAGCCATAGAATTCAATAGGTGCTGAGTGAACTTCAGGTGTCGAGTAATCTTTAGGTGCCAAGTGAAGTATAAATTTCGACCAGAGTATAGATGTCAAGTAAAATAATATTGTTATAAGTGTTGAGCAAGACAAGATTTCTATAGGAACTGAGTGAGCCAGTTTTCCTATATATACTAAGCATCAGCAACTAGTAAGTGCTGAGAAACATAGAATCAGCATATGAGTTTGTGCCTTCACAAACTTAGATCTAAAATTTTTTTGGAGCTAACATGGGATGAATCTTGAAGAATCTTGAAGATAAGAATGAATCTTTTGCATTACCTATGTAATCAACATGTAGCCAATGAGAAAAATGAAGAAGGCATGTAACCAATAGGAAATGTGCAAGAAATGAATGGGAAATGAAGATTTAATATTGATCATAGATTCATACCTAACCCTAAGTCTTTGAAATCTTTAAAAGGAGGACAAAGCCTCATTATGAGAGAGAGAGGATACATGAGAAAGAAGTGTATGGGTGAATTATAGTAAAGTGCAAAAGGGTGAGAAGACATAGAGAAGAACAAAGTAGCATAGTAGAATCTAGTTGTTGAAGAATAGAGTATTAGATCCTCAAAGAGTGACATATTAGATCAAGCAAGGATCAAAGTAGGTAGAGTAGAACAAGGATTTAGAATCAACAATTGAAGATTGCAAGTCATCAGGTCAAGATTTTCTAATACTTTCTAGCAATTGTATTAGATATGGAAACCTTATGGACTTAGGTTGGCCTAGCAACCATTTGTAAATCCTTTAATAGGCTGGAATTCCAAGCGAATGTACTAAAGTCCTTTAACTAGGCCTACTTTTAGCAAGGTAGTGAAATCCTTTAACCAAGTCACTTTTAATAGTGTGTAAAGTCTATAACAAGATAGGCCTTTCATAGGGAAGACCAATGGAAGTGGTTAAACATTGTAACCTTGAATAGTTACAAATTGTTATAGTGATATTTTGTGGGTGTCATTCCCACCCTAGTTTTACCATTCATTTTGCAGGGTTTTTGGGTTACCAAATTTGTGTGTTATTTGTTTTCATGCATGTCTTTATTTTCATGTTTATTATTTGAATATGGATGATATCAATTAAAAGGATTTGAAAAGGTTAAGTTAGTTACTTCTGATTCACCCCTCTCTTAGAAGTAAATCTTCCTACTTGTTAATTCCAACAATTGGTATCAGAGCTAAGTTCTCACAAGGAGAAGCAGTACAACTTGGAGAAAATATTTTGAAATGGAAGTCTACAAACTTGGGAAGATCAAAGAGAATCAGGCAATTGACATAAAAATTTCTTTAAGTGCTTTGGAAGAAGCTAGAGGAGAACTAAAAAAATCCTTAAAGAGAATAAGAGAGATTGCCATAGCTAAGAATGATACAGTACAAGGAGATTGATACCTCAAATTTGTTTTCAAATAGAGATTCCAAAGAATTTGTCACAGCAGTAGTAGAACTGATGGAGAAAAATAGAGCACAAGTAGAAGAAATTAGAATACTCAAGCTTGAACAAGAATCACAAGCCATGATGCTTTGTGAAGTGACTAAACAGAAGAAAAGAGCCATTGAAGACAAGGTTATGCTAGAAGAAGAAAAGAGAAACCTTGCCAAAAGATTGGAAGAAAAGTCAATTGAACTAGCAATAATTTCAAACATGCAAATAGACACCCTAAGTTAGATGATGAATGTACATCATGAACTAAATGTCAAGGAAATTTAGATCTCTACATTGAAGATACAAAATGAAAAATTGCAAAATGATCTAAAAAGAGAAAAGGAGATTGCAGAAAGCTTCAACAAACCTAATGAGGCCATCAAGTACATTGAGCAGCTACTAAAATCACTAAGGGCTAGCAATGACACTTCAGGACTAGGTTACATCAGCATTGAAATAGGAGAGTCATCCAAAACTATAGAAGAAAGGAGTAACATAGGTAAGAACACTAAACCTACTTGTCATTTCTATGGTAAAAATGGACATACCTCTAATGTGTGTACGAGAAAGAATAGCCATTAGCATGACAAGCCTAAGAATGTCAGTTATTGTCATAAGTGCAAAAAGCGAGGACATCAAGCACACAATTGTAGGAATATGACTATCAGAACACCAAAATTTGAAGCTCACTACTACCATTGCAAGAAGTATGGACATGGAGCTTTTGAGTGTAGATCAACACCTATGTGGACACCAAATAGAGCTTTTGAGTGCAAATCAACACCTATGCAAATAACCATGGGCATCACTACAATTGGGACTACAACACCAGGTGTAGCTATCAGTATTGTTAGGAATATGGACACATTCTTGAAAATTTCATAAGGACACATTTCAGAGGGAACTACAATAGATGGTTGAGAAAAACCACATGTTTTAGTTGCTTGAAGACTGGTCATATCAGTAGGAATTGTCCAACAAGGTCAAAGGCATTTAACTCAAAGAATGAAAAAGGTAAAAATAAGGAGAAATGAATAAAACATGGAAAAAGCATGGTCAAGGATGCAAAGTTAAATTTTGAAGATCATGTAAGTATTATCAAGTTGTCCTTAGGTGCCGAGTAAAAGTCTAGTACAAGCCAAGTTGATTATCAAGACTGTAGGAGCCGAATGATTAGTCGAAGTTGTGTTGGTAAAGGAAGGCGAGTGAAGAAGAAATCTCAATTGAAGCTAAGTAAATAATACTCTTATGGAAGTTGAGTGGTGAAAAGGCAATGGAGGCTAGGTAGTGTAGAATTCTTCAAAAGCCAAGTGGACAAATGTAACTACAGTAAGCAATAAATGCAACAAAAATAGGGTATATTATCATGATTTCAATCATTTTTCCTAAGTGCAAACAAAGAGAAAAGATGAGAAAGAGCACAAAGTGAATCCAAAGCTGAGAATCCAGTGTCTAAGCATATTTGAACAACATTCTAGCATGATTTCATTGATTTCAAGGTATTTACATTTATGCCATGTTACATAGTTTCATATATTCTTTGTATACAAACCCTAGATTGCAAAAATGGCTTCTACCTCTAGGAAAACTTAGGAGAAGGAACAATTTGAAGTCTAGCTAGTATCCAAAGAGGTCATACAACTTGATTTTTGCCCAATAATTGAAGTTACATATAAAAATGGCCTAGTTGGAGCCCTATCCATCATGCCCTCTAAGGTTATAATGGTTTAGGATGTGAGGAGATGTTGTAATTGCAAGATTGGAGCCATAGGTGACATGGAAATGAGAGAGGCCTATGAAAAATTGTGTGATAATGGAGTGATGAATGAAGAATTTTAGATTTTTTAGAGGAAGGGTTTAACGTGAGCCCTATAATTCCTCACCATTTTCAAGACTGAATGGATTAGGCTTGTGTTGAGTAGAATGCATGATGGTAGCTTATGGTTGGAGGATGGCCCTATAAAAATCATAAAGAGAATTGTACATAAAGTGACAAGGTACCTAACCCTAGATTGGCCGAAGACACTTAGGAGTGATTCTAAGGAGGCAATTGAGAAAAAAATAGGTGCTAAGTGGAATAAGAGAGGGATGACAATTGACACCATCCAAGACCCTCTTGTTGATTTTTTTGTTAGTCATTGCACAAAAATTCTACCAATCCAGTAGACTGAATAGTGTGCCTTGCATTGTAGTAGATGTAGGCTATAAATTGGTGAAGAAGGATCATACCTATGATCTTGTAGAGCTGCAACTACAATAGATTAACGATAATCTAGTAGCTATCAGGAGAACCAAGAGAGCCCAATGCAAATTTGGTGCCATTTTGATTTGCATTTTCTTTTATGTTCAGAATGAATTTCCTTCTTTTGGAAAAGTTTCATGGAGAACTTATAGGTCAATAATAGCTTAGATTAATGAATATATTGAGTAGATGGGAGCTAATTTTGAGACCTTGATGACTAGCTATTTTGAAGACTTTAAGAAGTCAATGAAACAAAGGGTTAGAATTCCAATTTCCTTAGTAGAGAAACATGTAAATGATGTATGTTTTCTTGTAGATATAGACTATACATACATACAAGCTGCCATACCAAGAGAGAGATGGTTAAGACCTCTTGGGTATGAAATAAACATAGATGAAGCATCATCAACAATAACTACATTATTAGTAGAGGAATTCGACAAGGATGCACCAAATTTTGGAACTTATGACATGGTGAGATCAAAAGTGGATATGGAGTTGAAGACTGCCTCCACTCTGAAAAAGAAGGACAAGCTTGTTAAGAAGCTAAAAGATAAATTTGGGGAAGGCACTATAGAAGAAGTAGAAGAAGAAGGTGAAGATGCTGAGGATGATGATGAAGAACAAGAAGGGCCTATAGGGCAGAGGAAAATAAGAAAGTATGTTGCACCTATTGAATTAGATAAAGAAAGGATAGAGTCTAATGAAGATCAATTCAGATTGGTAAGCCATTCTACCACATTCGAATCGGAAAGCATTTGTAATAATATTAGAGAAAATGCTGATTTAATTGGTCTAAAGACCATAAACTTCAATAAGTTGTCAAAGGAACAATAGAAGATAGTGGAAGAGTCTATTTACACTATGATGGCTAGTTGAAGACCACTCCACTTGAACTAGACAACTCAATGCTCAAGGAGCTAAGCTTATTAGTTGAGAATAAATGGCATTACTGTCTCAAAATAGAGAAGAAATAAGGGAGTCTATATTGGATCATGTAATTCCAAACCTTAGTAAAGGTCAAATAAAAAAGGCAAGTAAGAAGCATGGGAGCAAATCTACACCCAAATATAGAGCCTTTAAAATTTTGTAGAACCAAATAGAAGATGTTGTGCAAAAGTCCACACAAATGTGGAAATTAATATATGGTTTAATGACTATAAAAGAAGGGCATGAAGACCCATTTGAAGGAAGAAATGATGAAGAAGAAGAAGAAGGAGAGAAAGAGAAAGAAGAAGAAATAATGGACAAGACACATGGTGAAGAGGTAGCAATTGAAGAGCAGTAGACTAAATAGAGTGTCTAAGACACCCAACTACCACCACCAAGTCCTCCACACACAACACCTATAGAAATAGTAATTATAAAGGATGTTCCTGACACCATAGGTTAGAACATCAATCCTTTAACTACAGAGGATCTTAAGAAGATTTTTCACCAATCTACATTGCAAGCACAACTTTGTACAAATCAAGTTTTGGTGAGTGTTGATGAGTTGCAAAAAGCTAAAGTAGAGATAACAAGGGAGAAGGAAAGAACACAAGAACAATCTACACAACCCCCCATAACTATAGTAGATCAACCCAAAGAGCAAGAAGAACATGAAAAAATTGCTAAGGTGGATTCTATAATAAAAGTGACAACAACTACCAAGGAGCTTGAAAAGGAACAAACATGGCAAGATGTTCCTACTACACAAAGTCAAGGTGCACCTCCTCAAATTATCATTATTGACCAAGGTAGTAGAGAAGAGGAGAAAGAATAGGAGAAAACCCCTAAGGAGAGGAGTCAATACAAACATTGATGAACTTGCCTACCTTAGGGACTCCCACTAAGAAGCTGAGCACTGATGCAATACCATTGTAGATTTCAGCACTAGGCTTGAGCTCTACCAAGGTTGCAAGGGTACTTCACTATGGAGACCCTGCACATGATGAAGAAATAGTCATACACAGTTATGACTCGAGAACTATGAACCTACAATAGATAAATGAAGTGCAAGAGGAACTAGAAAGAAGAAAGAGATAAGAGATACTCAGAAATGAGTATAAGTAGAGACAAGCACTGGTGGAAATTAAAGATATATTTCTTGATGAATTTAGCTTGCAGGTATCTGATGAAACCCAACCCATCTCAGAGAAATTGTCCAACATTGTGGACTAGGTATAGAATGAGGACCTAAATATTAATGCTAAATTATTAGAATGGTCAGAAAAGAAGTTTTAGATGAAAGTGAATGAGAAAATATCAAGTGAAATAGCACTTTCACAAGTAGAATTGGCTAAGAAGATTGAAAAAGTGAAGAAAGTACTTGAGAATGTATTCTCATTGTACAACAAGTTGTATGATTCATCTTATTTCACACAACAAACTAGCCAATGGATAATGAGCTTGGAACGAAGTCTCAAGATTTCAAGCACTCAGCTACCCAAAGATCCAACTTAGAGTGAGAAGAATTTTGCAACTACACTTCAAAAACAAAAGGACTTATTTGTATTAATAGTAGAAGAGGCCAATATTAAGGCTAAATTGATGCAAATTCAATCTTGCATTACCCCACATCTGGAAATACTCCATAAGAAACAAGCCTATGTAGAGAATATCCTAAAGAAAGATCCTAATATTTCTACTTTAGCTTGTTCATCTTGCAGCAAAGATAGCCATCCAACACAAATCATTAGAGATTTCCTTTGATAATTGGGATGCTACTCTCAAGATGATTATGGAGGTAAATAATTCTTTTTTGGAAAATTATTCTTTTCATTCTTAGGACCCTTTAACATAAGTATCAAAAAGGGGGAGAATATATTTATGGGGAGATAATTCGTTATTGCATCTAATAAGAATGGGGAGATATAATGTTTCGAGGGAGATGTGAATAAGAATGGGAAATACTACATTCTTTGATGGAAGTAATAAAGAATATCCAAAGGGGGAGATATTCACATTCACATTTTTGAGGAAGTAATAAAAGCCATGAAGGATGCAAAACTACAAGAAGATGTGAAAGGGGAATAGATACAGAGTATAGGATACAGAAATAAGGTACACAAATATAGATAAAGGGAGACAAGGAAAAGAATATAAGATACATTAGCATGAGACACATTCAACACAAGATTTTTTGTTACAAGAATCGAAATGACACATCAGCTCAGAGGGAGTTATAAAATTGTGAGGTATATAAAATCTTTTGAACAAGTTTTTGAAGTCTTTTACATTTGACAAACAGAATATGTAGTATACTTATAAAGAACAGATTTATAATGAATAGTTAAGTGTATTTTCCACTCATGTTAAAGGGGGAGATTGTTAGTCTCAGATTGGTTTTGACATTTGAGTGTCAACACATTTAACCAAATTCTTAGTTGATGTTGAGTATAATATAAAAGTTGAGCTACAATGTATGCCGAGCCAGAGAATTTAATAGGTGCCGAGTGAACTTCAGGTGCCAAGTAATCTTTAGGTGCCAATGAAGTTCAGGTGCTGAGTGAATTATAGATGCTAAGTGAAACAATATTGCTATAAGTGCCAGGCAAGACAAGATTTTTATAAGAGCCGAGTGACCCAGTTTTCCTATATGTGTTGAGCATCAGCAACTAGTAAGTGTCGAGTAACATAGAATCAACATATGAGTTTGTGCCTTCACAAACTTAGATGTAAACCATTTTGGGAGCTCACATGGGATGAATCTCAAAGGATCTTGAAGATAAGAATGAATCTTTTGAAATACCTATGTAATCAACATGTAGCCAATGAGAAAAATGTAGAAGGCATGCAACCAATAGGAAAAGTACAAGAAATGAATGGGAAATGAAGATTTAATATTGATCATAGATTCATACCTAACCCTAAGTCTTGGAAATATTTAAAAGGAGGAAAAAGCCTCATTATGAGAGAGAGAGGATGCATAAGAAATAAGTATATGGGTGAATTATAGCAAAGTGCAGAAGGGTGAAAAGACTTAGAGAAGAATAGAGAAACATAGTAGAATCTAATTGTTGAAGAAAAGAGTATTAGAACCTCAAAGAGTGACATATCAAATCAAGCAAGGATCATAGCAGATAGAGAAAAACAAGGATTTGGAATTAGAAATTGAAGATTGTAAGTCATCAGGTCAAGACTTTCTAATACTTTCTAGCAATTGTATTAGATATGGAAATCCTATGGACTTAGGTTGGCCAAGTAGCCATTTGTAAATCCTTTAACAAGGTGGCATTCCAAGTGAATGTACTGAAGTCCTTTAACTAGGCCTACTTTTAGCAAGGTAGTGAAATCCTTTAACTAGGTCACTTTTAAATGGGTGTTGTAGGACCTAGAAAATGGGCTAATGCCTAACATACTATGAGCAAATCACAAACTCAATAATCATATATCAACACCCTCTAGTCTACAATGAAAGCCAAATGAATCAAAACAATAAAGCAAATCTAAAAATACCTCCTTCATTTGTAGCTCCCATGTCCTTCTTTCTTCTCCATGTGATGTAGCTCCAAATTGTTTATAGTGCACACAATATTGAAGCAAAAGCCTATAGTGATGATAATTTTATGAGAATACTTGAAGTTTTTATTTTAGTGTGAGAGCTAGAGTGAAAATACTAAAGAGCCAAGGACTAGTAATGAGAGAAAGAATGCTCATTTTATAATCAACACGAAGGATGAGAGCATTGGAATTTTCACCTTGGATATGCAACACGGCAAGAGATTCCTTGGAGAATCCATGATGCATATGACACAAGATGCCAAGTGTAGGATTGTATGATGCTTGGAAGTCAAACTTGGCTAAAGAGGGAAGGGAATCTATGATGCATCATATGACACCTCAAGCCAACCTAAAGCCAAGAATCTATGACAATGGAAGCCAAATATGGATGTGTGTAAGAGAATAAGAATATTGGATTATGACATATCTTAGCCAAGTGTCAAAGGAGAATCCACGAGGTGTCATACCCATGTGTCATGATGATGTCAATATTTTATGGAATATTTGGATTAAATATCATTTATGCCACACAAATAGAAATTAGTGAAAATGGAATTAATGGAGGAAAATATGACTTAGGAAATTAAGAATTTCCATGGTTTGGGGATGATGAACCAATTAATTAATAAAATATCAATTAATTGAGAAGGGTAGTTAAGAAGAATAATCACTGAAATGACATAGGATTAAATAATGGGTTATTTAATCCTATAGAGAAAATTAGTAGATGATTGGCTAGTTTGATTTGATAAGTGTGACATTATCCTTTGATGAAGTGTGATGATAATGGAAATTGACTAGGATGATGATGGATATACCAAAGCCATGGTAAAATTGATTGATTGATTGAAATTGATAACATGCCAAGGATACATGGCATGAATCAAAGATACTTAACATTTAAATGACATTGTAAATGCTACATGATTGATATTGATTGATACGGTTGATCATAATAACATTGATGAATGCTATAAATATTATTAAAATGGTTGGTAATGCCATGATATGACATTGAAAGACTCAATGATGTCAAGGATTGAATGACATGAATGATAGTTTGACCTAGCACTGAGATCCATGACAGTACTAAGATTAGATTAACAAGATTTGATAGATTGATAGGTTTTCAAGGCACTGAAAGCCACAACAATGCCTAGGATTGGATAGATGATGTTTTATTTGGGATTTTTGACATGTTCTAGGTTGATTAGGACTGATTTTGGATGGTTTCAAGTTGATTTGAAATGGTTTTGAGTTGATATGAAATATTTTTGAGTTGATATGAAATGATTTCAAAATGATATGAAATTGATGTGAAAGAGGATGCGAATGATGATGGAAACTATTGAGATATAATCAGGATGACCAATAGATCAGAGTTAGTGGAATGATAAGATGGAATGAGTTAGTATGAAGAAGTGATGTTAATTTAGGGACCTGAGAGTATTTTGAAGGGTTGCACTCAAGATAGTCACAAAATAATGAAAATGATAGCTCAATTTTTTCACAATGAAGATACAAATCCAACTCAACTAATGGTTTGTAAATTGGAGTTGAAACGCAAAAGTTATGGCCTCTAGAGTGCAACATAAGGGCTTCAGAAGCAGTTCTGGGCATCCTACTATCCCAAGTGCACCCAAAATGCACCTAAGTGTGCCCAGTGTGCACTTGGTAATCCCAAGTGTGCTATGATAGTACCATGTGCATCCATGGTGCACTTGGGAAGCCTAAGTATGCTCAGAAAGTGTAGACTATGCCCTAGAAGGCTCTGAGGGCTAGAATAAATCAAATGAGACTCATAATGACCAAAAAATTTGTGTGCATGACCCAAATGGTGGAATGAGGTTATAAAATGAGTGGAATCAATGAAACATGGTCACATTTGGTGAAACTTGGTCAAAAAAAGGTTAGACTGAGGCTAGACTAGGTGGAAAGCCCTAGAAGGTTGACAGATAGTGTAGGATGATGTAGGAATGTAGGAATGCAAGATGAAGATGATTTGGTGTATCAAAATACATGATCATGGTGGTAAATGAAGATATGAATGAAAGAAGACCTAAGAGATGAGATGAGGACCAATTAGAATGAGTTGAAGACTTTTTCTTTCAAAAGTTATGCTATATGTCAAATGGAGCTTTGTTTTGATGAAATTATAGATGCAAACCATTTTTTAGCATCTACATTTTGCCCCTCTTTGATACAATGTGATTTAGAGAATTTTGTCAAAGAACAATGATGAGAAGGCCATAACAACATGCCCCAATAGGAATGATATATATGAGTACCCCCTCAAGAAATTGACTAAGATATGCATGTGGTAGGTCAATTTGTTGATAATGAGATGCAAGGTAGTGGATAAAGAAGACACAGAAGATGGAGGAGATGAGATGAGGAAGAGTTAGTATTATGAGAAGGCTTTTGCTTTTGTAAAGTGCACTACATATCAAATGGAGTTTTATTTTGATATGGCAAACAAAATGCAACACATCATGGCATAAAGGGCTAGAGTGCAAAAATGCAAACATTTTACGTAAACAAGCATGATGCAAACAAAAAATGACCTTGTCCTTCCTAAGGCATATATAAATGCCCTAGACTCTCAAAGGTACATTGTAATAGATAAAAAATAAAAGATGACCATGACCCATTTCGACCACTCTCATAGATCAGATTATATCATCGAGTGGCATAGGAACATGATTGAAGAAAAAAACAAAGCAAAAATAAATCACTCACTACATAGCCTGAGCCAACAACTATTCTTGTCCATTATTACTTTCCTTTTAGTGTTTGAGGTCTTCAAATAGTGCTTGATAGGTTGATCATGTAATAGTTTTGATTGTTTATTTAGTGGATAAGTTCATAGAGACATGTTGGATTGATTGTTGGTTCTAATTGCTCAGATAGTGTGAGTGTCATTGAAGTACAGTGCTTTGAATTTTATGCTATGAAAGTGAAAATGTTTACGCAAAAGGGATGATTATGTACAAGGTTTATTAAAAATTGTTGATGGGTTTTATGATGTTTAGGGTTTTTGGGATATTTGATGTTTTTGGTATGACTAGTTTCTTTAGGTCATTTTACAGTTTTAGGATTTACTTTAGGAGATTTTATGATTTTTAGTGATTTTTTAAGGAAATTTGATGAATTTTAGTGATTTGTTCATGAAATTTTATGGTTTTTAGAATTTTTTTAGGATCATATTTAAATTTTTAGGATTTTTTCAGGATTGCATTTGAATTTTTAGGATTTTTTTAGCATCATAAAAGCATATACAAGTGTTAGCTCCAATCTTTTACGCGATAGGTCCAATCGATAAAAATTTCTTAGGGATATGCCCCCAATTCAAGCTCAAACTCATGCACCATGTAGGTAATATGCCCCCAGATAAGATGCAAACTATGTACAAAGGCCAATGATAGAGTATGTATAGACTGGTGAAGGTAAGATTACAATGGATATTAACCAGTTTGTGGGCAATGACAAGGGACTTGGGATGTCTTGCAATATGAAGGATATGATCATGGAATAGCAAAGGGGAGAAAACCAAATGGAATCCCCATAGATGGAGGAGCAACAACTGATTACACATGGCACTTGTTTGCTAGGTTTTCACCATGGTACTTTCCCAAAGTGCCTATTTTCTAGGTTTTCACTTTTGGACAAAAATTTTCTCTTGACTCAAATTTTTGTGCCAAGATGCTTGTTTGCCAAGTTTTCATCAAGGCATTCATTTTTTCATGACTTTTTTCAATTTTCTCAATTTTTTGTGTGACTTTTAGATGGAATCAAGAACATTGCTAACAAATGTTGAGAAGAAATCTATTGTTAGTGCTGCTAGTTGATAATCTCTTGATCTATGACTGACTATAACTATGTAAGATTCATTCTAAGTCTATAGCTAAGATTAAACCACCGAAAAGACCTCAAGATATACCATTGTGTACCATATCTAAGATAGTGTCTGCCTCTTGTGAATCAAGGCATCTAAGGATAAATGGGTCAATGAATATGTTGTGGTATGTCACTGATGATAATGTGCTCAAAGGCTTGTTGGATAGAGGTTGTATTTTGGTTATTGGAAAAATAAGGTAGTAGTATTTGGGGATAAACAACTGGATATAAGGAAGGATTGGGAGGATTGAGACCAACAATTTTCCACATGAATGCTGATTGAGAGATTCCAAAAAGACTTTGTGGCATGTTGAACATGAGAAAATTGATATTAATGGCATCATCTTTTTCATCTTGTATCCTTGGGAGCTGCTTAGCTTTTGATTTTTCATTGTCTAATGGTGCCTTTCAATTTTCACCAAGAGACCTATTATTTTCATTTTTTCTCTTTTTTCTTTGCAACTAGAGGGTGGAGTTGGCTCCCCAAAATATTCCAATGTATTCACTTTAGGAGAAATTGCTTCTCTATGATCACCAATTTTAATGCCTTCATAGATTTCAAAGTCTATTAAGAGAGCATCATCATTTTCGAATTGATCAAAAATTGGTGGTCCACATTTGTCCCAATCCAATAGTTTAGGATAACCTGAGAGGATGTCATCATCAATTTTGAATGGGCTTTGGTTGAAGGTAGATATATGGGCATTGGATTCAATGGTATAATTAGGGTCATGCTTAGAAGCTGGAGAACTGTTGGTTTTAGGTTGGGTATCCTCAGATGCCTTTTCATCATTCAAAATATCCATAGTCTTACACATAGGTATTGTAGTACTCAAAGGACCTATTCATAATGGTTTGAATCCAAGCTCCAAAGTAGGAAGTCATCCTTTCGTAGTGATAGGCTCAATTATTCCTTGTCTTTGACATCCAAGACCATTATAGGCATTATAGCCTTGCTTATGTATGATAGTAAACCCAAGTCCATAGTTGGTAGGAGATTTCAAAGTGGGTTCTTGTTCTTCTTTTTCTTTCTCAATACATATAGATGTATTCTCATTGATAGAAGTGGCCTTTTGTGTACTAATCTTAGAGTGTTCTTGATTAGATAAACAAGTTTTATAGGGATCCTAAAACTTGAGAGTTAAAATAAAACAGGCTAAAAATAAGTGTTAGAAGCCCATCCACAAAAGTGACAAGTCTAAAGGCTGATAATAAGCATTAGGCCCAGCCAAATAAATAAAGGCCAAAGAAAAGGCCAAATATAAAAGACAAGACAAATGAAATAGTCAAAAGCGAGAATGAAAAGCTAGCCAAAAGGGAAAAAGACAAGAACTAATCCTTGATCTTTCTTTCCAGCTCCTGCATGACCTAGGAAGCCTCTTGGGCCATCTGGTTCTCCTCGGCCTCCTACTGGCAAATCTTGTGTTCTTTCTGGTCTAGAGTAGAAAAAGTGATAGCAATGGTATTATCTTCATCAGATTTGGCTTTACCCCTATCTTTTCCATCCACATCCCCCTGCATGCCTCTATCTTTAAGCTAATTAGTTAAAGATATAATGTTGTTATTGATCGAGTTGAGTAGTGAGATCATCTAGCTCGACAGATTATGATTATAAATTTTCCAGATTGTGGATCCTTCTTTCCACCAAGCTATGCCTATCATCATAATCTGTCCCTTTCTCTAGGCCCTTAAGATTCCTGGCTCCTTCCATTTGAACCACCTTCTCCTTAACCTCCTCTAGCTCATGAAAAAGCCACTTGATTGACCTGTATTTGTCTATCATGTTGTTGCAGGCATTATTCAAGAGGTTGATCCTAGATTCCTCGGCATTATCAAAGATAGCCACAATCAAAGGCTTAATGATCTCTTCAAGATGCAGTTCCTCCTAATTGTCCACCAGGATCTGGGGGTTCATCACTTCTCTGAAAATACCCATTTTTAAAGTCCTCACATAAAAATTTCTCCAAGATTTCTTCCTATCTTTGGCTAGAACCTCTCCACTCTCAGCTCAAAAATTATCCTTTATCTACTCCTCTGGGTGGGCTTGGGGATGGACAGGGGAGAGAGGGAGTGAAGAAGAGTTTGGGTCCTGCTACAACCTCTCATCCTCCATGCCCACCCTCTTGCATTTCTTCCCACCCTGGGTTTTCTAATCTTAGAGTGTTGTTCTTGTAATAGCTATTATTTACCATAATATTGGGGAGAAAGTGGTGACCCCCTAATGTGGGATACTTTAGACATAAAGTATTCTCCACACTCATTGTCTTCAATCTTTAGCTTTTCCTTGGCCTTATTGAGAAGTATATTAGCATCCACATATTTAGAGGAATCTGTAGGTTGTACTTCATTATTTTCTGGGACTTGGTATGAAGCACCACCTCTTAGATTAGCACAAAATTGAAAAGGATCTAGATCACTAGGGATGGTAACATCTACATTGTTATAGGAAAACTTTAGACATTGATGATATGTAGAGGGAACTACTTTCATAGCATAAAGCCAAGGGTGTCCAAGTATCATGTTTCAATTCATTTCTATATCTAGGACCTATAATAATGTATTCTTGGTAGGAGGGCCAAATTTGATGTGTAAGATGATAACGCCTTGGAGAAGCATTCACCATCATCATAGGCTTTAATTATGATCCTTCGAGAGGGATCCACATCATTTTTAGAATAACCCAAATCTTTGACTACTTTAAGTGTATAGATATTTAGCCCTGCTCCTCCATCTATTAAGACATGTTTGACTTTGGCATTATAGATGAAGACTTTGAGATGAAGGGGATCATTTTGGTTGGGTCTATCCTTTGGAATATGCTAAGGGAAAAAGGTGATATGTTGTGATGTAGATAGGTTCCCAACCATGGCTTGGAACTAGGAAACATCGATGTTATTTGGGACTAATGACTCTTTAAGGGCTTGATCCAAGATCTTATGATGTTGGGGAGATGCATGTAGTAGGTCCAAGATGGATATTTGTGCAGGGGTCTTGCCAAGCTGTTCAATAAGGCTATAATTAGATGAAGTAGGAGTAGTAGGTCTACTAGGGGGTGTAGGTCTAGTAGAGGGAGTAGGTTGAGATGGGGCTCCAGGTAGGGTGATCTTGGTATGGCATGCAGTGATAGTGCAATGAGGGTCTTCATCTTTCAAGGTGAATGTGGATATGTGGGAATAAGAATCATTGAAACAATTGATGGTGTAGTCATATCTAGTGCATGTGTAATTCACATTACCTTGTGAGTTTGAGTTTGAACTTGAGGGTTTCTCTTTGTCATGATTACCCAAAGGATCTTTGAAGATAGTGTGATTAGAGTTGGATGCTATTAGTGATGGATCAACTGTGATTAGACCATCATCAATGAGGTCTTGTATTGCATGCTTTAGATGGAAACATGATGAGGTCTTATGTCCTCTGGTGTAGTGGTAATCACATAATTTTTTGTGAACCACAATTCTACTTTAGTGAATGGTTCATCTTTGATTGGGGGTAACTATACAAAGTTATTATTGAGTTTTAGTGTAGTCTCAAGAGGTATCCCCAATGGTGTGAATTTCTTATCTTTGGTTCTAGGGTGTCTGTGGGGTTTGTCTTGTGTGGAAGTCTTGATCTTCTATTGTGGGGCTCATGTTTGATTGGGAGTTTGTGAATTCGCAGGGTTTGCACATTTCAAAGTTAGTTGAGGTTGTGCTATGCTAATTGTGTAGGCATCCAGAATACCATCATTGGTCACATTCTTGTTTTTGGAGAAAAATTTCACCTTGTCATTAAATGAGTTGGTGTTTGTGTTTTCCTTGTATATCTTGAGGATTCCCTTATGAATAAGAGAATCTTCAATACTAACCCCTTTTTTCATCAATTTAGAAATGGTGCTTGGAATCTTGATTTTGAGTTCATACATCAAGTCTGGGACTAAGTTTTCAATGCACAGGTTAACTTGTTGTTCTTCAAGAATGTCTAGTGAGCATTGACTAACTAAGTTTCTCCAGCGAAGTAAGAATGTGATAAATGGTTCTCCCATCTTTTGTTTAGTTGAGCACAAGTTAGAAAGCATTACTTCATTCATAATGTTAAAGGAAAAATGGGAGGTGAACTTGTTTGCCAGCTTTGACCAAGATTTGATAGTACCAAGAAGTTTGGAGTACCATTTGAGTGCAGGCCCACCTAGAGAATGGGGGAATAATCTCATGAGGTAAGTGGGCTCATCACTGAGTTTGGTACAAGAGGCACAAAATTATCAAATGTGATCAATAGGGTTTCCCTTTCATCATTATTTTTCAAACCTTGGAGCCTCAAAGTGTTTTGGGAATGGAGGCATATACAAACTTTTGTCAAATGGATTAGGACATAGGTCCCTTTTTGTATATAGAGCCTATTTCTTTTGGACTCCCAATGCCTCAACTTGTTTGGATAGTTTCTTGAATTGTCACAATAGCTCTTCATTAGGGGATTTGGATAGCTTTCCCTTCAAGTCTTTTGTGTCTACAAGTAGACCATTTGCTATGGCAGGAGCTATGTCTCCTCGGTTCTAACATTTCTATGTTTTATGAGTTTGGTGATGTGTTACTAGGTGGTGGAGGTATGTTAGTACCTTGAAGACAAAAGGGTCCTTGTTGTGACACATGTTGGGGTACTTGTTGTGATATTTGATCTGGCACTTGTTGTGGTATTGACTACAATTGATGTACCATGTATTGTTGTTGTGCCATTTGTTGTAGTTGTTGTTGGGATACCTCTATTGTTTGTATGCGAGACCATGTATGTGATTGTTGTTGTAGGGGTATCTATTGAGGTTGTTGTGGCACATGTTGTTGTTGTAACAAATATTGCTGGTATGCAATTTGTTGTTCAAGGCATCTTTGGTATTGCAACTATTGTTTGAGTTGCTCTTGTTGCTTAGCAAACATGGCTTGTTGTTGTTGGATTTTTTGTTGATACATTGCATGGAAATCAAGTGGGTTTATGTTGGATTGTGTGTTAGAGACATTGGATCCTTGTACCACTTGAGGTTGTTGTTGTTGTGGTTGATGTTGTTGTTGATATGTTGAATGTGTGCTGGAAACATTAAGCCCTTGGACTATTGCAAGTTGATGTTATTGGGGTAGTTGGTTATGTCCTCGAGAATTGATCACCATGTTGGTATTATTGCTTTGGCAGCTTTGTGTGGTAGAGGTTTCTCCTTGGGACACCATTTTTGAGCATCTACAGGTGTAAAGTCTTTAACAAGACATGCCTTTCATAGGGCAGACCATTGGAAGTGGTCAAACATTGTAACCTTGAATAGTTACACATTAATGTAGTGATATTTTGTGGGTGTCATCCCCACCCGAGTTTTATGTTCTCATTTTGGAGGGTTTCGGAGTTACCAAATTTGAGTGTTATCTATTTTCATGCATGCCTTTACTTTCATGTTTATTATTTAAATGTGGATGATATTAGCTAAAAGGATTTGAAAAAGTTAAGTTAGTTACTTTTGATTCACCCACAACCCCCCCCCCCCCCCCCCCCCCCCCTCAGAAGTAAATCTTCCCACTTGTTAATTCCAACATAAAAAGCATAAAATTTTTTATGACAAGGAAGGTAATCAATGACTCACTAGAGGGTCATACACTGTTGACCAACTTTGTTGCCTAGAATGCTTGAAATGATGAGGATGCATAGGGATCACTGTTCTTGCCTTAGAGCTCTCTTCTTCACAAAAGATAAAACCAAAAATGAATTGAAAATGACCATTTGGGCCCTTATATATGTTTTGACCTAATTTTTCAAAGTACTCTAATTGACACAAAAATCACCCCTTAGGCTAATTTGGGTGCTCTGAACTCATTTTTAAGATTGAATTCAAAATCTGACACACAATTAAAGAACTCAAAATCACATTTTAAAATTTTGGGACCAACGTCATCGAATGCTTGTGCAATCCTTTTTTAATACTTTGTGAATCTTGGAAATATTTCAAATCACATTTTCTTCAATTTTTCCAAAATTTCTAGAAAAGTCAACTCTAGTCAAATATGGTCAACATTGGTCAAACTTGGTATTTTGGGCTTCGAAATCATTGCAAATTGACTCGAAGTTTTCTTTAGCCTCTTTTGATCTATTCTACATTCTTCTAAATCTCTAATTTGTTCAATATCTCTAAATCTACTGCACTACATCATTGTCCTGGTGTGTCATCTTTCAATTTCACTCCCAAGAGGGTAGGATGGTTACATCAATGAATCTTTAAAAAATGGCTTCAAATCAATCTAAATCTTATGTTCTAATTGTTGGGGGAATCTCATCACTTAGGGAATCTTTTTTCCCTCTATATGGAATCTATGTCATCTATGTCATATTTTAATCAGCTAATCACACTTATAATGGTCCTTATCATAAGCCTTGTTCTAGGGATGATCCTACAATTCATGATAGGTCTTATTATCTCTTTCATGGACCAATATTCAGGCATTCTATCTAGACTCTAGGAGATTAAGCTTTGTTCTGGAGATAATTCCAAATTCTTGCTAAGGATTAAGCTTCATTCTAGAGATAATCCTAACTCTTACTAGGAATTAAGCCTCATTTTGGGGACAATTGTAAGCTCTTTCTTTCAATCACTATTTAATGGATATGTATCAGGATAGCCTAACCCTAACTCCTAACAATTGAGCCTCATTCTGGAGATAATTCTATGAATTGTGATTAATCTTGTCATCTTCTAATGAATAGGTATTAGGATATTCTAACCCCAACTCCTGAGAATTGAGTCTCATTCTAGGAACAATTATATGAAGTTTGATAATATTTGTTCTTTCATATCAGTATCTAGATGTTCTATTTTGATTCCCTAATGTTAATCTTCATTCTGGAGATAACCTTAGAAAGTTTTTAATTGGTCTCTATATCATAAATTTTGGAGCTAATCTTATTTCTTGATCTATGTTTCATACTTCTAATTTCTTTGAATCAAATGTGATGCTCACACATTCATTCAAAGAGGGGCAAATGTAATACCCTAAAATTGGCACATTGCCATGCTAAACCAATTTTGGTCTATTAATCAATCTTAAGTCCTATTGTAATAGACAATTTTGATTTTGACAATCTCTACTTGACCTAAGTATCAAATGTAAAAATCCCTAATCTGGATTAATTACATACTCTATTTAGTCTATTTAATTCTTAAGTCCAACAGAATTAGCAAAAGTAAACCTATTAATCAATTTAATTTAATTATGAGTCATGACACTTTAATTAAATTAAATTTACTTGTTTTGCTAATATACATTAAGGAATTAAATGTATTTGGTTTAATTAAATATATCCTCTTCTAGTTAGTGAGTTTAATTATTCAATTAATTAATATTATTCATTTATGAGGTCATATTAAATTTTATTAAATCAAATATACTCTCCAAATTCTCTCTTCTGTTCAAAATTGTAAACTTTGAGTGAACTAGAATTGGAAAAAGGAATTGAATTAGTTAACTTCCTTTTCATAGGGAATTTTCCATTTAAACCAAATCTCATTTCCAATCTTGACCATTCATTCAATTTGATCTTGACCATTGATCAATTTTGGAATTCTATTTAAGAGACCCTTAATTCCTCATTTTAGAGGATGCCCATGAAAAGTATTGAACTTATGCTGAATTGATTACTCATTTCTTGCATCCACAATCTCATTTATTTTCACATGTTATCTCTCATATAGTTTAATGATGCATACATTTAGGATAATTTTTTCTCTTTATTTCTAGATTAACTTGCATACATTTAGATAAATCTTTCATATCACATATCTTAAAATCCTTCATTCTAGATGTTTGGTTGCTAACTTCTCGATTTGGGAGTGGAGATAAAAATCAATCTAGTTAGGAGGAAATAGATTGACTTGTTGGGTTGAACAATCCCTTGTTCATTCTTAGATGATTCTTCACATAATGATCATGTTGAAGTCTGGTTAATTTATAGGCCATAATTAGCAATCACACAAGGCACCTGTGTTGAATATGAACATGCATTACCAAGGTAATCTTCACTTTTATGAATGATGATGATGCCATGGTGACCTAGAAAACATCAATATACTGGTACTGGGGGGTAAAAATGATGTTTAATGAGTAGACCTAACTTACAAAAAAATGGACAAAAATTGATCAAAATTTGATGAAAGCCAAAACTGCACATTAGTGCACTTATTGCACCTACATAGGTGCACTAACTAGCTCAAGTACCATGGTTTGTAGACCTAGAAAGGAGCACACCTTGGGAAGGTGCACCTATGTGCACCTACAAAATAAGTCAAGGTAGTGTACATGATGCATCTTGTTAGGGTGTGCATTTACACTGGGTATGCTTGTGTGCACCTTTGGCATTTATGCATAACTTATTCTTTTTGCCTAATTGATTATGAATGATGCTAATTGATCTGACTCCTAAACCTAAACTACTATAGTTATGCTCCTTGTGACACCTAGGAAGATATCCTATTCTAAGGAACAAGTTTCTAGGAGTCAAATTAAAAAGGGGGAGGGTCCCCATTTTTGAAGTAAAAAATGGAGCATGTGTTGTGGAACCAAAACAAATATCCCTAAAAAAAGGAAGAAATTATAAAGACATTTCTTTATCAACAAGTAGCTTCGAAACCCATGTCAAGTTTACAACTTCATTCTAGATTTCACTAGTGGCTTTTTAGAACTTCCAACAATAAACACAAACTTTTCAATTTCCATGCTTAGTGCACGTTTAGTGTCTTAATTCCATTGACACTCCTAAGTGCCAACAACCATGAGTGTGCAAACACATAGAAAGAATATTCCATTGACTAGTGAGAGTATAAGAAATCCCCATCACCTAATTTTCTATTGAGGATATATCGAAAGGGCTATTAATGAGTGATCAATTACTTTTCTTTTTTTATTTTAGGTGATCCACATGTTAGCTTCACAGATCTCTCATATTTGCACTTGATTATTCCTTTAAACTTTTGTTCATTGGAAGTGATCCAATGATTACATTGTAATAGCTCAACTTGATCACCTTATTTTGTTCATACAAAGTCCTGGAGTAATATTTGTTGACACCATATATATTTATGTTATTTTTTAAAACATCTTGATAATGATTAGACTATGTGATCAAGGTGTTGGTGTTACTTTCTTATATACCTTTTACAATTTGATGACATGTGCATTCCTCTTTCAATGAACTTTGGCAAACTCACATGCCAACAAATGATTTTGATAGGCCCTTTGGGAAATCCTATGTTAAAATTAGAAAGTTTTGGACTATCCCTTAGCCCCTATCCACCTACGTTGAAAGCAACCTAGATGACCAATTCTTTAAATTTCTAAAGTATTGAGAGCAATTGATCTACAATCTAAGCTAGAGGTTGAAAATCTTTTCTTTCCTATAAGTGAAACCTACATATAATTTTCATAAGAAACAAAGTTAATTTAAATGATTTGATGAAGAAACACATCTTCTAGAATTCAAAACTAGTTGGGATGGACAACATGCTGGGTAAAACCCTGAAAAAACATATTGATTCCATGACTCAAAGAGACACAAAATAAAAAGAAGCCAAAAGATGCAAAAACCCAAACAATATAGATTTTGAATAAAGAAAACTAATGACTAACTAAAAAGACTAAAATATAAAAAGAACAAAAACTTATATGCACAAAATCTTGAACAATAAGAATATGGGTTGGTTGTTAGTACATTTATCATTAAGTGAAATAGTAGTAACCCAATCCATATAGGTCTTAAAAAATGCTAACTTGTCTTTGTACTCAAATAATATAATTTGGGCAATCTTGGTTCAAATGCTGGGTATAAATCACACAAAATTAGAAGTTGTGTTAATGCTAACTGGTTATGATTAATCCACAAATAGGTTTTCTTACCTTTAGTGTCATATCCAAACTAAAAAGTATTAAACTAAAAGGGATAATGTAAATATATCACCTGATTTAGTGATTCCCCCACCATAGGGGTACACACACACATTGTAATTTCTCCTTCTAGTGGTCTTATCACATGGTACACTACTCCACATGCAGATGGAAACATTAGCATCAATGATATAATATTAGCTACCAAAACAAGAACCAAAAGATAGAACATTGTGTTTATGGTCCTTATTATCACCATAACTAGCCTAAACTATTAATTATCACATTTAGGCTCCTTGGGACTAGAAAACTCAATCATAAGTCTTCCTTTCGAATCATAAGGCTCATTATTATCATTAATCAAGGTTTTTTCTCCCTCATATCCTAAAGAAGCATGTTCAAAATCATATTTACCTTCCATTATGATCTTCCAAGATAATAAGAAATTAGGACAACTTACTTCTGAATGGAACTCAAAGGGATAAATTCTACATGAATTTCTTATTACATAGTTTGACATATGCATAGAATACTCATAAATAAAAATTTCCTATGTCATGATTGAGACCAAATTAAGAACTCTATCCATCTTGTCTAATGACATATCATGTTTTGAGGGAGGAATCTTATCATTATCCAATGGGGAATCAATATTACAATAGGAAGCATTTGCATCTTCTTCTTGATAAGTTCCTAATTCAAAAATCTCAACAATGTCAAGATCTTCTACATTTCCATCATTTTTTGAAACTTTGAGAAAATTTTCAACTCCATGGAATTTTGGAACTTCAAATTTTTTTGTATCATCAAAATTTCCTTTGATATCCATACATATTGCAACATCAAAACATGCAACAATTTCAGTACATCTAACAATTTCAGCTGGCCAATCTATTCATGCCAACACATTAGATATTGCATCTTTGAAACTACCACATTCTAACTTTGAATGAATCCTTTGATGGAAGCAGCAATAGTTAGTAAGAAAAAGGATGTTTGGATTATGATCTTCTCCAAGATACTTAAAATTTCTTATTATGTTATCCATAAAACCTTTCAAAACCTCATCTTTTACATGTAATTCCTTCTAAACTATTGAGGTAATGTTGGTTGGATCCTCATAATGCATTGGTGTATTGTAGATGTACATGTTTTTAGGACTAGGATGTAACCATAGAGAGAAATAATCCATTAGAGGATCTTATCTACTTTTCAAATTTTGTGTTTTCATATTATTGCTGCAATAAACATGTATCCTAGAGTGTTTAGGATCTTTCTCTTCATTAAATGCGAGAACAAGCTCCACTTGATCATCTTTATCATTTTTTCCTCTAGATTTATCATATGATTCAACTAAAATTGTACAAATTTGTAAATGTTGTTCCTCTATGATTTGAGGAGGCTGATCTAAAACATCATTATAACTGTATTCATTTTCACTTGGACACATACCTATAATACCATTTTTCTCATTATTTTTGATATAGAAAATAGGTTTTGAAGGGACCCTAAAACCCCATATAAAAGATAGAAAGATAAATACTAAAATCCCAAACCAACAAAAGGATAGTAAAAAAAAAGTTCAAAAAGAAAGACTATCGACAAAAAAGAAAACAAAGAAGCAAAAACCTAGCTAAAAAAACATTAAAAAAACATTAACCAATTTTTAGAAGTAGGTTAATAGCCTCCTTTTCTAGCAAGTCCATTTTCCCAACACCCTCTTTGATCTCAATAGTTTCATTGTTCTTCTTCTTGCTAGCTCTAGTCCTTTTGCCAAGTCCTTCAATGATCTCTGCACTAGCACCACCTTCCTCTGGTATAGTAATCACCTTATCCACTTTATAACCCTCCAACTTTCTAGTGAGAGCTTTCAAGTTCTCATTGCACACCTTTAGAATTTGCTAACTTTGATTAGCTATGTCCCTTAGACTAGACATAATGCCTATGAATTTGTTATTAATGTCCAACACTTAGGTGTCCAAGCCATAGAAGACAACCATATCCACAAATTGGTTAGAGTTAGCACTCTCCTCATTCCTTGTAGCCTTCTTACCCTTACCTTTGAGCTAGTGAACTCTTTCATTAAGCACCCATTAATCTAATGGTACATACATTTAATGGACTTGAAATTGTCCATCATACTATTTTTAGCATTATTGAAAATGTTAATGTTATCTTCTTTTTGAAATGTCTCATAATTATCATTGTTGGCGCAATGAGCTTCTAAAGTCTAGTTTTCCCCTATATGTCTTAATAAATTTGCAAATATTTTTTTCTCTAGCTATATCCCGAACTAGATACTCTCCATATTCATATTTTTCCAAGAGGCAATCCTCCTTTGAGAAGAGGCCATGATAGTGTTCATTTTGTCTATCATGAAGTCATCCATAGGTTTCATACAGATATCTTTCCCCTATTAATCCTCCAAGCCCATCTTGATGTAGAGTATGCAGCAAAAGCACCAACTCTTCTTCCAACTCTGATCAGCACCTTAACTTGCTTCCAATCTCCAAACAGAAACTAGGCCTTCTTCCAAGGTTAATGACTGACCCAATGGCTTCTAACATTGGTAGACTCTACCTCAAAGTGGACTCCACTTCACAAGCCCAACCCTCAAACCTAGGGTTCACAAACAACTTGGGACAATTACACCTATTACGGATTCCCTAACACCAAATAGGCCTAAAATAGAAAATACTTCTTAGATTGGGTTAGAACTCCATTCCCATGATAGAAATGGTTCTTACTAACTCAAAACAACAAGAAAAACCCCCACTTTGAAGTTTCTCAACACCCAACACTGAAAATTACAAATTGTTACCAGCACTTTTATTAGAACAATTCCTAGTTTCAATGGTCAAAATCCCAAAAAATACAAATAACCATACAATATTTTCACATCACCAAACACCCTTCAACTACTCCTATGATATTCCAAAAGATCAATTACCAACTCTACTCCAGCATCAAGTTATGCCCGCTTTGTGTCACAGTCCTAAATGGCCAGTTTAGGCTGGGTTACAAGGAAAGCATAAATAAATGGTTTAAAAGACTTGGTTCAACCCCTTGGATCTCTTCTAAACCTTTTATTTGTCCTTCTACACCCTTCACTTGGGTCAAATCAATCAACTTGGGAGCGTGATCCTTCGTTTTCCTTCAAAACTAGACTAGACATAAGACTATGTTCAGCCTAGGGCTTGCTGGTAAAAATAGGTGCCCAACTCCTACAGCCCTGAAACTCTTCCATCTTTAATTCACCTCTCCTAACTTTCATTCCACAAAGCAGCATTGAAATCCCACAGTGGGTTTGCAAGTTAGGAGGCCATCTTGTTGAAACCCTCAATGTGCAGCAATTTCAGACCTACCTCTACTAAAACAGGTATAACTTTTAACCCAGAATAGATAAAAACTTCAAACCAATTGCATTAGAATTCTGACTCAGTCCTCTTTCCAAAAATATAAGATTTGTACCACTAAAAATCCGTACAGGCCGTACGTAATTGAAAAATAGAGAAAATTGCAGAATTTCTGAGTTTTATTCACCAAATGCTGTCCACCTGTCCGTACCATGGCCTTCCCCACATGTGGAGACCTTAAATAAGTGTCTTCCAACAGTTATAACTTCCATTTGGATGGTTGGAAGACCATACAACTTCCTTTTTTAAGTTTGACAACAAATTTGCAAAAATTGCTCTTTAGCAACTTTTTGCATTTTGCAACTTTTTTGCACCTTTGCACTTTTTTTTACACACCTTCAATTCAAACATGTCCTAATGACTCAAATCCACCTAAAAAATCCTAAAAATAGTAAAATACTCAAGAATTCATAAATAATGACTCCTTGGTTACAAATGGTCACTTGGCTTATAACCACACCAATGTGCCATTGTACCTTACAATTGAGTCTTCATTACAAATATGGACCAAACTTCATTCCTAACAACTCTAACGTACTAAACACCTTGAATTCATGCCTAAGAGCCTTAGGTGCCCTGCACCACATCTCTTTGGTGGGGATTTTCTCCCTACCCCCACATTTATGACTTCTTCCTCCTAAGAGGGCCGCTTGTCCTTAGGTTTATCACCCTTCCTCTTATGAACAATTTCAACTTCCAAGTACATGTCTATTTACTCTCCTTCTTTATCCATGTCCGTAGAGGAATAATCACTCCTACTTTTCTTCCATGACCACTTGGACTTTTTAGTTTTCCTTTATTTTTTAATTGACCCCTTCTTCCCTACAACCCCCACCTCCTCAATATCTATGTCCATATGCTCATCACTTTTATTGTACTCATCCTTTGAGTCACCAAGATTCCTAGAGCTATGTTTACCTAGTGAAGCTTTGGAAACCCTAATTTGCAGATAAGCCCTGTGTTCTCTCCCCTTAGATTTTTTCCTTTTTCTCTTAATGGGCTCTGAATCCTTGGTAGAGTAAAGGTCATTACTATCCACTATCTTCATATAATCATCCTATTCCTCAGAATCATCCAGTTCAACCTTAGCCTCGTTAGTTTTAATGAACTTCCCAACATAATTAGCTTTGATATTCTTATAAATTAGAAGCATAAGATCATCATGAAGTTGGGGGTTGGTAATAATATGGTCTCTAGCACCATTGATGCTATTGTTTAGAGAAGAGTAAAGATAAAAAGGAATAAAGATCTTTGCATTGTGTCTAAAATTATTTAGAAAGACAAAATAGTACAAGTATACCCTAGAAAATATCCTATCTAGGGTGATATAGTAAATAATAGCCCTAAGAATAAATCTCCAGAAGTTATTTATGCAATTGGGTTTGTAAAATGAGATACCTTTTTTCTTGACAACTTTCTTCCTCTCCTTGGGCTTCTTCCAAAATATCCTAATAGTAGAGTCAAAGATCTTACTATCCCTATAGAACCTTTTCTTGGTAATTAGGATGCTAGTAATCCTCTAAATTTACTCCTCTATGAAAGAAACTTCCCTTCTATTCATGGTCAAACAACCTTCATTCAAATTTTGAGAAAAAAATTGGGTAAGTTGTGAATTATCTCCATGAAGTCTCTCTATAATGGTAGATATGCCCCCTTTATCCAACACTTTCCATATCTGTGCCCTCTTTCTCCATTTTACATAGTCTGTAGGATACCTTTTCATCGTTTGACCCCCCATTTTCTTCCAAACTTTCCTTGCATAGCTAATAAACAACTTTCTTAGAAAGAAAAGAATGCCTAAAATGACAACCAAAGAGACTCAGAAAGTGTGTGAATTAATTGTGGCATAATTGCAAGTACCACCACTATTAATCGCACTCCTTGTAATAAAAAACAAATCCTCCTTGAAATCCATAACTATATTTAATGATGAAACCTTCTCTGCCTAACATCACATCATGATTAATCCTTCAAATGATGATATTAGGAATTTGTTTTCCCAAGTTCTCAGATTCTAACATGTAACTGCCATGTTGGCCATAACATCCATGACCCCATTGGCTTCTTGATAGATGTGACTAAAAAAAAACTCATCAAAAGTATTAAGGAGATTGATATTTTCCTTGATAATGTTACCTATGGACAAAGAGGGAGTAGAAAGGCCTTTTAGATAATTGACAGTGTTGAGTGAATCTCCCTTCATCTAAATTTTGGAAATGTCCCTCTCTTTTGACAACCTAATAGCATAGAGGGAAGCCATGGATTTGACCACATGGTTAGTTTCAACACCAAAAGGGAGTGCTACTCTAGCCAAGCCATGACCCAAATTCTTTTTGATCACTCCCCTACACCCATCCAACCTAGGATTACCATAGGAGCTATAATATCTACTCTAATTTTGAGAATAATTGTTTTCGGTAGAAAGTTGTCTTGGTTGATTGCCTTGGGTTCTTGAGGAATTAAAATTAATTTTGAAAAGTTCTTTAGATAAAAGAGATATTTTATTCTTCATGACCTTAAATATTAGCCATATTGCTCTTGATTTTAGTAGGTCGACCAGTCTTCTACTCAAAGAATGCAATCTTTTGGGGCTCATACCCTGAATATGTAATTGTTGTCATTGGAGAAGAAGTAACCTATTATAGTAAAGGTACTAGAATCAATAGGAAAATTTTATTAGGTGTAGTAGATTATCCTTCTAGAAATGGTGGTGTGGCTACTGCATTATTCAAAATGAAGGAGCCTCACAATTCCCTCCACCATGGGGATCTATCTGCTTCATGAATGTAATAACCTCCTTGAAGATCTTCTCAATGGTA
This sequence comes from Cupressus sempervirens, assembly GCA_028749045.1. NCBI lineage: Eukaryota > Viridiplantae > Streptophyta > Pinopsida > Cupressales > Cupressaceae > Cupressus > Cupressus sempervirens. The sequence goes on along the minus strand of CM053785.1, from coordinate 509,000,731 downwards.
TCAACATATTTAGAAGGGAAACTTCTTAAAAAAATAGAAGTTAATGAATCCATTATCCCCAAATAGATTTGGATGGAAATCTCTTGGGGTACAGTGTAAGGAAACTTCATTCTTTGATACATCCAATATAAGAGATGATTAAACTATGAAATAGGCTCATGGGGATCCCTCTTAATTGAGATGAATTGATGATGAAGGATACTTGGATCAATTTATACCTTGTATTATGCAATAAAATGTCTCTTAAAAGAGTTCCAATCTCTAATTGATGTTGTTAGAAGATTAAGGTACCAATTGAATGCCATTTCCCCCAAAGTGTAAGGGAATATATGACATACCATGTACATTGAATTTGGTTCTAATTATAGATTTCCTTGAAAATTTTAATATGATCATCCACTATTCATTATTCTTCATAGATGAACTATGGAAAAACTTTTCAGGATTTTTGGGCAAGCTTTGTAATGGACTAGTTTGATTCAATGCCAAACTTTGGGCATTGAATAAAGTTGTAATGCTGGTAGCTAAATTTTCTCTTAGTTAGGGTTAAGAGAAATGGTGTGGAGGGAGATAGTAGAGTGTGAGGTATATGATTATGATGAAATATGTGGAATGAATGGACTGATTTTGGGAATCTCTTTATCATTGCAAGGCTTACTAAAATGGTTGAGCTCTAGGAACTCTTAATTACTAAGTGAAGACCTTACTACTCACTTAAAGGGAGATGGTGGATAAATATGGTGTAGAGAACCTAATAAAAACGTTTTTTTTGTTAAATTTAATAAGGCCTTAGGATTGATTAAGAAATATCCTTAAGGCCATCCACCCATGTAATGGATACAAGAGTGCAAGGTCTTAATATGAACCTAGGCATCAATTGGTCCAAAAAGTGGGATTTTGGTTTGTTTTATGCTTGCTAGGGTAGTTTAGGTGTTTTGAGCCTTAGAAAAACATTTAGGAATGGTTGAAATTGGATTAGGAAGGAAATTTGTTAAAATGTCAAAAAATTGCAAAAGTTGCATTAGCAACTTTTGCAATAAGTTGACAACTTTCCAAAAAACCACTCCCAACGGCTAAAAATTCCATGGGGTGGTTATACCCATTTGAAATAGCCTATAAAGGCTCTAGACACCTGAAGGGAGATGTAACATGAAGAATCAATTGTACTTGCTCTTTGAAATAATTAAAATTTGTTGTTTTAGGACGAGTTTCTTTGGTTTTTCCATACAGTATGACCTTTCATGATTGGGAAGTGAATTTTTTTGAAATAGATAGTTAGGCCTATTAATTTGTGAGCATTGGAACTGGTTTCAAGTTTCTAGCAATCAAGGAACTCAAGTTATTGAATTTTCTTGCCCACTACTCTGTGAAACCCTTAAAATCAGGGTTTGGCATAGGAAATGGCCCTAACTTGAGATCCCACTATTGGAATTTGTTCCAAATAGGTATGGAGAAAGTTAAGGTGATGTAATTTCATACTTCAAGAGCCTTGAAGCAAGAGGTTGCAGCAGATATTTTTGGGAGCAAGCCCTAGGTCTAATAGTCCTTATGTATTAGACCATATTTTATTCAATATGATGTAGTGTGAAGGAAAAACATCTTTATTTGGGTTAGAAGAACACTTTGAAGTTGGTGGTTTGATTCCATGAACCCATATCTTGGCCATTTCCTTATAGACCACACCTAACATTGATAATTAGGCTTGAGTGCATGGTTGGGGTTAAGGCATGCTGGAGTGGAGTAAAGCTTTCAAACTTTGGATTCTTTTAATAATTTAAAAATGGTATCTAGAAGTATTCTATGTTTTCTAGGTTCTTTGGAAAAGTATTGAGTTATTGCTGAAAAACTGAGTTAGGAGGCCTAATTGCCTACTAGGTCAAATGCTGCATTTTGTTTTTTGGATTGTTAGCGATGGATATACTCATTGATTTGCCTTGTTTGGGTCATGTTAAATTTTTCTCAAGCCCCCATTGGAGTTAGAAAGGTTGGAAACATCAAAAACCCACTTTTTTCAAGTTGGGGGGTAGTAGGCCATTGCTGATCCAAGTAAGAAGAAGTTGGATTTATGTCTTGTTTGGAGAGTTGGGTTTGTAAACCTATTGAAAATTTGTAATATCAGAGTAGTACCTATTTGGAAGTGAGTCAAGACCTTGCATAGCCCTTTGTGGAGTTTGGAGGATTGGGGTTGAAGGTTGATTGATTTTTTCTTCCTTGTGCTTACTCTGCATCAAAAGATCTTCCAATTTGCACACCTCTGGGGAAGCACACTATGCATCTTGGCACACCTACTGATAGGTGTACCTTAGTAAAAATAACATCTTCTTATAGACATACCTTATGAATATTAAAAAACTATCCAAACATAATTGAAATTTTTACATAACTATTAAACAATGACTTTTCTTTTGGGTAGAATCATTTTTAGGCTCTGCTTCTAGCTCCACTTTTGTTGAGCAACTATTTAGTATGATGCCAATGAAAAACATTCTCACAAATATCTCTTTTGAGAATATGATCAATGACCAAATACAAGGTTCTAGATGGCTATTTTTCAAACTATTGGGTTTCTTAATCGAAGATAAATTTGAATGTTCATAAGGAAGCCTTTGTTGGTATCTATCAATCCTACACAACTATGAAGAAATGTAACCATAAAACTAACATATTTTTGTATTTTTTTGTTTTATGATGAATGTAAATTCTAATCAATGCAACTATATGAATTCCTATTTTAATCACACATTTGAAAAGAAAACAGCCAAGATAGAGTAATAAGAGATGAAAATTATTGAAAGGGAATTTCCTAATGGACATAAGCCAACACAACAACATGTCTATGAATCAAATTATCAAAAATTCTTGGCAAGAAACCAATGAAATTAGGAGCAATGCTTCCTCAAATCTACTAATGAAATCATTAATGGGAACTTTAATGAAAACCAAAAGATTTTTCATGGTTCATCAAATTGTGTGGCCACAAAAAGTGCACACACATGACACAAAATTATATACAAAAAAAATAGTGATCATTTTTCTAATTTGTCACAACAAAAAAATTTGTTAAGGTAAAAATAGAACTAAAAGAGTACACAATTATCATAACACAATAAACCAATGGCTCCATTACTATTCATGAATGCAAATTCATAAAAAATAAAATACTTTACCAAGGTTTACTACATTTAGAATGAGAGCATCGATAACATTTATTATTGCATCAAAATATTAGTCTTGAATACATATTACATCCATGTATTCATAATTTTCCATCTCCTTCTTATGTGTTAGTAGTAAGGGTTCTTCTGATACAAATAGTATGCTAAAAACTAATAAAATAAAGCTAATTATGTACAAACTAACTCTTTAATATCAATTAATGGGTGCATGAGGCTTTACATGACTAAAAGAAATAAAAGAAGAAGATAAGAAGAGAGAAAGCATAAGATGATTGGGGAGTCACTAAAGCTTCAAAAAATGCAAGATCGACCTTTTCTAGGCATTTCTAGAAGTAAATTGCCATCCAAATGTGCTTTCAGTGCATGGAGTGCTTAAAAAATTGGAACGAGTAGTTAACTATTAGTGCACCACAATTGATCCAAAAACTATCAGCTAACCTTTGTGTGTGGCACATCTTGTGAGAAGTGCACCTCTATAGTTTGGTGCACCTTATTAAAAAAAAAATCTTTGAAAAGTGCACCTTTGTGTGACAAGAACAAAATTGACATAATTTTCTAAGTCCACAATTTTTCGGAAGTGAGAAATTTTCTAACTCTATATTTTTCCAAAGTGACATAATTTTTTGATGTCCACAATTTTCCAAAAGTGACAAATTTTTTTGAAGTCCACAATTTTCCAAAAGTGATGGAATTTTTCCAAGACCGCAATTTTCCAAAAGTGAAGGAATGTTTCTAAGTCCACAATTTTTTTAAGGTAACAAGAATTTTTGTAAGTCCATAATTTTCCAAAAGTGACAATTTCTTTTGAAGTCCACAATTTTTAGTTTTCAGCATCTGGGTCTTGTTGACCTTCAACCAAAATGATGTTTGGATGTTACCCTTTAAACTTTTGGATGGAAGAGGTGATTTATTCAGGATTTGAAAACTCTAAAGATTTATAATTTTCCCTCACTTTCCTATGGAAATCATGAACTTATTTCCTTACCTTGCAAAATCACCCAGCTTAAAGTCCAACCCCCTTAGTGTCTCCTCAGTTTTGAAAATGCATCTGACATCATCCTTAGAGGATATTGCTTCGAATGATGCTTGAGTTTATGTACATCTATTTCACCAAGCACAATTGTATTTTGGAGTCTTCATTAAAAATCTCTAAGCTAGCTACACTATAGTATTTATCCACTTCTAATAGTTCGGCATGTGTTCTCTATATATCTTGGATATCTTCATACATAGATAACATAACCTAATTACTAGCCTATATATTTTCAATCTAATCATCGATCTTATCTAGTTCTTATCTTGTATAACATATAGAAACATTTGGTATCTCTCACTTTTGAGCATAAATCCATGAAGTGTAACTTTTTGGACACTCCTTGGAACTTAAAAGTCATGGGTTTGAGCATGATCTTAGCTATTGCAGGAGATGATGAAGCCATGGCAATATTGGGAACCTTGGGGACCTCTAGATGTTTTGGATATGTACACTAGGGTGCCTTTAGATATAGTTTACCTTTGCACTAGTGCACCTTCAAACTTAGTAAACCTTCAGTTGTAGTGCACCTTCACACTTAGTCCACCTTCACATTAACAAAAATTTAGGGAGTTGTGCAAGGTGCTCAATTTGCCAAAATATCAAAGTTCCCATATTTGAAAATAATTTGTGAGTTTTTCTCAAATGAGGTCTGGACTACTCTTGTGTACTTATTCCTGATCTTTTTGATGATTTATTCCCTCTTTATAGTCCATCATTGTCATGGACTTGAGCTACTTATGCTTCTTCTATCTGAAATTCTAAGGCACCTATGTTGAATATGCACATGCAATACCATGGTAATCTTTAGTGTTATAGATGATGACAATATCATGATGACCTAAAAAAAGATAAATATTAGCACATTGATATTAGGGGGTAAAAATGATGCTTAATGACTAGACCTAACCAATGAGAAAATTGACAAAAATTGATAAAAAAACTACCACAATCTATAATTGTGCACTAGTGCACCTAGCACACCTTTGTAGGTACATTAACTGGGTCAAGTTCCATGGTTTTTGCACTTGGAAATGGGTGAACCTACGATACCTTGGGAAGGTGTTCTAGTATGTAGCTACAAAATAAGTCATGGAAATGTACATAGTGCACTTTGTTAGGGTGCACATGTACACTAGGTGTGATTGTGTGCACCTTTGGTCTTTTTGCAGAACTTGATATTCCTAGATGGTAGATTTTAGATGACACCAATTAACCAAAATCCTAAACATGAATTACAAAAGTTATGCTTCTTGAGAAACCTTGGAAGATACCCTATTCTGAGGAATGAGTTTTTGGGAATCAAATCAAAAAATGATGGGCCTACATTTTCAAAGTCCAAAATGGGGTGTGTGTTACGAAACCATAACATGAAGAAAGAGATACTTTTAAAGACAAGTACAAAGATGCTAAGGACTACATCAAGAAGCTAAAGGACAAGATTGAATACATAAAATCTAAGGAAGAGTCTACAGATCAAACCAAGGAATGAAATGAAGTTTCAAGGATTAAGAAAGAAAATGAGATCCTAAAGCATGAGATAAAGATTTATACAAATCTAACATTGAGATTGAAGGATGATGTCAAGAAGACTAAATTATATTTGGGATCTGAGAATGTATATCCAAGATCTAAACTTGTGAAGATGACATCGAAAATTAAATCATCAAAGTTATAGTTTGCTAAACTTGAGAAGTATAATGTAATTATGAAAGGAGAGCTAACAATGTCTAAGAAACATCTTGAAAAGTTGTATTCTAGTAGTGAAAAACTTGATGAACAAATATATATGCAAATACCTTCTTATGATAAGAATGGTATTAGATACTTTCAAGGAGAATCATTTAAGAAAGTTGACGTTACAAAAGAATTAGATGTTGTGATGAAAAAAAATGGGCATAAAAAAGAAGATTTGATCAAAGTTGAGTCAAATCAATTTTAAGATGTATCTAGGCAACTTGAACAAGCTAAATCACCTAACAAAGTTAGGAACCAATTTAGGGGAAGATGTTATACATGTAATGAGTTTGGTCACATGAAGAAGGAATGCACAAGTAAGTCTTTTAAACCTCTTTTTGGTTATTGTTATAATTGTCATGGTTTTGGTCATAGAGATATTGAATATAAGAAACCTAAATTCAATAATGATAATAATATAATATTTAGAGGTATTAACCCTGTAGCCAATGGACCTATTGGGGGAACCAATATTATAAGGAATGACATTATGTGTTATAAGTGCACCAAATTTGGTTATATAGCTAGAGATTACAAAGTACAAATCAATCAGTTAGGACCTAGATATGGAAATGATGTTATAGTTTGTTAGATTTGTAACAAATTGGGTCATACAACAAGATTTTGGAGGATAAAAAATATGAGAATGCCTAACAACATTAGAAGTCCTAATCCTAGAAGGAAAATGCAAAAAATAGAATAAATGAGAATAATAACAATAATTAGAGAGAAAATGTGAAAGATCTTGTAGAAAATGTTGATGAATCATTTGTTAAAACTAAGGATCTAGCAAGTTCACGTGTTAGAAAGTTAGTCAAATGATGTACCTAAAAATTGATTAAAGTCAGTAATAATTACCAACCAATCCTAATTAGATTGAGGAGTTCATTTCATCAATTATTATAACAAAATTAGCATTAGAATAATGTAGAAACTATTAGACATAGAATTGGGAATTGCATAGTTAGTAAGAGATACCAACTTTTTGTTTCTTATGTCTTTGTGCAATTAATTTAGTAGGTAAATAGAAGTGATTTAAGGATGAAAATTAGATTTTTGAGTACCATTTGATTGTATAAGGAGTTAAGCAGTGACTTAAGATGAATTGAAGAGTAAATTATAGTAGTTTGAATAAAATTTCAAGTGTGTGCAACAACAAACCCTATTTCTATGATAATTGAGGTATTTTATGATCTTGTGTAGGTTAAAATTGTAGAATTGTGTATAGTGCTTGATCATTTGAAATGGATAAATTTATGATTTACAATATGGAAGATATTCCTAGACCTAAATAAAATTGTGTTGAGATAATGGGTATTGCACACATTGCATAATATTGTTATATTTTATTATTTTAATTTATTATGTAATGTTGTACCTAGATGGATGTGCAACATGGAAATATTCTCATGGTATATTCTTGATGAATTGTATTTTAACATTGTGATAATATTTCATGTAATTATTTAATATTGGGGAAAATAATTAAATTTTCAATATTAAATGTGGGGTCAATGGGTTAGGTAGCACATGTTTTTAGTACATGGTTTATGTAATACCAATTGGTGGTTTTGTGGGACTTGCTACTATATAAGCAACCACAAGGATAGTTGTTGTATGAGAAAAAAAGAAAAGGGCAAGAAGGAAAGAGTCAAGCGGGACAAGGCTTGGCAGGTTAGCCAAGGGAGCATTTGTGAAGGTTGGAAGCATGGCATGGAATGTGTGGATTCATGCTTTTTCACATGGATTTCTTGGTTGTGGCTATGCCTTTAAAGGCTTCCATGGTTGTGTTGCAATGGTGTTTTTGCTGAATAATGCATGGTGATGGATGCCTTTGGAGTCTTGGTTTTTCCCTAAATGAAGGTTTTTCAGGGTATATCTCGTGTCACAATTTTTGTAGTATGTTGTCTATTCTCTTGCATGTGGATTTTAGTTACATATTTATTTTAGATTTATTATGGGCTATGTGGAAACATTTACATTTTTGTTGCAAGTTTCCTTACAAGTGGTATTAGAGCTATGGCTTTATTGTTGTAACCATAGATTGAATCCATGAGAATGCATAGGAAGATAAAGAAAAGGGAAAGATATATGAGTTTTTTATTACAGATCTAAGGGATTTGGGTTTGTTGTTATGATGGGATATTGGTAGATTTTGGGCATGTGAAATTCTTGGACAAAAGGGTTTTTATGGGGAGCTTGCAGAAATGACCTTTTGGGTAAAAATAAACCTCACCATTAGATCTGGGTTGATGTTTACATAAAGATTGATATATAATATGCGCTAGTTTGGCCATTTTCAGAGGAAATAAAAGAGTTTTTGAGTTTCAACCCATAATGGCTATCAAATTTAATCCCATTGGAATTAACATAACAAAAAAAAAATCACAGTGAAAATGGTAAAAATACTGTCTTAGTAAAACCACCATAATTACTTTCTCTCAGCATATCGAATGTCATACTTCTTATGTGTGTTAGAAAGCTAATTCAAAGCACTGCAACCTGGTGTAGTTTTGGTTATGTGATTTTGAAATTTTGTTAGGTTTTAAGAGCCTAAATGTTAGATGTTATTTATTTTGAGCACAAATTAGGGCATAACTTGGGTATATAGAGTCAAATTTTGGACTTGAAGTAGTCAGTGAAAAGCTCTTGAAAAGTTGTACACATTGGTTCAAATTTGGTGTAGGTTTGGCAAGGTTTATTTGGTGACATATTAATCTAACTAGTTAATGGTATATATTGACCATGGTAGCATTATGAGTTTATGGCATTGCATATTTTGGAGATTTAAGATTTGATGTCGTTGTATACTTAGTTCATATTTTAGATTAGTCCCATGATGATGTGGTTATCAATGTTTGGTTTGGATATGTATGATGACTTGTTGGGTCAACAAGTTGTGTAATGTTGTAAGTGGTCTATACTTATAGGTTGCATTTATATCTTGGTTATGGGTTATCTTTGCCCATTGATCTTTCATTATTGATGCATATTTAGATTGATGGCTTGGATTTAGGTTGTTTATACCCTAAGTCACATGATTTTCTAATTTTTCTTCATGTAGAAGGGATGTGTTGTTGTTACTAGGTATAGTCATGGTGGAGGATTGTGGTTGACTATTTTATGCTGACAAATTGAATATATTGAGAGTCAAATGCTCAGTTCATGGATGTGATCATGGTGCCATAGATTTTGGCATGAAATTATTGGATATATAGGTACATCATTGATGTTCATTGGTTTGGATTCCTGATTTGGTTACAATGGTATATCTTCTTGGTTGAGGATCATGGTTATTTGGTTTCTTTTGAGGAGATCATGATGTGCACTTTGAGTTCTTTGATGGTTTGATGTCTTGGTTGATTCTCATTGTTAGAGGATGGTTTTTTCATCATGATGTCATGGATAGCTTGGATATATGATTTAATGGGAACTTGTGATAATGATGAGGTGACAATGCAGGACTAGTTCCTAGTTTGGTTTGGATCTTCATGTAGGAGATGGATTTTATGATGCCATGGGTGAATCAGTACTATGGTTGAGTGGGAGTTTTTGCATTGATGTGTTTATTTAGTGTTTGTAGATATTGGAGGTTTGTCTTAGATCCTATTGTTGCAAAAAAAAAAATTGACATTTGCATGGTCCATTTGTTATCATCATGGTGTGTGGAGATGGTTGCATCTAGAGGACTGATGGGGTTTTTAGTAAAGGTGTGGTTTATGCTTTCATTTGGCATGTTATCCTTGGTGTGAGGATAGTTTAATTTTTATGTCATGGTATACTCTTGATATGTATTTAGAGTTTTGACATGTTATAATATGTTCATATGGAGCATGTTATCTCTTTAGTTGAGATGGTTGTATCATGCTGTCATGTTTATCTTCCTCAAACCATGGTTGGAACTTTTACAATGATCTTGGTTTAGTTTCTTGGTATTGAGTACATTGATCATAAGATAGATACTTCATGATATTGTTCTGTTGAATTTCGAGTTGGCATGGATTGATTGGTTATAGGTGCTCATGGATACTTAGAGATGGTGGTGATGTTGATTTATCTTGGATTAGAGATGGGTTTGTTAGGACAGTTGATGGTTTCAATAGGAGAGTCTAAGGGTCATTCACTTGATATGGACTTGAGAGGAGATTATTCTTAGATGTATCTTGATAAGAATTCTCATTCCCCACTCTTGGTCTACTTGGAAGTTTTCTACTTGAGATGTATGGCCCATTGATTCTCTTGGGTGCATTATGTTTATGCTTATCTTTCATGTATATTGATCTTGAGCTATGGTACATGTGTTAGTTCTGGAGGGTTCATTTGAGAGATGGTTTAGTATTGGTTATATCCATTTGCATATGTTGTTATGTTGGTTAAGTTTCAGAGATGGTTTTATATTGGGAATATTTTTTGGATTAGGAATGGTTTATGAGTTTGATCTTCTTGTGAGAGGCCTACATCCAAGATTAGTTATATATTTGGTTTGGGTGTTGTTGTGGCTTCTTGCTGGGGTTTTATGGAGGAGATCATAGTTGCATAGTTTACATCTAGAGGCATGTGTAGAAGGACACGATATAGGTTATGATTTTCATAGTTTCTCTTTGGTCTTGGTTATCTTCCTAGATGTTTAGTTTTTCTTACATTGGATTTGAGATTGGTTAGAGATTGTAATCACTGATTTGTGCTCATGTATTTCATGTGAGAGATGACATGGTTATTCCTTTATCTCTTTCCTCCATTGGTTGTGGAGAGCTTGAGAGACTGTTGGAGATTTTTTTATGAGAGTTATTCTTGTAGGATATTGGTTTATGTGTTGCAGATGTCCTTAAGACTAAATGGATTCACTTCTTTGAGATGTTGTGAGTTGATTGGTTACATATTCAACATTATCTTTTGTAGTGGGAGCTTCTTGGTACATATGTGGTAGGTATTTCTCTTGAGCCTTATGATTTCAAGTTATAGATTGGATATGTTGATGATGTGAGATTCACTTGGTATACCTTTGTAGGTATAGATAGTTGGATGGGTTTGGCACTTGCTATGGGTGTTATTTCAGCTATGGATATTTTTACTATTACAAATACATGTGATTGCCTTTGGATCATGTTTTTTGTGCTTGTCATTTGAGTTGGTATAGGATTTATGATCTTATAATGCGATAGGTTGGGTGGCTTTATCTTTGGATGGCTTCTATGTATGTTTGGTGGTAGTGGCATAATAGGAGGTGAAATCATTCAAGTTTGAGACGTTTGATACTTTTATTTTGTTGTGGGTACCAAGATGGAGCATTTCATGTACTTAGATCCATGATGGTCAAAGTGCTAGGAGGGATTGTTCCCTTATTCATTTATGTGACTACAGATTGACCCTATGCAATGTATACAATAGGTGGGAGATTGTTGAGATAATGTGTGTTGCACACATTTCATAATATTGTTATATTGTATTATTTTATTTTATTATGTATTGTTGTACCTAAATGGAAATGCAACATGGAAATATTCCCATGGGATATACTTGATGAGTTGTATTGTAACATTGTAATAATATTTCATGTAATTATTTAATATTTAGGAAAATAATTAAATTTTCAATATTAAATGTGGGGTCAATGGGTTAGGTAGCAAATGATTTATGTAATACCACTTGGTTATTTTGTGGGACTTGCTACCATATAAGAAGCCACAAGGGTAGTTTTTGTAAGAGAAAAAAAGAAGGCATAAAGGAATGAGTCAAGTGGGACAAGGCTTGATAGGTTAGCCAAGGGAGCATTTGTGAAGGTTGGAAACATGTCATGAGATGTGTGGATTCATGCTTGTTCAAATGGATTCCTTCATTGTGGTATGGCTTTGAAGGCTTCCTTGGTTGCATTGCAATGGTTTTTTTTTTTGAATAATACATGATGATGGATTCTTTTGGAGGTTGGGTTTTTCCCTAAATAAGGGTTTCCTAGGGTATATCTTGTGTCACAATTTTTGTGGGCATGTTCTCTATTCTCTTGCATGTGGATTTTAATTACAAATTTATTTGAGATCTATTATGGGTTATGCAGAAAAAATTACATTCTTTGTTGCATGTTTCCTTACAAAATAAACCCTATTCAATCTTTGGAAGAAAATCCTTCAACAACATTTTCACAAATACTTGACAGTGTGTTACACATGGAATACATTGGTAGTTACATAAGGTGTAAATTTGAGACTATAGGAGAGGGAAACATTGCAAAAGAACTGGATAAGGTCTATAGTCAAAAAATATCATTTAAGGTAGTTTTTGAACACCTAGGTAAGAATGACCAAGTTAAATACCTTTTTTACTATGAATTTGACAATGAAGAGTGGACCAAAATTATATTGAGTAGAATCCATGATGACAAGTTCGGGATGGGAGATAATATGATATAAACTTCAGCTAATTTGATACATGTGATTACTAACATGAGAAATTAAGGCTCTATCCCTTTAAATAAAAATAATTTTAAGAAGGTTATACTTGAAAATACACAATCAACTTACAATGGAAGAGGAATTGTAATAAAAAAGATAAAAAAAGATGATGTGAGGTTTGTAGTAGGACTTATCCATGTAGCCTACATGATGTGTATTGATAGAACCAAAGTAAATTAGTGAAAAAAAAACAATTTATGTTTCAAACCCTTATCACTTATACATTTTTACACTTGCTAAGAATATTCCCATTGATGCTAATTAGTAAGATCAATAATAGTGACAAGTGTTCAATAGAGAAAATCACTGATTTATGTTTGAGACATCCCATAAACAAGATTTAGAATAGTGCAAATCTAATTATTAAGACATTTCAGAGTGAGATGAAACAAAGATTCAAAATTCCACCATTTGTAGTAAGAAAGTATAAGGAAGATATCTATTTTATGGTTGATACTAATTTTGCCTATTTTGAAGTAGCTGAGCTAAGAATGCTTTATGTTAACCCTCTTGTATATGAGGTCATAGAAGAAGAAATTGAAGGATATGTGAAGGAAATTCTTAATTCTAATCCTTATATAATTTGATAGATTTGGCAATTTTGAATCAAACATGTAGATGGCTTATGAAGAAAACCTTGAGAGGTCAGCCAAGAAGAAAGTGGAGAACATAATGAAGAAGACCATGGAGCAAGTGAAAATGTCACCTAAGAAATCCACTTTAGTAAGATAGATAATACTAGGTATGAAGAATATATGGGAAGAAAGCATAATGTTTGTGCCACCATTGGAGATAGGTCCATTAGAATATGCACCATCTAAGAAGTTACAGTAGACAAACCAACAACTAAAGCATCACCCATTTCATATGTAACAATTGCACAAGTGCAACAACTAGTGACTTTACCATGGACAGTTCAGACCAGTAGTGTAGAAGAAGAAGTAAAAATAGTGGAATTAAAGAGGAAATTTATGAGGCTAGTAGAGGTTAAAAAAGACCCAATAAAGGCTTACAGATAGAAGAGAGTGAAATAAATGGCCACTGAACCTAGTAAGAAATAGAAATTCATGATGACCTATGAAGGGAAAAGGAAAATGAGAGGACAGATTGGGACTCCTGAGGTCACAAGACAAGAAGAGAAATAAAAGAGTAAAGTAGAGGCAACGAGAAAAGGCATAAAATAGTGGAAGTCTAAAGTTGAAAAGTTGAATTTACTAATCATTAATGATGGTAATTCTAAGAAATTAATTTTTTTTAATGAATTGTACAAAAAATTTGAGAAGATTGATTCAAAAAATGTAGTAATCAGACACATGATCTTGAATAGAAAGAAATTCATTGATGTACAAGGACTTATTACCAAGGAGTTGTACACAATATTGATAAATAGAAGACAACAAGAATAGGAAGAAGACAAGACAATCAGAAAAAACATGATCATAAAATTGTCTAAGATAGATAGTGAAGAGCACCTAGAAAGCCTGATGAAAAATCTTGAACCTTAATTAAGGAAAAGGAATAAAGATATTTTAATCATGGGAGGAAAAAATGAGGAAGTAAATAAGGAAACAAAAGTGGCCATAGTAAAGATGATGGCATAAATTGAGCCATCTTGCCCGGAAAGATTAGTAAAAGCAACACCATTAGTCACAAAGGATAGCACAATGTTAGGTAAACATCCTATATTGAAAATATATAGTAGAAACATCAGTAAAAAAAATTAAATTATCATTAGAAGTGCCTACTACAACAATGGTAGACACTCAAATGAAAGGGGAAACATTATCAGTAGCTCCAAAAGTCACCATTGATGTAGACATGATGAATGCAGATAACAAAAACATCACCATTGGTACATCTAAAGATCTTTTAAAGGATTTTGGTCCTAATGTTGACAATTTGGTAGGTTATACATGTTATGAAGAAGAAGAAAAGGAGGAAGAAGAAATAAATTAGGAAGAAGAGGAAAAGGAGGAAGAAGGAAGAAGAAAAAAGAAAGAAGGAAGAAGAAGAAAAAGATGAAGAAAATAAATAAGATGATCAATCTACTAAAGAGGCTAGCAAATGGAGTGCACCGGATCAATGAAATTAAATGCAAACCCTACAATAGTAAATAAAGGAAAGTGAAACTAGTTCTTCAAGGCCACCACTATTGGATAATGTTATCCTTGATGTCACACAAATGTCATATTAGTCATTAGTCTCAAGATCACTGAGCTCAGACAGTCTGCAATGCAATCTATAGTGCCAACCGAGCTCACTCAGTCATCAAAGGAAATGAGGAAGATAGTGTTAACCAAGCTAACTTGGTCAACAAAGGAAAGGTGAAAGACAGTGGTCACCAAGCTCACTCGGTCAATGAAGGAAATGTGGAAGTCAGTGTTAACCGAGCTTCACTCGGTCTCCAAAGGGTAGTTTCCACCGAGCTCACTCAGTCATCAAAGAAATTGTGAAGAAGTCAGTATTAATCGAGCTTCACTTGGTCTCCAAAGGATAGTTTCCACCAGGCTCACTCGGTTATCTCAGGAAACTCAGTACTTACCGAGTTCTCTCGGCGACTGAAGGATTGTCACAAAGTTCGCTGTATACACCGAGCTCAGTTGGTTAGCACAGGAATTATTTTCTGAACAAAGTTTACTGTGCAAGGTCGGCCAGTATTGGGATGTGCAAATTAATTACTTCTAGCTGACTGTTGTAATTGTTTGAATAGTCAATGATTCGAGCCGATTTAGATAATCTAAAAGGTATATATGGTCATTTTAGTTATGAATTAAGAGAGTGTGTGATTTTGAAGAAGAAGTAATGAATGCAAATTATAGTATGAAATGATAAGGAAAATGTTAAGCAAAGTCTAATGAAGGATCAGATGTGTTGAAGGAGCTATAAAGTTGCATTTGATCAGTAAGGATCCAGCCAAGAATAACAAAAATTTGTAATCAACAAAGATAAGTTGTACCTTATGTCATGTCATTTCATTGTTGCTTTTTAACCATTGTAACAGTGAAATCAAAATCTCTTAACAGAGTTGGTTTAACAACCATTCAATAAATCCTCTAACAAGGTGACAGTTCAGTTGAACTGTTCTAAAGACCTCTAACAAGGCCACTCCTAACAGGGTGATTAAATCCTT
The DNA here is from genome assembly GCA_028749045.1 of Cupressus sempervirens. Classification (NCBI taxonomy): domain Eukaryota; kingdom Viridiplantae; phylum Streptophyta; class Pinopsida; order Cupressales; family Cupressaceae; genus Cupressus; species Cupressus sempervirens. The sequence goes on along the minus strand of CM053785.1, from coordinate 508,985,209 downwards.
TAATAGGGTCACACCTAACAGTGTGTTTTTGTAACCTTCAACAGGGTTGGCTCCTAACAAGGCTCACTTCAGAAGAGTGAAAAATAGTATCTAGTTACATTGGTGGTTTTTCCCATATTGGGTTTCCACATTTAATCTGGTGTCTCTTGTGTTCTTAATTGCTAAATAGCTTTGTGCATAATAACATATCAGTTCTTAATATTTGTCATTTGCTGCATTATCAAGTTTTAGCATTTTTATTAATCAGATCAAGGGCATATTCAGACATCTTAGGGACTGTGAAAGTTTTTGGAGTAACTGATTCACCCCCTCCCCCTCTTAGTTACTCTATTCTCATTTCCAACAATTGGTATCAGAGCTTTTGGTTCTTGCAAGAAGAGATTTCAAGGATCTAAGCCAAAGATCAAGATGTCTTACAAAAGAGAAATTCCAAAACTCAACAGAGATAACTTCTCCACATGGCAAGGATTGATGAGACTTCATCTGGCTACTATTGGTGATACTAGACTAAAATACCTTGAAGAAAAATATGAAGAACCTCCTGGCACATTGTCTGTCAATGACATTGCTGAAAAGAAGACTCACAAAAATATGATGATAGACATAGCATCCGCTCTCAGTTATGAAGAATTTGATGACATTAAGGACTGTGAAACTGCCTTTGAGATGTGGAACAAGCTAAAAGAGATCTATGGAGGAGATGATAATGTGAGAAGAGCAAAAGTAGAAAGTCTAAGTGGAAAATTTGATCAAATGAGGATGAGAGAGGATGAAAACATTGCAAAGTATGTTGAAAGAGTTAAAGCATGTGTGAGTGCAATCAAAGCATCTGGAGGTAATATCAAAGGAGAAACAATTATAAGCAAAGTTCTCAGAACCTTGCTTCCCGTCTATGCAATTAGAGTTTTTGCAATTCAGGAAAGAAGGTGTGAAGCAAATCATCAGATAAATCTTGAGGCCATAGTCGAAAGACTGACTGCATTTGAACTAGATAACTTTGACAACTATGTTCCAGCCTCCAAGAACATTGAATCAGCATTTCAAGCCAAGCTCACACTTAAGGAGAAAAAAAAAAGGAGAAGGAATCTCAGTTAGAAAGTGAAAATGAATCAAGCCAAAGTTCAGACAGTGACCTCAAAGTGATTGAAGCTCTGCTAGCAAAGAAATATTCTAGAGGCAAAGGAAAATACAAAGGTAAAGTTCCTCTAATCTATTTTTCTTGTGAAGAAATTGGTCATATTGTAGCAAGGTGTCCAAACAAGAAAAAACATGATGAAAAGAAATGGAATGGCAAGAAATACTTCAAACCATCCAAGAACAAAGGTAAGAAATCATGCTTCATTGCTGAAAATTCTAAAGATTCTGATAATAGTGAGGATGAAATTTTTTATATTGCTGTTAAAGATGATTCTGATAGTGATGAGGAAGATAAAATGGCACTTGTTTCTCATATAAGTAAGAATGATACATGGATTATAGACAGTGGTTGCTCACATCATATGATTGGTGATAAAACTAAGTTTGATCAGTTTGAAGACTATGATGGTGGCAGTGTAAGGTTTGGTAATAATGAACCTTGTTTCATAAAAGGAAGAGGAAGAATTTGTCTAACCAAAGAACTTGTATGTAATAATGCCTATTGGGTTGAAGGTCTTAAACATAATTTTCTAAGTGTGGAATAGTTACTCAATACTGGATTCAAGGTGGAATTCATGCATGGTAAGGCAAAATTGTTGAATGAGCAAGGAAAGCTGATAGGATCTGGCACCCAAACTAAAGGTAACTTGTTTTATCTAGAACTTGGTGAATGCTCATGTTTTATTGCTCAAATTGAAGAATGTTGGTTATGGCATAAAAGATTGTGTCATGTCAATTTTGATAATTTGGTAAAAATAAGCAAATTCAAGAAAGTGAGAGGCATTCCTAACATTAAGAAACCTAAGGTTGGACTATGCAAGAATTGTCAGATTGGTAAAATGGGAAAGACTAGTTTTAAAAGTAAGAACTATCAATCTGAAGATATATTAGAAATTGTGCATACTGATTTATGTGGACCCATTGGAATAGAAAGCTATACTAGAGAAAAGTTTTTCATTCTTTTTATTGATGACTACTCAAGAATGATGATTGTCATGTATCTAAGGAATAAATCAGAAGCATTTGAGAAATTCAAATGGTATTTAGCAAGAGTAGAAAAAGAAATAGGAAAAAGACTATAATGCTTAAGGTCAAATAGAGGTGGTGAATTCATCTCACATGAATTCAACAACTTCTACATTGAAAAAGGTATTAAAAGACAGGTCTCAGCACCAGGAACTCCTGAACAAAATGGAATAGCTAAAAGAAGAAACAGATCCATTATGGATTGTGCAAGAACCCTGATGATAGAAAAGAATGTTTCTATCAAATACTGGAAGGAAGCCATCAGCACTGCAGTTCATACCTTAAACCGAGTACAGTTGAAGAAGGACTCATTCAAAACTCCCTATGAATTATGGTATGGCTACAAACCCAATGTGAGTTATCTAAAAGTATTTGGAAGCAAATGTTATATTTTGAAAGAATCTAGAAAAGGAAAATTTGATGTAAAAGGTGATGAAGGAATATTTTTAGGATATTTTTGGAAAAGCAAAGCATATAGATGTTTAAATCTATCCACTCACAAAGTTATAGAAAGTGCACATGTGAAAGTTGATGAATTTGTAGACAAATCTGAAAAAGAAAGCAAAAAGGTACCTGAAGATTACAAAAGATTTGTTTACATTGAACCGAATACTATACCATGCATACCGTTCACTCAATAATCCTCAACTCTTGAGTCATTAGTAACTGAGTTACAAAAAGTTCAAACTGAGCCACATCAACATTCAAACATTACCGAGCAAGTATCTACCAAGTCTGAAGCACTTGAGCCAATTCTTACCGAACCAGAATAGCCTGAACATGAAATTGAAGCACAAGGAGATAGCAATGAAACTCATTCAAGAGGCAAAGAACCTGTATTAGCTAAATATGTCAGAAGACATCATGCACCAGATCATATCATTGGAGACAAGTCTGAAGGAACTTTGACAAGAAGCAAGATGAAAAATACTTGTTTACTTGCTGATTTTGAACCTAGAAGCATTAAAGATGCATTAACAAATGATAGTTGGATTGAGGCAATGAACGAGGAAATAGAACAGATAGAGAAGAACAAGACATGGACTCTAGTACCCAGGCCTAAAAATAAGAATGTAATTGGAACCAAGTGGGTATTCAGAAACAAGTTGACTGAAGATGGTAAAGTATCCAGAAACAAAGCCAGAGTGGTATGCAAAGGATACTCTCAAGAAGAAGGCATAGATTATGGAGAAACCTTTGCTCCTGTTGCAAGATTGAAAGGAGTCAGAACCTTACTTGCATATGCTGCTCACAAAGGATTCAGAATTTATCAGATGGATGTCAAGTCAGCATTCCTCAATGGAATATTGGATGAAGAGGTTTACATTGAACAACCTGAAGGTTTTGTTGATCCAGATAAAAAGGATCTATAAAACCTTTAATCACTTCAAACATAAGTCAAATACATACTTAATTTTCCATACACATGTTTGCCTTAACCTTGAATGTTAACATGCAACATCAACATGTAATATCAGATCTAATGTGAATAAAAAATGTAACTATTGATCTCAAATTGGTTTTGACAATTGAGTGTCAACACACTTAAGAAATTTTATAAGTTCATGTCAAGCGAAGTAATATATGTGGATCATAACATAGATACTGAGTTACAATGAGTGTGAAGTCACTCATGTATTGAGTAAACAGTAAGTTCTAAGTAGATAGATAGAACCGATCAAGTTTCATGTGTTGAGTGAAGAATAGATGCTAAGTAAGTTCAAATGCTGAGCCAGACATAATTTTAGTATGTGTTGAGCATCAGTATTATCAAGTGCTGAGTAACAAATAATTGATCTAGTTATTTGTGATGGCACAAACAACTATGTAAACCATTTTTGAGTTGACATATAGATAGATCTCGAAGATTTGAAGATAAGATCAAATCTATTTGATTCCCTATGTAATCTACATGCAACCAATTAGAAAAATGGAAGGAATTGAGTAGGAAAGTTGGATGAATCTCAATTATAATTTAGACCTAACCTTAAGTCATGAAATCATTTTAAACAGAGACAAAGCTCCAAAATTCATACAGTGTGTATGAGAGAACATTAGAGAATGCATGCAAAGAAGGTGATGATAGTAGCAAAAAGGGGTGAATTAATTAGCATACAATTGAGGTGACTTAGAAGAAGAAAAACATTGTAGAATTAATTAGTAGAATGAATGATTAAGGTTATAGTAATTTCATATCAGATTAGAGAGGACTGAGATGAACTGAATTAGGATCTAAAATTAGCAATATCAGAATGTAAGTGTATTAGATCAAACATTCTATTGTACTCTCTACCAATTGTTACAGCAGAATGAAATCCTATGCACTTAGGTTGGTTAAACAACCATTTTATAAATCCTTTAATAGGGTGACATTCCAAGTAAGTGTTCTAAAGTCCTTTAGCTAGGTACACTTTTGAAAGGGTGTTAAAATCCTTTATTAGGGTAGGATCTAACAATCCTTTATAAGCCTTTAATAGGGAAAGCCTTTCATAGGGTAGATCATGAGAATGGTCAAAACATGTAACCTCAATAGGTGAACTTTATTGCTGCAGTAGTGAAGAATTATGGGTGTCACCCCCACCCCAATTTTACCTTCTCATTGGATGGTTTCTGGGTAATCATATTTGGTGTCAAGTATTTATGTGTTTGCATTTTATTTACATGTTATTTCTATATGTTTATGCATGCAATGTTTTAAAGTTAAAATTTTAGTACTTTTGATTCACCCCCCCTCTCAGAAGTATACTTCCCACTTGTAAATTCCAATAATTGGTATCAAAGATAAGTTCTCATCAGGAGAAGCCTTACAACTTAGAGAAAATATCTTGAGATGGAGGTTTACAAGTTGGGAAATACCATTGAAAATTAGGAGATTGAGATACATCTCTTACTGTAGCAACTGGATGAAGCTAGATATTCCTTGAGAAGCTCACTAAAGAGAAGGAAAGAGATTGCCATAGCTGAAAATGACACTCAATACAAGGAGATTGACACCACACAGTTATTTGTAGATGGTAACTCTTGTGAATTTGATGTAGCAATTGCAAATCTCATGGACAAGAATAGAGCACAAGCTAAGGAGATTAGTAATCTCAAGTTGGAGCAAGAATCACAAGTAATACTATTATGTGAGGTGACTAAGAAAAAGAAGAAATCTATAGAAGAAAAGGCCATGATTGAAGAAGACAAAAGAATCTTGTCAAACAGATTGAAGGAAAAATTAGCAGAGTTCTCTAGAATCTCAAACATGCAATTGGATACCCTAAGCCAAATGATGAATGTCCATCATGAGTTGAATGTCAAGGACATTGAGATAATTACATTGAAGTTATAGAATGAGCAACTACAAAATGACCTAAAAAGAGAGAAAGAGTTTACTGAAAGTTTTAACAAGCCAAATGAAGCTATCAAGTACTTTGAACAATTACTGAAATCCCCTAGATCCAGCAAAGACACATCAAGATTAGGATATACAAGCACTGAAGAAGGAGAACCATCCAAAACTATTGAACAAAGGAATGACAAAGGTAAGAATTCCAAACTCACTTGTCATTTTTGTGGTAAGAATGGACATATTGCTAATGTGTGCAGGAGCAAGACTACAAATCAACATGACAAACCTAAAAACATGGGTCACTATCACAAATGTAATAACCAAGGTCATCAGGCACATGACTGCAGGACTAGAACCATTAGGACACCAAAATTTGAAGGATGCTACTACAATTGTCAGAAGTTTGGACACAAAGCCTTTGAATGTAGATCCAAGCCCACATGGTCATCAAATAAGGGAAGAAATCATGAAAATTCCTATGATTGGGACTACAATACAAGGCATAGCTATCATTATTTTTGAGTATGGACACATCCTTGAGAATTGCATAAGAAAACATTTCAGTGGAAGCTACAATAGATGGTTGAGTCAAATCACATGCTTTAGTTGTTTGGAGACTGGTCATATTAGCAAGCACTACCCAAGAAGGATAGAGGCACCTAACTCAAAGTCAAATAAATGAAAAAGCAAGGTAGATATTGAGCACACTAGAGGAGAGATGAACGAGACATGGAAGAAGAAAGATGGATGCAACACATCAAATGAAGGGATCACTTCACCTTAAGGGTCAAGTGGTCACACTTATCAAACTAAACAAGAAGAAGGTATGTGGGACTGATATTTAAATGTTTCATTATACATTAGTTCCAAACTATGTGAGTGCTAAAAAGGATAAACATTAGCTTGAATAAAGATACAAGTTTATGAGAAAAAAATCCAAAGTTAAAACTTTAAGTTTACACATAGTTGTCGAGTAAGGAAAGTTCTTCAGATACTGATTGAATGATAATGAGTGTCGAGTCATTAGCCAAGACTAGTTGGAGCTGAGTGAGTTGTAGCTGCCAAATTAAAAGAATGATAATAGCTATCGAGTAAGGGTAATTCCTATAGCTGTTGATTGAATTGGAATTCACATTAATGTCAAGTTAAGTAGAAATAACATAAGGAGCCAAGTGTATAGCTGTATATGCCCTAAGCATTAAATGCTATGTATTGAAGGGTATAAGGTCAACTTTTTGATCATTTTTTGTCATTAAAACATAGAGCAAAGATCAAGTAGAGTAGAAAAGAAAATTTAAAGTGAAGAACAAAGCATTTGAGTAGATTCCAATAGTAATTGAGCATGATTTCATCAATCTAAGGTATTTCTCAAGTGCCAAGTTATGTAGTTTTGAAGTTTGTTGAAACCCTAGATTACAAAAATGGCCTCTAGTTCTAAAAACCCTAAGGAAAAGGAACTGTTTGAGGTTCAATTAGTTAGTAATGAGGTCAAACAACTATATTTTAGGCCAATTCTTGAAGTTGCATATAAGAATGACCTTGGTAGCACTTTATCTATTATCCCACCAAAAGTCACAATAGTTCAAGATGTTAGGAAATGATACAATTGCAAGGTTGGAGCAATTGGTGACATGGAGATTTGCTAGGCATACACCAAATTGTGTGAGAATGGAGTATTGAAGGAAGAATTTCAAATCATTGAGAGAAAGGGCTTAACTTGTGCCCTAGATTTCCCCACCATCTTTAAGACTAAATGGATAAGAATTATTTTGAGTTGAATCAATGATGGATTTTTATGGTTAGAAGGTGGTCCTATAAAGTTATCAAAGAGAATCATACATAGGGTTATAGGATATCCAACCCTAGAATGGCCAAAGACCCTGAGGAGTGACTCAAACGATTCCATTGAGAAGAACATAGGGGCAAAGTGGAATAAAAGAGGCATGGCTATTGACACCATTAATGATCCACTTCTAGAATTTGTAGTGAGGGTCATATCACAAAAATTCTACTAGTTAAGCTGATAGAATAGTGTACCATGCATTACAGTGGATGTAGGCTACAAAATTGTTAAGAAAGATCATACATATTATCTAGCAGAACTACAACGATAGCAAATTATGGAGAATTTGGGAGCAATAAGAAAATACAAAAGTGCTTAGTGTAAGTTTGGTTCCATTTTGATATGTATATTCTTCTATTTACAAAATGCATTTCCTTCTTTTGGTAAGGTAGGTTGGAAGACCAATAGGTCTATAGCTATATAGATAAATGAGTACATAGAGCATATGGGAGCCAATTTTGAAACTATCATGACAAGCTACTTTGAGGATTTTAAGAAGCCCATGAAGCAAAAACTAAGAATTCTAGTTTCCCTAGTAGAGCTACACATCAATGATATATGTTTCTTAGTTGATATTGATTATAATTATATCCAATCAATAGTACCAATATTTTGATGGTTAAGGCCATTAGGATATGAGATAAACATTGATGAGGCATTAGTAGCAATTAAAACATTTCTTATATAGGAAATTGATAAAAGTGCAAAACCTTTTGGCACTAATGATGTTGTTAGATCAAAAGTTGACATGGATCTAAAGATAGCATCTATATTGAAAAAGAAGGATAAGTTGGTCAAGAAACTTAAGGTCAAATTTGGAGAGGGAGTTGAAGGTGAAGAAGATGATGAAGATGAAGAAGAAGAAGAATAGGGCTAGGAGTTGCTTGCCTTGACACAACACATGGGAGAATATGTTGAAGAAGAAGAAAGTGCCAAGGAAGAACAAGCCAAGGAAGCACCAACTAAACTAGAGCCTAAGATGAGAAAAGCTTAAAAATAACCTCCAACTTAGCTCAAGGGTAAAAAGATTGCAAAGCCAAGCCCTTCCAAGCCTACTACCCCAGCCACAAGAGAAACTAAAAGGGCCACCACTCAAAAGTAAAAAGAGAAAAAGAAGAAGAAGAAGAAGGCTACTAAGCAAACATGGCTAGTGTAGAAGAAGATAAGAAGGAAATATATTGCACAACTAGAATCTAATGAAGAGAGGACTGAGTCAGATGACAATAATAATCTAGAGTGGTAAGTCATGCCACCAAGTTTGATTTAGATAATATTTGTGATAATATTAATGATAATGCAAACTTTATTGGTTTAGAAAATATTGAATTCAATAAATTAAGTAGGGAAGATCAGAATAAAATTCAAGAATTAGTCTATACCATGATGGCTAAGTTCAAGAACACCCCACTTGAACTTGATAAGTCAATACCTAAAGATTTATATTCTATTGTTGAAAATAAATAACATTATTGCCTTAACATGGAGAAGGAAATAAGAGAGTCTACATTGGCTTGAGTAATGCTAGAGCTCACAAAGGACAAATAACTAAGGCTAACAAGAAGAATTGGAAATAAATTGCACCCAAATATATGGTATTCAAAATTCTTTAAAATAAGGTTGAAGATGTTGTAAAGAAGTCCACTCAAATGTGGAAGTTGATTTATGGGCTAACCACTATTAAGGAAGGAGAGGAAGATCCGTTTGAGGGAAGGAACAAGGAGGAAGAGGAAGAGAATGATAAAGAATGAGAAGTTGAAAAAGAAAAGAAAAGCAACATAGTGGAGGAGGAAACACAAAAGGGAGATGAAATAGAAATTTCTGAGGAGTAGTAAAAAGATCAGAGTGTGCAAGACACCCAATTACCACCACCAAGCCCTCCACATGAGAACAACACACCTGTAGAGATGATTAAAGAGAAGGATGTTTTTGATAGCATAGTTTAGAACATCAACCCACTCACTGCAGAGGATCTAAAGAAGATCCTTGACCAATCAACTTTAAAAGCAAAGTTGTGTGACAACCTAGTATTGGTTAGTGTAGATGAGTTGCAAAATGTAGTAGATGACCTAACTAGGGACAAGGTGGCCACACAAGAAACATCCCCTACCATCCCTATAGCTACAAGTGGACAACCTCAAGAGAAAGCATCAAAATATTCATCAGAAAAAGTTGACTCCATAGTCAAAGTGATGATGATTGAACACAAGACTTAGACTATAGAGGAGAAAGAACCTACAAAGGAACAAATAGGATAGATGGATACTTCTATTCCTACTCCACAATTACAAGGTGCACCACCACAAATATTTTTTATTGATAAAGAAAAATCAGAGGAGAGGAAGGAGATTCCAAAGGAAAAGGAGTAGGAAGCGATTCAAACTTTGGTAAATTTTCCAACTATTGGGACTCCTACAAGAATGCCTTAGAAGCTGAGCACTGATGTTATGCCAATCCAAATCTCAGCACTAGGCTCAAGCTCCACAAAAATTATCACTATGGAGACCCTACATTAGATGAGGAAATAGCCATTCCAAAATATGACTATGAAAACATTAGACTTGAACAAATAAACATCATGTAGGAGGCATTGGAAAGGAAGAAGAAGCAAGAGATACTTAGAAATGAGTATAAACAAAAGCAAGCATTACATGAGATTAAGGACATCTTCTTAGATACCTTTAGCTTGCAAGCACTTGATGAAGCAAAGAACATATTAGAACAATTATCATATATTGTTGAGTAGGTGACAAATGAGGACCAAGATGCTAATGTTAAACCTATGGAATAGTTAGAAAAGAAATTTCAAGCAAAGGTAAATGAAAAGATATCTAGTCAAATAGCACTATCATAGGTAGAGTTGGCAAGGAAAATTGAGAAGGTGAAGATAGTACTTGAGAATATATTCTCAGTGTACACAAAATTGTGTGATCCTTCAATCTTCACACAAGAAACTAGCCAAAGAATAATGGGCTTGGAAAGAAATATGAAAGTATCAGGTATGCAATTGCCAAAATATCCAACTCAAAGTGAGAAGCACTTTCATAAAACACTTCACACACAAAATGAACTACTTGTATTGATAGTAGAAGAGGGTAATACTAGAGCCAAATTAATTCAAATTCAAGCCACCCTAACCCCTCACATGGAGATTCTATACAAGGAACTAGCCTATGTAGAAAATGTATTGAAGAAAGATCCTAATCTTTTGACATTAGATGGTTTAGTTCACCTTGCAATAGAGACAAAAATACAAATCAAATCCGTAGAAGTTTCCATACAAAACTAGGATTTTGCTCTAAGAATTGTGATGAAATTAAAAAAGACCTTCTTAGAAAAATACTTAGTTGGCATATAGACCCTTTGACACAAATGTCAAAAAGGGAGAGAAATTGTAAAAGGGGGAATTAAATCAAAAGTCCAAAAGGAGACTTAATCTACAAGGAGAGACATGTGAAAGGGGGAGTAAAAATGAAAGGGTAAGCCCAAACAAACATAGTATCAACATAAGGAAAAGGGGGAGTACAAAGAAGAAACAGGGTATATCAAACCTTATTAGACAAAGAGTATCAACATAAGCCTTATCAAAAAAAGAGTATCAACATAAGGCAAATCCACTCAAAGGAGTAAAATTTTGGTTACAAAAAAGGGCACATCAACTCAAGGGGAGACACAAAATCTTGTGGTATATAGTCCTTCACAAAATTTCAAATAGTTTTGAAGTTTTGTATCTATGTCAAACTATAATTGTATTATACTTAAGGGAGATAGACTCATCATGCATAATTAAGTGTTTTTGACACTCATGTCAAAGGGGGAGATTGTTGATCTTAGATTGGTTTTGACAATTGAGTGTCAACACACTTAAATTTTTTTTTAAGTTCATTCCAAGCTAAGTAACATATGTCAAGTTACAATGAGTGCCAAGTCACTCATGTGTTGATTAAATAGTAAGTTCCTAGTAGATAGATAGAGCTAAGAAAGTTTCATGTGCCGAGTGAAGAATAGATGCCGAGCAAGTTCAAGTGTTGATTATCAATATTATCAAGTGTTGAGTAACACATAATTGATTTAGTTGTTTGTGATGGCACAAACAACTATGTAAGCCATTTTTGAGGTGACTTATAAATAGATCTTGAAACTTTGAAGATAAGATCAAATCTATTTGATTCCCTATGTAATCTACATGCAACCAATTAGAAAAATGGAAGGAATTGAGCAGGAAAGTTGAATGAATCTCAATTGTAGATTCATACCTAATCCTTAGTCACAAAATATTTTTAAAGGGAGATGAAGCACAAAAATTCATAGAGTGTGTATGAGAAAGCATTAGAGAATGCATGAAAAAAAGGTGATGATAGTAGTAAAAAGGGGTGAATTGATCAGCATATAGTCGAGGTGACTTAGAAGAAGAACAACATTATAGAATCAGTTAGTAGAACAAAGGATCAAGGTTATAGCATTTTCATATCAGATCAGAGAGGATCAAGATGAACTAAATTGGTATCTAAGATCAACATTATCAGATTGTAAGTGTATTAGATCAAACATTCTATTGTACTCTCTAACAATTGTTACAATAGAATGAAATAATTTGGACTTAGGTTGGTTTAACAACCATTGCATAAATCCTTTAATATAGTGATATTCCAAGTGAGTGTTCTAAAGTCCTTTAGCCAGGCACACTTTTGACGGGGTGTTAAAATCCTTTATCAGGGTAGGATCTAACAATCCTTTGTAAGCCTTTAATAGGGCAAGCCTTTCATAGGGCAGATCATGAGAATGGTCAAAACATGTAACCTTAAAAAGTGAACATTATTGTTGTAGTAGTGAAGAATTGTGGGTGTCATTCTTATCCCAGTTTTACCTTCTCATTGAAGGGTTTTTGGGTAATCTTATCTGGTGTCAAGTATTTATGTGTTTGCATTTGCTTTACATGTTATTTCTATATGTTTATGCATGCAATGTTTTAAAATTAAAATTTTTAAAGGTTAAAATTTAGTACTTTTGATTCACCCCCCTATCAGAAGTATACTTCTCATTTGTAAATTCCAAGAGTAACATAGAAACCCTCCAGGTGAAGGTAAAACTATGATGGGGAGGACACCCATAAAATCTTCACTAATATAGAAATAAAGTGTGTCTATTAGGGCTATAAAGTTTGATCACTTTTGATGATCTACCCTATGAGGGGTTTTCCCTATTAAGAGGTTTCAAGACTTATTTAGTCCATCTTGATTAAAGTATTTGATGTAAGCTAGATTGCTTACTAGTCCTTTCCTTCTCTAAGGACTCACCTAGGCTCTCTTCTATCCTATTAGGGCTCCCCTTTGTCACCCTAACCTCAAGAGGATATCTATCCTACCCTCCACACTTCAGCATCCAACTATACCACTAATTTTACAACTTGCACTCATCCTAAGGACATTCCCACCTGTTCCTCAAGATCACAACTATACCAAAAATGGACATTCTACCTTCAAAATGGAGTGGGCAATGAAACTTTATGGTCTTTATTCCTCCCCTATCCTCTTGGACTCAAAATCCATAAGTCTTCTTATTGATTCCCTCAAACTTGACAAAACTATCCTAATTAGACCTAGTAGAATTAGGCGTCCAAAGTTGGCTTTTGGGCTAAAGCTCCAAATTTATCTTAAAAAGGCAAAAAAATAGCCTCCATTATGGATACCATTTTGAGAAAGCTTAAATATTGTGTGGGTCTTAGGTCCTCAACCTATCTATACACCCCTTTCTATTTTAATGCCTAAAATTGAGGGTTTCAAGCATTTCCAATAAGAATTCCCTACGGTATGGTGCAATTCATAATAAAACTAGTTTTGGAACCTTCTCCTTTGGAATATGAATTTATCATACATCCCTCCCCTTCTAAAACTCTCATATTGAAGTATCTAACACATTCAGTCCACCAAATCCTACTTGATAGCAATATTTTTGCGTAGCCATGCAATGAAAGCTTGTAGAGGGCATCGCTTGGAAAAGAGAAAAATAGTTTGTCTAGGCCTTTCCTTTGCTATATAAATTTTACATAGAATCAATTTCCATGTACCTCAAATCCATGATGGTTCCACTATGAGAATTCATGGAGGAGTTATTTTACACAAAAACTGGCAAAATAAAACAACAAATAGACTAATTATAAATGATTTTCAAACCTAAAGCAACCTACTTCCTATCAGTTTGAACTCTAACTCAAAAAAAAATATATGGGAATATAATGTAAGGATAACATAGAAATAGAAGTGAATCAATCTATTAAAGCACTCTTGCAATGATAAAAAACTAGAACAACAACTCATGCCTTTCACTTTTCAAAACTCACTTCTTACAAATTTCAACCCTTGGAAAGGTTTTAACTAACGGTCTTATAGGTTCCTCAAGAGGTTTAAGATAGTTATCTTAACTATCAACTTCTTTCTTGTGTTATGCAACTTTCTTCTCAAAAAGTTATCAAGCAACTTTTCAAAGTTGCTAACAACAACTTTTACATTTCTTAGCAATTTTTAATTCCATCATTTTGGTAACTTCTAAATTGTTCCACTACGATTGATTTATGATGTATAGGCATGATTTATCCCTTAGAGCATCAATTTACATGATTTTGACCATTTTGACCTATTTGACAACATTTTCAACACTTTACATATTTTTGACATCTTTCTCAACTTTTTGCCAAATGATAATGTATGACCCCAAACCTATGAAAAAGGATGTAAAAAAATCATAGAGGACAAAATAAGTACAAAACCATACCTTCCTCAGGACTCTAGTGTATGAGACCCATAACCCTTAACAACCTAAACACAAGGTAAACCAAAACAACTAGAATGGACTGAGCCTAGTCAAATCCACCGAGGAGAGAACATACATTACCTTTTAAGGTCTAAACACAACCAACTAACTTGGCTAAGGTTAGAACCACTAAAAAACTCAAATGTAGAGCTAGGAATAAGAGTTAGCCTAGGTTCTCCTTCACCATACTCCCCTGAAAACAAAAATTTCAATCCACCCTTGGATTGAGCAAGCTAGAGTTTATGCTAAAATTCTTCAAGTTTACTTCATTGATCCAAGAAAGCCTTTGCATCTTCTGGGCCATGTCACTTGACAAGATGTTCCCAATAAGTTGTAGTCCTAGTTTTCTTGTAGATCCTTGAGTCAAGAACCTTTTTTTCTACCTTAGGTGGAGGAGGAGTGAATTTTAGGTCTTCTAGATCTTCAATGACTTCTTTAAGTATTTGATCAACATCTAGAGTATGGCCTTTGTACCTAACCAAATCATCAAAATTGAAAACTGGTGACAGCCTAATGTCTTTAGGAAGTTCCACCTTGTAGGCATTGTTACCATACTTGGCCAATTTTTGGCAAGGTCCCAACCTTCTCATTTGGAGCTTATGAGGAACTTGCTTCTATAAGCTTGCTTTTTTTAGATGGTCACAAGATTTCCAACTTGGAATTACACATCCCTTTTTTTGTCATCCACCTTTTTCTTGAGTTTCTTATCATTATAAGTTAAGGTTTTCCTTATTGATTCATGAAATTCCCTCATGGAGTGGGAAAAATCCTCAACATACTCACTTCCTTTGGCACCATCCTTCATCTCTCTTAGTTAAAATACCCCTCTAGGATGCAACCCATAAAAAATTTCAAAAGGGCTCTTACCAGTTGATCTATTTACTATATCCTTATATGAATATTTAGCCTATCTAGTGAGTTGATCCCAAACCTATCCATATTCCTCAATAAGACACATCAACAAGTTGACAAGACTCCTATTAATGACCTTAATTTGACCATCTATTTGAGGATGATAGGCATATCCAAAAGAAATATTTGTACCTAGTTTGTGCCATAGGGTATTCCAAAAATGGCTCATTAACTTTGTGTCCCTATCTGAAACAATACTTAAGGGTAAGCCATGGTTCCTTACCACCTCCTTGCAGAAAAAGTGAGCAATCTAACAAGAATCATGGACTCTCTTACAAGGGATAAAACGTGTCATTTTCCTAAATCTATCCACTACAACATAAATACTATCAAAACACTTTCTTAGTCCTTGGCAATCCCACCACAAAGTCCACACTTAAGCACTTCCATAGCCTAATAGGAATCATAAGGGGCTGATAAAGATGTACATGGAAAGAGGTGCCCTTTTCTTTTTGGCATACCACACAACACTCCACATATTATCTAGTATCCCTATTGGCCAAAGGTAAACCCTAGTAACTAATTCTTGTGTCTTATTGACTCCAAAATGATCACTAAGTGCCCCATTTTTCCTTTCTTGAATCAAATTCTCCCTTATTGAACTCCTAGGAACACATAGTTGATTGCCCTTAAGCAAAAAATCACTTTTCAAAGTGTATTTAGAAAACTCACCATAGAAATTGTTCTTATACTCCTTGCATACATTGTAAATGTCTACAAAATCTTCATCATCAGCATATAGGTCATTGAAGCTATCAATCACAATGCTTTGCAGCTAAACCTCTTTCACCATTAGGAGTCTCCTCCTTAGGGCATTAACTACCTTATTTTGCACTCCTTTCTTGTGTTTGATGTTAAAAGTGTAGGTCTATAGATATTCTATCCATTTCATGTTCTCACTACTAAGTTTTTCTTGGGAGTTGAGGAAATTGAGGGCTTGATTATTAGAATACACCATAAACTCCTTTTGAAGAAAGTAATGCCTACACTTCCTTGAAGCTTGGACTAGAGCATACAAATCTAGGTTATAGGAAGAGTACTTCTTCTTTGCATCATTTAGCTTCTCACTATGAAAAGCTATTGACATCCCTTGTCTCAAGATTGCCACAATAACCACATTGCTAGAATTACACTCCATTGTGAAGAGCTTGTCAAAACTAGGTAGAACTAGAATGGGTGGCATTTCTATCCTCTTCTTGAGTATTTCAAACCCTTCATTTGCTTGAGGACTCCAATGTAACTTTTTCTTCATTCCACCTTTGATAGTTTCTAACATAGGAACACAAATAACATTGAAATATTTGATAATTTTTCAATAAATTGGGCTAAACTATGAAAAATTCTCACCTCTATTGAAACTTTGGGAGTAGGACAATTTAGGATGTCATCCACCTTACTTTGATTCATCTTGAGGTTCCCTTGAGACAAAAAAAACCCAAGATACAATAGCTCCTACTCCATGAAGTCACACTTCTCCAAATTGATCATTAATTTTTCTTCATGAAATTTCTTGAAAACCATTTATAAATGTTTAATATGCTCCTCCTTGGATTTACCAAAAATCAAAATGTCATCTAAATAGACAACAAAAAACTTACCAATGTAATCCTTCGATACCTCCTTCATAAGCCTCATAAAGGTAGATGGAGCATTTGATAAACCAAATGACATCACAAGCCATTCATATAAATCTTCTATGGTCATGAATGATATTTTACATTCATCCCCTTAGCTTATCCTATTTTGGTGATAGTCACTTATAAGATTTATCTTGGTAAAGTACCTTGCCTACCCTAAATAGTCCATTAGGTCTTCAATCCTAGGTATTAAGAACCTATACCTAATGGTGGTCTTATTAAGCTCTTGAATTAATACAAAGTCTTCAAGTTCCCCCCTTTTTAGGCACTAAAATAGTAGGCACAACTCAAGGGCTTATACTTTTCCTAATTAGGCCTTGGTCTAAGAGTTCTTGGATTTGCTTGGCAATCTCCTCATTTTGTTGGGGGGTCATTTTATAGGTAGCTTTGTTGGAAGGGTGGCTCTTAGAATGAAGTCAATTTGATGACTAATAATTCTCTTGGGAGGTAGGGTAGAAAGTTTTCCATCACTAACAATATCCATGTATTCTTCAAGAATTTCTTGCACTTCTTTAGGTAACTCTATTTTATTTCTTTCCTTGTAAGAAAATTCTTATTTAGGTTTCAATACTAGTGAAAAACCTACTTCTCCTTCCTCTAAGGTTTGAAGAAAATATTTTTCACCCACCACAAGGACATTAGGACTTAGATATTTCACCTCTCCTTTTGTTAAGAATTGGATCTTGAAGGTCACACCATCTTTCTTGGAGTCTACATTTTTTGCCCCATCATGTATTGCTTGTCTATCAAACTGCCATGGCCTTCCTAGTAGAAGGTGAAATGCATCCATAGGTAGAATTTTACATAACACCTTGTCCTTATACCTTCCTACTAATAATTCAACCCATGCTTGTTCACTTAAAAGAACATGTTGTCCTTTATTGAGCCATGTTACATTATAGGGATTGTTATGAGGAATTCTTTTCATTTTTAGTTTTCTAGCTACCTCCTCTGATAAGATATTATCTGTGGAACTTGAGACTATGATGAATTTACTCACTTTTCCCATCATCTTGAACTTCACCCTAAATAGCACTCTTCTTTGGCTTGGTTCTTCCTTTATAGGTTTCTTAATCAATCTCCTTTTTATCATTAGATTTTCCCTATCTTCTAATTCTAAGGGTACTTTAGATGGTTTGTTATTGCTACTAGATTCTTCTTGCACACAATTGACTCTTTTTACACTCCCTTGGGAAGTAGAGCCTTTATCAGGGAACCTATATGTAGGGTGCCCCATTTAGTTACAATTATAACACTTCATGGTTGCATAGTAGGATCCTCTACCTTGGTTGCTGCTTCTTCCTCTTCCACCATTGTTGAAGCTTTTTCCCTTACTAAACCCCCCTCTATTGGAATTCCCTTCTTTTTGTTCAGTCCACTTAGTTTCTCCTTGGCTTCCTAAGTTTGAACCTCTACCACCATAACCTCTTTGATTCCTACTCCCTCTACCTTACCTCTAGCTCTAAAGTTGGTGTCAGATTTCTTCTTGTTCTTTTCTCCCACTATTAGTGCCAATTTGAAGAATCTATGGACTGTTGTAGGTGTCCATAGGTTAATTTATTCTTGTATGTTCCACTTCAACCCACCTAGATACCAAGCCACCTTAATAAGATGTTCTTTTTTTGTCCCTGATCTTAAACATAACTTTTGAAATTCCTTAGTATATGTTGCTACATCCATATCTTTTTCCTTTAAGCTTTGCCTCTTCTTCTATATTTGAATTTCATAATATTTAGGTAGGTATTGTTCCTTTACCTTAGTCACCATGGCTTTTCAATTTGTAGTTGGTTTCTTTCCCATATCCTCAGTTATTACTAGAGATACTTCCACCAGGTTAGTGTTGATCCTCTTAGCCTAGATTTGGCTACCTTGACCTTTTATGATTTAGTTACCCCTATAAATTATAATTGATTAATTGTGTATTATCTTTGATGTTACAAAATTTTCATATAATTATCACTCAATATATGCAGAGCTCACTCAGGCAGTGAAGACAGTTTTTTGTATCTACCGAGCATTCTTGAGTTTGCCAAGCTAAGTGTTGGCCTAGTTTCTCAGCCATTGTGATAATTTGTTCCTCACAGTGAAAAATCCTAGGATTGTAATTTGAATTTTTTTATTAATTGTTAAAACCATAGTTTAGTTTCTTAAAGGTCTTATAAACCCTTGTTTGTGTGCCCTAACCCTCAACAATAATTAAGTATAATTTGCAAATAAAATGTGTGGGACATGCTTATCCTAAGTATTATTTGCCCCAGGGTTACTTTATTATTTTCCACTAATCAAACCTTTTATTATGAAGCTTTCCCTAACCATGACTACCCTTCTTAAAACATTTAATGAAGCATCTTAACTTTGATGGTTTGTTTTGGTTGACTATCAATCTCTCCAAGATCAATGATGAGTGCATGCTTGCAATGTGAAGATGCATAGTTTTTAAATGAAGCAGGCAAGCACCTTTGTGACACATAGAATTTGGTGATGTGAGTTATGATTGTGCCACAAAAGAGTGAAGTTCATAAGAGATTGTCAATTCTTTGTCAGACCTTTTTTAGAAGTGTTAGTACCTATCAGTGCATGTTCCATCTTCTTACAATGTCATTGTTTGGCCCATGGGGTGGGGTAGTTTTTGCTATTGTTTTTGTAGAGTCATCGATCTTTGAAGCTCAATGGAAAAAAAATTACCACTTCATGAAGATGTAAGGAATTTAACTAAAGTGAGAAAGTGCCTCATTGAAATGTGGCATATGATGATGTCATGGAAACAATCTTTAAAAGGTATGAGTTAGTTTGTGCTATTGGCAGATTGTTAGACACATTGGAAAAAAGGAAGCATTCTAGTGGTTCATCCAACTAACTAGGTCTCAAAAGGATGTATTTTTATTACACCATTGATCTTGGTAAGATCAAGATGAGGTGCTTACCTACATTATGAAAATGAGTGAACTTTAAGCAAAGTAAGGAAGTGCCCACATGCCATGTGGCAAAGTGGGACCAGTTGCTAAAAGGGTTACTGAGTCATGCTAGATTGGAAAAAGGTAACAAAATAGAGCATAGTAATTGGTAATTTGTGATGTCAACCTAGCAGCTTGGAGATGAGTTTTCCAATGGGGCCACATTCTTAATAGGTCTACTTGTAAAGTATAGTGATTTTCCATGATCGTCGATCTTTGGAAGATCAACGATTAGCACTTCATCGCATTATAAAAGTGCTCAATTTTTAGGTGAAGTGGGGAAGTACCTATTTGACATATGACAAAGATTTCAAAACTTTAAAGTAGCTTTTCTATTTTCAAATAAAGTTATTCGATGTTGTGTAATTGATAAATGAAATTTAAATCTGAAATATGACACAAAAAGTAACTATTAGAAATAATAATGTTGTTTAGGGCTACTTTGTGAGACCTTAATGCTATAGTATAACTTGAAAATTCACCATTACTGAGACACACACTTGCAAAATTCTTAGAGTAGAAGGGTTTGTAGAGCTAATGCATGAGATTATACAAGGTTATTCAGTGATTTATGGAGTAATTCATTGAGAATAGAAAGCAAGAATTGGTGGGTAAGTGGTCTGTGACTCTTGAAAATTAAGAAATTATATTGTATGAAGTTGAAAATTAAGATGGCTCTTTGAAAGGAATTTTATAGCATGACAGATTACCTAAAAAGATCCGTTCATGATGATTTTCCCAAACAAATGCTCCTATCTGTGAATGAATTGACAAAGGGTAGAGAACTTATCCCAAAAAACCCTAAGTTGGTGTTTAGTGAGGGTTTCCATGATAGAGCCAATTACTTAAGGGATTCACAAGTTTCAATGGGGTGTTTGGAACTATTCAAAAAATGGTTTGCAAAATGTAACTTGGACACCCAACTGAGCAATGTGTGGATATTTGACATTGGAAAATTGGTCATTCCTGAGGTATTTTTTGGTAGTGACCTATTAATTGATATGGCTAAAAATTATGGCCCCATTACCAGAATTGTAAAAAATCATGCTGGGGATAATCTCTATAGGGTTTCTCCTGAATTAATCAAATAAGTGTTCAAGCTCAACCCTAACCATGCCATCCATGAAAAAATTGACATGGAAGAATTCCAAGCTAGGGATGATGTGCATAGGGTATACTTGAGGGGAGAACTATTGCAACAATATTTTGTCAAGGTTAGATCATTGCCTATGGTTACACCAAATACCCCAAAGCCCTTGATGAAGCAACATTTTAATCCTAGGGCATAGGACTTATATTTTTGTTTATGTAAAATATTTGGAATGGATGAACAAAACTATATTCAAAGCTCTATTTTCCTTATCATAGCTCAGACCCTGTAGTTTGGAATGAGCTTAATCCTTGATTTTTCTACCTACCTTGCTGAGGAGATTCATAATGGTTTGATTGGAATGGCTCAAGGTAAGGTAAATAGGCCTTTCTACTGGTATTCTCATTTGATGTATATATGTCTATATAAGGGAGTAACTTTCTTCTCCAAGGAAATGAAATTGGAACTAGAAAGAGATGGAGAGAAGCTCACGGTTTAGTTATGTAGTGCTAACATGACATGGGAAGTCTCAGATGCTAGCAATGTTAGATTTGATAGATATTTTTCTTCAAGGATTAGATTGATTTTGAAAGGGGATAGTCCAAGAATCTCGCGACCTTTGTTAGAACTGATAAGACCCAAGGACTATGTCAAGGGGCTGTTGGTCAGTCATAATTAGGGGGATATAATCCCATATCCTATTTCCACTATGATAAGAGTTTATAGCTTCTTGGAAAGACCCCATGTATTAATCTATCATGTGCCTTTAAAAATAGGAATTGTAGAGTTATTATGGTAGATTGGGTCAGTTGAGAAAAGGGATATACTGGGAAAAGCTAAAGGCACATTCTTCCCTGTTGTTACTATTATTCATGATTTTATTTTTGTTAAAAAAGGATGGAGAAATTTGACCTTATTTTTGGATAAATATCAAATGGCCCAATCTCATGCTCACTACATTGATCCAGAGGGACTTTATGACCTTAGAGAGAGAACTAAAGCTAAGGCTCTTATATAGATTGTGTATTTCCTAGAGGATATCATTAGAAATCTATTTTCACTATAGGAACAAGAGGTCAAAAAAGAAAAATGGGTAGTTTTCAAAAATATTTTAGAATTTATCAATGCTTTTGAGCCCAACTATAACCCCTTGGAAGATAAGAAATATTGGGGAGCCAAAATGGATGCTCTAATGAATAATTTTTCTATGATAATGCAAACCTTGAATGAGAAGAAGGGTATCTTAGCTAAAGAATATCCAAATAAATCTATTGAGGTGGAAAGAAGAATAAGTAATAGAATGGTTGTGACTCTATGCTAGTATACACTACAGAGGAGGATGGATACATTGTGGCTCAAAATATACAACACATTCCTCCTTACAAAAGGCCAAGATTAGAGAGTCCATCTAACACAGGTGCCCCTAAGAGACAAAGGTTAGAATAGGTATCCTCCTCTTAGGCAAGAGAGTATTCACCCTCCTAGACCCCACTTAGAGTAGATGATGAAGCATCTCTGAGAGAGTAGCTGTGGAAAATTAGAATGGAGGGAGATATAATTGTCACTACTACTGATATAGAAAGGGGAGTGCCTAAGGAGCCCTGTGCCATCTTTTGACCTTACTATTGTTGATTATAGAGGTAAGGAGATAGATCCCATCATCGCACCAACATCTCAAAAGTTTATAGATGATGAAAATTTTGTTAAATCTTGGGCCTTTGCACAATTTTTGTGGAGGAAAAATATAGGCAATTTTGAGGCAAGGTATAAAATAATAAAAGAAGAGAAACAACATAAGTTGGACTCTAAAATTGAGGAGGAGGTAAAAGCTAAAATTTTGGAGGACTTTTCCCAATTAACACCTGAGGTTAGGAGACAATTAGTTAAAGAGTTAGGAGTTTTGGTTTTGCCTGAATGGGACATAGCTAATGCTATGGTTTTTGATTCCATTAGAAAGGAGAAGGATGTGCAGTATAAAACTAAAGAAGAAATAATACAAGCACATAGAGGGTGAAATTTAGAAATGCTCACCAAGATTTGGTGATTTGGTCCATTGGAAATAGAAATAAGACGAAAATAAAAGACATTTCAAGTGATGAGCAGATGGAGTGGATAGTGAGGAAGCCACCAAGATGACTAAAGAAGTGGTGGATTTCAGCTTAGTGGTTGTGGGGAAATAAAATAAAAAATTCCTAGAACTCAATGAAAAATTTGAAGAAGTATTGAAAGCATATGAGGAAAGAGGAAACATAATATGACTGTTGGAAAATCAGATATCCTAGTAGGGTAAATTGCTTAGAAAGAGGAAAGTAGGAGAGTCCAATAAATCAAGGATTGTATATCCGTGCCCCCCAATTGAACCATTCAAATCTACTCTAATTTTTGAGTTGCTTGATATCCTATAGAGACTTGAGTTTTACACTGCAAAGGAATTTGAAGAAGAAAAGAATAAACTATAGGAGTTGCATGTTGAGCTAAACAATTAATATTAAGAGAAACTTAGGAAGACAATATTATATTTAGTGGATAAGATTGATTGGCCAACATTTTATGACTAGTTGGTAGGAATCTTAGAAATGTGGAATAAAATAAGGAAAGATGAAGATACACTAAAGCCCATTATGTAGAAATGGAGTGAAAGAGATAATGATGTTACTTCTATGTGTATCTCTATTATCACCTAATCATGTGATCAAATAGAGAAATTTTTTGATATAGTTAATGATTTGAAAGAATGTAATGTAAAAAAGATTTCTATTCAAAATAAAATAATGATTTGTCTTTATAAGTACATAGCAAAAAAGTTTGATCTCTTTCCCAATGCACTTAAAAAGATTGACAAAATAAAAGAAAAGGAAGAATGGGGAATGGAATTAGATGATCTGTTGTGCCATAGAATGAATAAGGTCATAAATGAGAAGGGGCATGTACTATGGGCAATGACTAATGAAGAATTTATCAAAGTACAATTGTTTTATAAGACTATTATAAAAGATTTTGTTGAAATAGAACAAATAGAAAGCTTTGTATTAAAAAACCAGTGGGAGGTCTTACATTTTGATTGGCTTGATGAAATTGTTTTCAGCAAGTGGAAGGAAGAACTTTTGTCTTTAGAATAGATGGAAACAAAGAAGGGGGTGAGGGCTAGGAAGAAGATCAAATAAATGAAACCTCATTAGAAGACGACAAAATAGAACAATCACCCTTAGTGATAGAAACATAAGAATCAAACACAACTATTAGCCCAAAAAGCCAAGCTGATGATGTGGTACCTAAGGACTCACAAGTAAATATTACTTTAATAGTTCATGATGATGAAGATGGAGAGCCTTGAGTTAGAGTGAAGATACATGAAATAGAGCTAAATACATTGTTAGCAAGCCTGATGGCCACATATTTCGAGGAATTAGAATAATGAAAGAACAAATCATGGAATTTGTAGCATCTAAAAGTGTAATAGAAAATGGGCCCACTAAAAGAATATTTTGATGTAAATTTTTCTATTGCATAATTTTTTTGTTTTTTGTGACAACAATAAATGAAAATATGTTTTGTATAAGAGGCATTTGTCAATTCTCTATGCCTAAAGCTTGTTGTATCTCACACTATATAAGTGAGATTCCAGAGCTAGACAAAGGGTCTGAATTGTTTTATAATTTTAGTTTTTACTAAGTTGTTCAGCCCAGTCTATTGATGTAACCTTTGTGATGTATTTTCTCTACCAATATTTGAGAATACATTAATGTTATAGGATCTTAATGCCTCTTCTTGAGTCATTCTAAGTTGTTTCAATTGTATACAATTTTCAAAGGAAATTAATACAAAGATGAATTGTCCCCATATATGTTCTTAGCAAGTCTTGTCTCCATTTTATTACCTAGTTATTTTGAAGTTGTATGAGAAAATTTTGTCCAATTGAATGCAATTAAGTCAAATTGTATGTCAATTCACTATTCTTTTAGTTCAAGGAATTAAGTAAATGCTTTACTGAGATTGATAGGGTTTCCATATAGGAAGGATATTTATAAGAATGATTTTCAGTAAGAATTTTTGTTAATATTATTGTATTACAATTAGTTAGATCTAGAAATTGAATGGACTCTCAATCCCAATGGATGAGGCACTGATCTATTGATTCGGTATGTAGATGAAAGATCATGAACAAGCATCAAGCCCAAATTATAAATCAATTTTATTTTATTTTTTAAAGAATATCAATGTTGGTCAGCACTTTTTTGCATTGAATCTTAGCTAGCTACTATTGCCATAAATACTTATAAACCTAAGAAGAATTGTGGCCAAATCTTCTTTAAGGGATGTGTGTTGTGGTAAATTGCCATGGGATAAAAAATCAATGTATATGGTATTAGATTGAAAATATTCCATCCCTTAGGTATACCCACCTTGGTTCTATAGATCCTAAAGAGTAGTAAATCTATATAATTTTGTTGAAGTTGGGTCCAGATATAAGACACATACAATTGTTTGTGGGATATAGCCGATCGTTAGATTTTTGTGATATTTATTATCTTTTTATTAAGTATTTTATAGCTTAATAGTTTAAAAACACTAACACTAAGAAGGTAGTGTCTACTAAGTTCACTCAGGCATCGAAGGAAAGTCTATAGAAGATAAGTATTAATCAAGCTCACTTGGTTAATGAAGGAAAGTTGGATGGAACTAGTGTTAACTAAGCTCACTTAGTTGCCAAAGGATCTTTGCAAGTTTGTAGTGTTAACTGAGCTTCTGTTGGTTAGCACAAGAAATAATTTCTGAGTTAGTGTCCATTGAGCTGGGTTGGCTAACAAAGGATTTCCTTATTTTGGCATATTAAGATTAATTGATTTATCTATTGGTTCTAGTCAACTAAGGTGATGAATATTAGTTATTCTATGTTGTATATGAGCTAACTTGACAATATG
Organism: Cupressus sempervirens; assembly: GCA_028749045.1. Classification (NCBI taxonomy): domain Eukaryota; kingdom Viridiplantae; phylum Streptophyta; class Pinopsida; order Cupressales; family Cupressaceae; genus Cupressus; species Cupressus sempervirens. Next base: position 508,959,547 of record CM053785.1, on the reverse strand, counting down.
AAAGATATAAGTTCAAGTTGGAGATTTGAAAGTGTCCAAGTGTGAAGATGTTATTAATGTATTAAAGATGAAGAGAAGAATCAAATTTGAAGGATAAGTAAAATATCCCTATGGAGCAAAAAAGCTATATTCAATTAGGAAGGATCAAGTATAAGCCAGAACATAGATATGTAATCAGCAATTTAGTTGCATTCAAATTAGGTCATCTCATTGTTACTCTTTAACCATTGTAGCAGTGATCTAAATCTCCAAAAAAAGTTGACTTAACAACTATTTGTAAATCCTCTAATAAGGTGGCAGTTCTATTGAATTGTCTCAAGACCTCTAACAAGGCCACTCCTAATAGGGTGATTAATTTTTTTAATAGAGTCACACCTAACAGTGTGTTTTGTAACCTTTAACAATATTGGTTCCTAGCAGGACTCACTTCAAAAGAGTGAAAATAGTAACTAGTTTCAATTAGTGGTTTTTCCAGAATTGGGTTCCTACATTAAATCCTAGTGTCAAATGTGCTCATGCTATTTACTTTTATGCATTTTGAACTAAGTTAAAGTAGTGGGTAATCACAGTTAACATCTAAAGTTTGCATGTTAATAACTTACTAGGCACATTCAGTAATTACTAAGTTACAACATTTTATATGTGTTTACTAAGCATCAACAATATTTAGTTTTTAGAGCTTATTTTGTGCTGACATCTAACGGATTTGAGATTTATTTTAGTAGTAATTGATTCACCCCTCCCCTCTCAGTTACTCCTCTTATATTTCTAACAATTGGTATTAGAGCTTTTTGTACTCGCAGAGAAGGTTTCAAGGACCTAAGCTAAATATCAGGATTTCTTATAGAAGAGAGATTCTCAAGCTAAACAGAGATAATTTTGTAGCATGGCAAGGACTTATGAGGTTACATTTGGCTATTATCAGTGATTCAAGATGCAAATAACTTGATACTAAATAAAAGACTCCCATTGGAACATTATCAGTTGAAGATATTATTGAAAAGAAAAATCATAACATCATGATGATTAATATTGCATCTACTCTTAGTTATGCTAAATTTGATGAAGTTAAAGACTACAAGATAGCTCATGAGATGTGGATCAAACTAAAATATATATATGGAGGAGATCAAAATGTAAGAAGAGCTAAGGTTGAAAGTCTTAGAGGTCATTTTGATCATATGAAAATGAGAGAAGATGAGAATATTGTAAAATATGTGGGACTAATCAAAGCATTAGGAGGAGACATTGAAGAGGAAATAGTTGTAAGAAAGGTACTTAGAACTCTTCTCCCTATTTATGTAATTAGAGTGTCTTCTATTCAAGAGATGAGATGTGATCCAAATAATAAAATATCTTTGGATGCTCTAGTTGGAAGGTTGATAACTTTTGAGTTAGATAACATTGATAACTATGTTCCTAGTTCAAAGGTTATTGAGTCTTCTTTTAAAACTAAACTCTCAATCAAAGAAAAGGCTAAGAAATCAAAGTCCAGTCAATGAGGAAGTGAAGAAGAAGAACTAGAAGAAAGTTCAGATAGTGATCTTGAAGTTGTTGAAGCCCTACTTACAAGGAAGTATTCCAAAGGTAGAAGAAAGTACAAAGGTAAAGTTTCTCTAATTTGCTTTTCTTGTGAAGAAATTGGTCACATTGTTGCAAGGTGTCCAGAAAAAGAAATCAAAGATGAAAAAAAAGAAATAAGCACAAAGGCAAGAAGGATTATAAGAACTAAAAGAACTACACGGAAAAAGGTAAGAAATCCTATTTTGTAGCTAAAGAGTTTGATAACAATGAAGATGAAATGGTATATATTGGTGTAAAAGATGAATCTGGTGATGAAGGAGATAAGATGGCACTTATCTCTCATGTTACCAAAAGTGATATATGGATTATTGATTTTAGATGTTCACATCATATGACTAGAGAAAAAAAATATTTGAGCACATAGAATATTATAATGCAGGTAGTGTGAGATTTGCAAATAATGCACCTTGTAACATAAAAGGAAAATGATGTATTTCATTGACTAAATAACTTGTATGTAACAATGCTTTTTGGGTTGAAGGACTAAAGCATAATCTACTAAGTGTGGCACAATTGAATAACATTGGATTCAAGGTAGAATTCATGAATGGATAGGCCAAACTACTAGATGGAAAATGAAATCTGGTTGGATTTGGTAAGTAAACAAAAGGTAATCTATTTTATCTTGATCTCAGTGAATGTTCATATTTTATTGCTCAAGTAGAAGAAAGCTAGTTATGGCACAAGAGACTATGTCATGTAAACTTTGATAGTCTAGTTAACATACAAAAACATAGAAGAGTAAGAGGTATTCCTAGTTTGAAGAAACTTGATATGGGTTTATGCAAGAGTTGCAAATTGATAAGATGGGAAAAACTAGTTTCAAAAGAAAAAACTATCAGTTAGAAGAAGTCTTAGAGATTGTTCATACATACTTGTGTGGACCTATTGGAATAGAGAGTTACAATAGAGAAAAGTTTTTTATTGTTTTTGTTGATGACTATTCTAGAATGATGACTATAATGTATTTAAAAGAAAAAATAGAAGCCTTTCAAAAGTTGAAGTGGTATCTGGCAAGAGTAGAAAAAGAAACTAGAAAGAGGTTGAAATGTTTAAGATTAGACAGAGATGATGAATGCATATCCAATGAATTCAATAAGTTTTGCATTGAAAGAGGAATTAAAAGACAGGTATCAGCCCCTGGTACACCACAGCATAATGGTATAGTTGAAAGAAGAAACAGATCTATCATGGATTGTGCAAGAACATTGATGATTAAAAAGAGTGTTTCTCTCAAATACTGGAAGGAAGCTATCAAAACTATAGTTCATACCTTGAATAGAGTACAATTGAAGAAATATTCAAAGAAAACTCCTTATCAATTATGGTATGGCTACAAACCTAATGTAAGTTACTTGAAAGTATTTGGCAACAAATGTTATATCTTGAAAAAATCTAGAAAAGGAAAATTTTATGTAAAAGGTGATGAAGGCATATTTCTAGGATACTCCTATAGAAGTAAAGCATACAAATGTTTGAATTTGTCTACTTGTAAAATAATCAAAAGTGCACATGTTAGAATTGATTAGTTTGTAGAAAAGAGTCAAGAAGAAAGTGACATGGAGCTAGAGGATTATAGAAGATTTATTTACTATGAACCTGATACCATGCCAAATCTATTTGAAAGAAAGGAGGCTTCATCCCGTGAGTCCCCAAAATATCCAAAAATTATCAAGTTATAGAAAATGCAACCTAAGTCTTAGTCTAAAGGACCCAAGTCACAATTAGAGGCTACTAAGCTAGCTCAAATCAAGTTTGATAGACCCAAGTAATAGATAATGGAACTCAATCTTGATACTAAATTTCATGATGAAGATAGTAGAACTCATTCAAAACCCAAACAACCTATGTTAACAAGATATGTCAAAATGCATCATGCACCTAATCAGATCATTAGAGACAAATCTAATGAAACAATTACAAGAAGTAAATTAAAAGGTACATGTTTACTTGGTGAATTTGAACCCAGAAATCTTAAAGATGCTCTAGAAAATGAAAGTTAGATTGAAGTAATGAATGAAGAGATAGAATAGATAGAAGAGAGAAAATCTTGGACCCTTGTTGCTAGACCCAAGGATAAAAATGTAATTGGCACAAAGTGGGTTTTTAGAAATAAGCTTAAAGAAGATGGAAAAGTTTCAAGAAACAAGGAAAGACTAGTATGTAAAGGTTATTCTCAAGAAGAAGGTATTGATTATGGTGATAATTTTTCTCTTGTAGCAAGATTAGAAGGTGTTCAGAGTTTACTAACATATGTAGCACATAGAGGATTTAAAGTACATCAAATGGATATTAGATCTACATTCTTGAATGAAATTCTTCATGAGGAAGTCTACATTGAACAACTAGAAGGTTTTGTAGATCCTAGCAAAAGAGACATGATTTTCAAGTTCAACAAAGTATTATATGGTCTTAAGAAAGCTCCTAGAGCTTAGTATGAAAGACTTCATATTTGTAGAGATTGGCTTTCAAAAAATAAATGATAATAGTTGTCTGTATATTAGGGAAGGACCAGATAAGAAGACTATGTTGGAAAAAATATGTATTGATGATACCCTATTTATAGGAAATGATGACTTGTGTAAAATATTTTTGGAAGAAATGAGTAAAGAATTTGAGATGTCCATGTTTGGTGAAATAAAATTCTTTGTTGGGTTGTAGATACAACATAACAAAAATGATATCTACATCACTCAATCTAAGTATATCAAGGAGATACTAAAGAAATTTGGAATGGAAGATTCAAGACCTATTGGAACCCTATGTCTACTGGACATAAGCTTTCTAAGAGTGATGATTCCAAAGAAGTAGATCAAACTACATATATATCAATGATTAGAAAATTGAAATATGTAGTACATACAAGGCTTGATATTGCTCTAGTAGTAGGGAATCGTATATACAAACTTGGAGACAATTTGGACTTGATGGTATTGACTGATGTAGATTGGGTAGGAAGTCTTGATGATAGAAAAAGCACTAATGGTGGAGAATTCTTTCTTAGTAAAAGACTAGTGTCTTGGACAAGCAAGAAACAAAATTGCATCTCTCAATCCATAACAGAGGCAGAATATGTGGCAACAATAGTTAATTTTTCTAACATTGTTTGGTTCAAACAATTATTGAGGGTAATGAAGATAGAGATCAAAGATCCAATAGTCATATACTGTGATAACACTAGTGCAATCAATATATCAAAGAATCCAGTGATGCATACCAAAACAAAGCACATTGCTATAAAATATCACTTCTTAGGAGAGTTGGTGCAAGATAAAGAAGTTAGATTGGAATATGTAAATACAAAAGAATAGATTGTAGACATATTCACCAAGCCATTACCTAAGGATGGATTTCTATATCTATGAGGTAAGCTAGGGGTCATTACCCTATCTATAGCTCACTAAATAAAGCTTAGTGATGCATCGACAAGAGCTAAGTTGAAGATCAATCAATTGGTATAGAATTGACAAGGGCATATTGAAAATGAATTAGTACTTAAGGTACATTGCTATTAATAGAGTTGTTGTCTTTGGCATGTATTGTCAAAGAGGGATAAGTTTACTATCATATCTTGTAGAATTGTTTTGTCATTCAAAAGAAGTAGAAGTTTGTTGTAAGAGGGAGAAAGTTCTATGAATGAACTTGGTAGAAGTTGTTGTAGATAGAGGAAGAATCTAGTGAAAGGAAGAGCTCATACTGATAGAGGGAGTTCTCAAGAATAAATCCAAAATTTCATTATGTTATGACATGTTGTGTTGGCATCAATGCCAAAGAGGGTGATTGATGGATATAATTGATTATTTGTCTATTCTCTTTGATGTTATACAAATATCATATCATTATTATTCAATATATGTCGAGTTCACTTGGGAAGTAAAGACAGTTTAATGTGTCTATTGAGTGTTCCTAATTTTTCCAAGCTAAGAAGGTAGTGTCTACTAAGTTCACCTAAGCATTGAAGGAAAGTCTATAGAAGATGAGTTTTACCCAAGCTCACTCAGTTAATGAAGGAAAGTTGGATCGAACTAGTGTTAACCAAGCTCACTTGATTGATAAAGGATCTTTGCAAGTTTATAGTGTTAAGTGAGCTTCTATTGGTTAACATAGGAAATTATTTCTAAGTTAGTGTCCATTGAGCTAGGTTAGCTAATGAAGGATTTTCTTATTTTGGCATATTAAGCTTAATTGATTTATCTATTGGTTCTAGCCAACTAAGGTGATGAATATTAGTTATTCTAAGTTGTATATGAGCCAACTTGACAATATGAATGACATAAGTATAAGGTCAAGTTGGGAATTTGAACATTTGTAAGTGTAAAGATGTTATGAATGTATTAAAGATGAAGAGAGGAAGCAAATTTGAAGGATAAATAGAATATCCTTGTGGAGAAGAAAATCTATATTCGATCAAGAAGGATCAAGTATAAGCTAGAACAGTGATAATAATCAACAATTCAATTGCATTCAAATTAGGTCATCTCATTGTTACTCTCCAACCATTGTAGCAATGATCTAAATTGTTGGATACAATTGTTCAATTGTGTGTTGTCTTTGATGTCACATAAATTTCATATCAATCATCAGATAGTGTCTACCAAGCTCAGAAGGTTAGCAAGGCAATAGACAATGTCTATCAAGCTCAGAAGGTCAGCAGGGAAATAGACAGTGTGTACCAAGCTCAAAAGGTTAGCAAGGCAATAGACAGTGACTACCTAGCCCAAAAGGTTAGTAAAGATAGATTGCAGTGTCTACCAAGTAGACAGTTGGTTACCGAGCCTTCAAGGTAATCAAAAAAATTTAGTTCTTATCGAGCTCACTCGGTAATCAAAGAAAATATGACAAAAGTAGTTCTTACCGAGCTCACTAGGTAATTGAAGAAAATATGACAGAAATAATTCTTACTGAGTAAACTTGGCAGCCAAAAGATTTTAAGATATTGTAATGTTAATTGAGTCAAGAAGGTTAACTTTGGAAATTCATGGAAGCGGTATTTACCGAGCAGGGTTGGCCAGTAAAGGATATTTATTTGTTTAAAAGAATAATATCTGTAGCTAACTATTGAATAGTTTATTGGTAAATATAACATGTAAATAAGCCAACTTGACAATTTGAATGGTATAAGTAAGAATTCAAGTTGTGAATTCAAAGAAGTATGGTATGGAGATATGAGAAGTTAATGTGATATGAAGACTGGTTATTGTAGAAGTGAATTTGAAGAATGATCAAAGATCATTGAGGAGCAGCAGAGTCATATCTGATCAAGGAGGATCTAATGATGCTGAACAGAGACCTGTATCAAGCAAATTTAGTTGCATCTTGTTCAGGTCAATTCATTTTTTCTTTCTAACTATTGTAGTAGTGATTTCAAATCTCTTAATAGATTTGGTTTACCAACCATTTTGTAAATCCTCTAACAAGGTGACAGTTTAGTTGAATTATTGTAAAGACCTCTAACAAGGCCACTCCTAATAGGGTGATTAAATCATCTAATAGGGTCACACCTAATAGTGTGTATTGTAACCTTTAACAAGGTTGGCTCCTAACAGGGCTCACTTCAGAAGAGTGAAAACTGGTGACTAGTTACTTGGTGGTTTTTCCTATATTGGGTTTCCACATTAAATCCAGTGTCTCTTGTGTTCACTTTATTTTCAGTTACATGCATGATTGTAATAGTTTAATTTATCGAGTTAAAGTAGTAACTAGATTATTAAGACATCTAAGGAATTTTTTGGATTAATTTTTGTAAGTAACTAATTCACCCCCCTCTTAGTTACTTTATCTTTAATTCCAACAATTGGTATCAGAGCTTTTGGTGCTTATAGGAAAATATTTCAAGGATCTAATCTAAAGATTAGGATGTCTTACAAAAGAGAAATTCCAAGACTTAACAGAGAACTTTTTAGAATGGCAAGGATTGATGAGGCTTCATTTGGCTTCCATTGGTGATACAAGGTTGTAGTACCTTGATGAAAAATATGAAGAACCTTTTGGTACATTATTTATCAATGATATTGCTGAAAAGAAGACTCACAATAACATGATGATAGATATAGCATCTCCTCTAAGCTATGAAGAATTTGATGACATCAAGGATTGCAAAACTGCCTTTGAAATGTGGAACAAGCTGAAAGAAATCTATGGAGGAGATGATAATGTGAAAAGAGCCAAAGTAGAAAGTTTGAGAGGGAAATTTGATCAAATGAGGATGAGAGAGGATGAAAACATTGCAAAGTATGTTGAAAGAGTTAAAGCATGTGTTAGTGTAATCAAAGCATATGGAGGAGAAATCAATGAGGAGACAGTTATAAGTAAAGTTCTTAGAACTCTAGTTCCTATTTATGCAATCAAAGTTTCTGCAATTCAAGAATGGAGATGTGAGGAAAATCATAAAATAAATCTAGAGGCCATAGTTGGAAGATTGACTGCATTTGAGCTAGACAACTATGACAACTATGTTCCAGCAGCCAAGAATGTTGAATTAGCATTTGAAGCCAAGATTTCACTCAAAAAAAAAGGGAAAAATATGAAGGAACCACAATCAGAAAGTGATGAAGAATCAAAACAATGTTCAGACAGTGATCTTGAAGTGGTTGAAGCTCTACTAGTAAGAAAATATTCAAGAGGCAAAGGAAAATACAAAGGTAAAGTTCCTCTAATCTATTTCTCTTGTGATGAAATTGGACATATTCCTGCTAGGTGCCCAAATAAGTAAAACAAAGATGAAAAGAAAGGTCACAAGTACAATGGAAAGAAAGACTTCAAATCATTCAAGGATAAAGGTAAGAAAACATGTTTTATGGCAAAAGATTCCAATGATTCTAATGATGAAGAAGAAGATGAAATTGTCTACATTGCTAAAAAACTTAAATCTGATAATGATGAGGAAATGGCACTAATTTCTCATATGAGAAAAAATGATACATGGATCATAGATAGTGGTTGTTCTCATCACATGACTGGTGATAAAACTAAGTTTGAATACTTTGAAGACTATGATGGTGGCAGTGTAAGATTTGGTAACAATGAACCTTGTTGTATAAAAGGAAAAGGAAGAATCTCACTAATGAAGGAACTTGTATGTGATAATGCTTATTGGATAGAAGGACTAAATCACATTTTGTTGAGTGTAGCACAACTACTCAATAATGGAATCAAAGTAGAGTTCATGCATGGAAAAGAAAGATTGCTCGATGGAAAAGGAAAGCTGATTGGATCTGAAACTCAAACAAAAGGTAACTTATTTTATCTTGAACTTGGTGAATGTTCATGTTTCATTGCTCAAATTGAAGAAAGTTGGTTATGGCATAGGAGGTTGTGTCATGTAAACTTTGAAAACTTAATAAAGATCAGTAAATTTAGAAAAGTAAGAGGTATTCCTAACATAAATAAACCTGAGGGTGGTCTATGCAAGAATTGTCAAATTGGTAAAATGGGAAAGACTAGTTTTAAAAGCAAGAACTATCAGATTGAAGAAGTTCTAGAAATTGTGCATACTGATTTGTGTGGACCTATTGGCATTGAAAGTTATACTGGTGAAAAATTCTTCATTCTATTTGTTGATGATTATTTAAGAATGATGACTATCATGTACCTTAGAGAGAAATCAAAAGCATTTGAAAAGTTCAAATGGTATTTGGCCAAAGTAGAAAAGAAAATAGGAAAAAGAATAAAATTCTTAAGGTCTTACAGAGGTTGTGAATTCATTTCACATGAGTTTAATAACTTTTGCATTGAAAAATGAATCAAAAGATAGGTTTCAGCACCTAGAACTCTTGAACAAAATGGAATAGCAGAAAGAAGGAACATATCTATAATGGATTGTGCAAGAACCTTAATGATTGAGAAAGGCATTATTATCAAATACTGGAAGGAAGCTATCAGCACTATAGTTCATACCTTGAATCGAGTACAACTGAAAAAGGACTCATTCAAAACACCCTATGAGTTGTGGTATGGCTAAAAACCCAATGTAAGTTATCTAAAAGTATTTGGAAGGAAATGTTACATTTTGAAAGAATCTAGAAAAGGTAAATTTGATGTAAAAAGTGATGAAGGAATATTTTTGGGATACTCTTGCAAAAGCAGAGCATATATATGTTTAAACTTATCTACTCACAAAGTTATAGAAAGTGCACATGTGAAAGTTGACGAGTTTGCAGAAAAAATAGGAGAAGAAAGCAAAAATGAACCTGAAGACTACAAAAGATTTGTTTACATTGAACCTGATACAATACCAAGTATGCCTATCAATCATGAATCTTCAACTCCCAAGTCTTCATTAACCGAGTCACAAGAAGTTCAAACTGAGTCAACATCTACTGAGCTGCAAGAACCTGAGTTGCAAATAGAAGTTACCGAGTTAGCATCTACCAAGCTCGAGCAACTAGAATCAAAACCAAAAGTTGAGATACAAAAGGATAACAATGCAAGTCATTCAAAAGAAAAGGAGCCCATGTTAGCCAAGTATGTCAAAAAGCATCATGCACTAGATTAGATCATTGGTGATAAATTAGAAGGAACAATGACAAGAAGTAAGTTGAAAGGAACTTGTTTACTTGCTAATTTTGAACCTAGAAATGTCAAAGATTCACTGACAATGAAAGTTGGATTGAAGCTATGAATGAAGAGATAGAACAGATAGAGAAAAACAACACGTGGACTCTTGTACCTAGACCCAAAGATAAGAATGTAATTGGAACAAAGTGGGTATTCAGAAAAAAACTAAATGAAGATGGTAAGGTATCAAGGAACAAATCTAGACTAGTATGCAAAGGATACTCTCAAGAAGAAGGTGTAGACTATGGAGAAAATTTTCCTCCTATTGCAAGATTGGAAGGTGTCGGAACCTTACTTGCATATGTTGCATACAAAGGATACAAAATTTATCAGATGGATGTCAAGTCAACATTTCTCAATGGCATATTGGAGGAAGAGGTTTACATTGAGCAGCCTGAAGGTTTTGTTGATCCAAACAAGAAGGACATGGTTTGCAAATTGCATAAAGCATTATATGGTCTAAAACAAACCCCCAGAGCATGGTACAAAAGGTTGCATAACTATCTTATTCAGATTGGTTTTCAAAGAACTAATGACAATAGTAGTTTGTAGATAAAGGAAGGACCAAATAATAAGATTGTTTTGGTAGAAATATTTTTAGATGATACTTTGTTCATAGGAAATGATGATCTTTGCAAAGAATTTTTAGAACAAATGAACAAGAAATTTGAAATGTCAATGTTTGGTGAAATAAAATTCTTTGTTGGTCTTCAAATTTAACAGAACAAGAGTGGCATCTACATCACTCAATCTAAATACATCAAGGAGATACTGAAAATTTTTGTTATGGAAAATTGCAAACCAATTGGGACTCCTATCTGTACTGGATTAAAACTCACCAAGGATGATGAATCAAAGGAAGTGGATCAGACACTGTATAGATCTATGATTGGAAAGTTGCACTATGTAGTACACACAAGAACAAACATTGCCCTTGTAGTAGGGATTGTAGCAAGATTCTCAGAAAAACCAAAAGAAAATCACATGATGGAAATCAAAAGGATCATGAGATACTTGAAAGGAATTGAAGATTATGGATTATGGTATAAACTTGGAGGAAAACTGGATTTAAAGGTGTTTACTGATGCAGATTGGGCAGGAAATATTGATGATAGAAAGAGAACAAGTGGAGGATATTTCTTTCTTGAAAAAAGGTTGGTTTCTTGGATAAGAAAAAGGTAGAATTGTACATCTCAATCTAGAGTAGAAGCTAAATATGTTGTAGCAGTAGTAAATTTCTCAAAGATTGTGTGGTTTAAACAATTATTGAAAGGTATGAAGCAAGAAATCATAGAAGCAATTGTTATGTTTTGTGATAACACCAGTGCAATTAACATCTCCATAAATCCAGTGATGCATTCAACAACCAAATATATTTCCATAAAGTATCAATTTGTTAGAGAATTGGTGCAAGAAAAGGAAATAAGATTGGAATCTGTGCATACAAAGAAACAAATTGCTGACATATTCACAAAGCCTTTACCTAAGGATGCATTCTTGTATCTAAGAGGTAAGTTAGGGGTCATTCCCCTATCTGAAGCTCACTAAAATATAGTTTTAGTGATGCATCAACAAGAACAAAATTGAAGATCTATAAGTTGATGCAAAAAATCAATGAAGACATTGCGTATGAATCAGTACATTAGGTACAATGCTATTCAATTTTTTTGAGCTATCTTTGGCATGTGTTGTCAAAGAGGGAGAATATATATTGTCATATCTTTTTGAAATTTTCAAATAATAAGAGTTTTTGTAAGAGGGAGAGATTATATGTAAGAGGAAGTTTTGTCATTAAAAGGACTTATTTTCAAATTTTATTCTACTATGACATGTTGTGTTGCCATCAATGCCAAAGAGGGGATTGTTGGATACAATTGTTCAATTGTGTGTTTTCTTTGATGTCACACAAATGTCATATCAATCATCAAACAATTTCTACCGAGCTCAGAAGGTCAACAAAGGCAATAGACAGTGTCTACCAAGCTCATAAGGTTAGCAAGGCAATAGACAGTTTCTACCAAGCTCAGAAGGTCATCAAGGTAATAGACAGTGTCTACTGAGCTTAGAAGGTTAGCAAGGCAATAGACAGTGACTACAAAGCCCAAAAGGTTAGTAAAGATAGATTGTAGTGTCTACCAAGTAGACAGTTGGTTACCAAGCCTTCAAGGTAATCAAAGAAATTTAGTTCTGATTGAGCTCACTCGATAATCAAAGAAAATATGACAAAAGTAGTTCTTATCAAGCTCACTTGGTAATCAAAGAAATTATGAAAAAAATAGTTCTTACTGACTAAACTTGGTAGCCAAAGGATTTTAAGATATTGTAATGTTAAACAATTCAAGAAGGTTAACTCTGGAAATTCATGGAAGCAATATTTACTGAGCAGGGTTGGCCAGTAAAGGACATTTATTTGTTTAAAAGAATAATATTTGTAGTCAACTATTGAATAGTTTATTGGTAAATGTAACATGTAAATAAGCTGACTTGACAATCTAAATGGTATAAGTAAGAAGTCAAGTTGCGAATTCAAAGAAGTATGGTATGGAGATATGAGAAGCTAATGTGATATGAAGACTGATTATTGTGGAAGCGAATTTGAAGAATGAGCAGAGATCATTGAGGAGTAGTAGAGTCATATCTGATCAAGGAGGATCTAATGATATTGGGTTTCCACATTAAATCTGGTGTCTCTTGTGTTCACTTTATTTTCAATTACATGCATGATTGTAATAGTTTAATTTACTGAGTTAAAGCAATAACCAGATCATTAAGAAATCTAAGGGATTTGTGGATTAATTTTTGTATGTAACTGATTCACCCCCCTCTCAGTTAACTTATCTCTAATTCCAACACTAAATCTCCTAATAGAGTTGGCTTTACATCTTTAAATCTTATAACAAGGTGGCAGTTCTATTGAATTGTCTTAAGACCTCTAACAAGGAAACTCCTAATAGGGTGATTAAATCCTTCAATAGGGTCACACCTAATAGTGTTCTTTGTAACATTTAATAGGGTTGGATCCTAATAGGGCTCACTTTAGAAGAGTGAAATCAGTAACTGGTTGCAATTGGTGGTTTTTTCCAAATTGGATTTCCATGTTAAATCTTGGTGTTAAATGTTTTCATGTTATTTTCTTTTATGTGTTTGCAGCTAAGTTAAAGTAATGGTTAACCAAAGTTAACATCTAAATTTTATATGTTAAGAATTTATATAGCACATTTAGTAATTATCAAGTTACAACATTTTATGTGTATTTACCAAGCATGAGCAGTATTCAGCTTTCAGAGCTTATTTTGTATTGATATCTAAGGGATCTAGGATTTATTTAAGTAGTAATTGATTCACCCCTCCCCTCTCTATTATTCCTCTTATATTGTGTATTTTAATTTCATAGTCTTTAGGTAGGTATTGTTACTTTACCTTAGTCACCATGGTTTTCTATTTTTTGATTGGTTTCTTTCCCATATTCTCACTTTATTATTGGAGATACTTTCACCAGGTTAGTGTTGATCCTCTTAGTCTAGATTTGGCTACCTTGACCTTTTGTGCTTTAGTGACCCCCTCATACTAAAAGTGGTTTTCCATCCCATCAACCCATTCCATCACAAGTTTAGGGTCCATCTTCTCACTAAACAAAGGGACTCCTTCCAATGCTTTTCCACCCAATGCCTTCATGGATTGTAGGAAAGGTTCTTTAGATAATGAAGGGTCTAGCTAGGGTATGATGTTCTCCTCATCAACCTTTTCCTTACCTTTATTACTAGTTTCTCCTTCATGGTCTATCTTCTTGGTTGCCTTAATGACCTCCTCTAATTTGGTCTCCATCTCCTCTAATGATTCCTCTAGGAACCTATTCCTCTCCTTTTTCTCCTTCATCTCCTTTGAAAGTTTTGTATTAGTCACCATGTCTGCCTACCCTACTAACTCTCTAGTGTACAAAGATATACCACCATCCCCAAATTTTTGGTGGCTCTAATACCAATATCATGTAAGCTAGATTGCTTACTAGCCCTTTCCTTATCTTAGGGCTCACCTAGGATCTCTTCTAGCCTAGTAGGGCTCTCCTTTGTCACCTTAACATAAAGAGGATATCTATCCTATCCTTTATACTTCACCATCTAGCTACACCACTAATTTTACAAATTGCACTCATCCTAAGGACATTCCCACCTATTCCTCAAGATCACAACTATATCAAAAATGGACATTCTACCTTCAACATCAAGTAAGGAATGAAACTTGATGGTGTTAAGACCTTCCCTAACTTCTTGGACTCAAAAACCATAATTCCTCTTATCAATTCCTCAAACTTGACAAAACTATCCTAACTAGACCTAGTATAATTAGCCCCCCAAGGTTGGTTTTTGGGCTACAAAATCCAAATTTATCTTAACAAGGTGAAAAACTAACCTTCATTATGGATATCTTTTGGAGAATTTTTCAATATTTTTAGGGTCTCAGGTCCTCAACCTGTCTGTACACCCCTTTGTTCTATTTATGCCTAAATGAAGGGTTTCAAGCATTTCCAATTGACATTCCCTAGGGTTTGGTGAAATTTTTAACCAAAATAATCTTGGAACTTTCTCCTTTGACACATAGACTCCTCACACATCCCTTCTCCTTCTTCAACTCTCATATTGAAGTATCTAACACATTGAATCCACCAAATCTCACTTGCTAGCACTGTGATTACCTTGCCATGCAATGAAAGCTTGCCTAGTACATCACTTGAAAAAGTACAAAATAGTTTATCTAGACCTCTCATTTTCTATGTACACTACACATAGAATCCACTTCCATTTCCCTCAAAGTCATGATGGTTCCACATTGAGGATTCATGGAGGAGTCATTTTACACAAAAACTACCAAAATATAATAACAAATAGACTAATTACAAATAATTTTCAAATTAGAACCAACCTAATTGAGGATTCATGGAGGAGTCCATTGAAAAACTCTTGCAATGAAAAAATTCAAACTATCAAAAATTGGAACAACAACTCATGCCTTTCACTTTTAAAAACTCACTTCTTACAACTTCCAACCCTTGTAATGGTTTTCCCTCATGGTCTTATACATTCCTCAAGGTGTTTCAAATAGTTATCTTAATTATCAACCTATTTCCTGCACTATGCAACTTTCTTTTCAAAAAGTTATTAAGTAACTTTTCAAAGTTGCTGAAAACTTTGCATTTCTTAGCAACTTTGACTTCCATCATTTTAGTAACTTCCAAATTGATCCACTATGATCCATTTATTATTTCTTGGTATGATGTATCCTTTATAGAATTAGTTTAAATGATCTTGATCATTTTGACCTATTTGACAACTTTTACAACAATTTACATCTTTTTGAAATCTTTCTCAACTTTTTCCAAATGAAAATTTATGTCCTCAAGCCTATGAAAAAGGATGTAAACAATTCATAGAGGACAAAATAAGTATAAAACCATACCTTCATCAGGCTTCTAGGGTATAAGACCCATAACCCCTAGCAACCTAAACACAAGGTAAACTAAAATAACTAGAATGTATTGAGCCTAGTAAAATCCACCTAGGAGTGAGCACACATGACTTCTAAGGTCCAAACACAAACAATTTACTTGGCTATGGTCATTACAAGCCAAAAACCTAAAATGTAGAGCTAGAACTAGGAGTAAGCCTAGTTTCTTATGCACCATTATTTCAACTATATAATTAAATGAGAGCTTTGTTAAGAGATTTTCATAGGTATTTTAGGACCATGATATTAAGAGATTTACCCTAAAATACCTATTAAAATGTATGAGTACCTTGATCCTTTAGTTTTTACTTTGAATGAAAATGATAGATCTTTTCTATACAATCTGATATCAGCTCTCTATGGTAAATCTTCAATAGCTTCTCTATGCACTAATCAGTTGCCTTACTACTACTTAACCCTTAACTTTACTAAATTCACCTTCAACTTTGCATCCAAAATTTCAAATTAAAACCCCAAGAATTATTTCTAAAACTCTCCTTACATAACTATCTGATGAATCTTCTAGATCTTGATCAATGATCTAGATTCATCCTTTTTCCTTCTTAGTCCTTCTAATTTTTTGATTGGTCGATCTCATTACATAAGGATTAATGATCCTCAATTACATGTGAAATTGACTCCTTGATTAACTCCTTAGTCTTAAGAACACAATTATAGATTTAAAAAAATGGTTTACATCAATGGTTGTGACATTCCAAACATTTACATAAAACTATGTTACTCAACACATATACCTATTTGATGCTCGATGAATGCTAGTTCTTTATGTTGTCTCTTAGCCTCAAATATGCTCATCTTAACTAAATTATTTGGCTTCTGTATCACTCAGCTCATATGTTTCCTTGGAAACAACTATATGCTCAATGACATTTGATCTATTTGATAGTCACCACTACTCAACAATAACTAAATATTTTTACTTCTCCTTTACATAGCTAGGCTTGTATAGATTGGCTTGATAACAGTGTTGACTAACCAACTCTACCTAGTGATTGCCCTCATTTCCACTATACTAAAATTTTGATCCTCATTGTGAAAATGATCTGAATTTGTTTTGCATTATTAGGGTTTTTTATCTCATGTATTTCAATTTTTGAAAGAATGCTAGCCAAATTAATCTAGGGGTTTATTTGGGTATCTTAATGTTGTATTCTTATCTTGCCATTAAAAATTTCAATCAAAAGTACAACCTTTCTACCCTTATCCTAATTTTTAAGGTGGGAGATTTTATATCTTTTAAATCCTAGAGCTTCAATCTTATGATCATGGCCTTGGCGTCTAGTTGCAATGTATTTTCCTTCTCCTAATGTTATGACACAAGGTTTAGTGGTGGTGTAGAGCACCTAATTAAAATGTTTTCTTTGTTCAATGTAATAAGGCCTTAGGATTTATTAAGAAAATCTCCTCAAGGACATTCACCCATGTAATGGATATAAGACCCCAAGGTGTTAATATGAACCTGGACATCATTTGGTCCAAAAGGTAGAATTTTGGTTTATTTTGTGTTTGTTAGGATAGTTTAGGTTTTTTGAGTCTTAGAACAACATTTGGGAATGGTTAGAATTGAATTAGGCAGAAGGTTTGTCAAAATGGTAAAAAATTGCAAAAGTTGCATTAGCAACTTTTGCAATAATTTGACAATATTTTCAAAAAAACCACTCCCAACAGCTAAAATTTCCATGGGGTGGTTCTACCCATTTTTAATGGCCTATAAAGGCTCTATAAACTTGAGGGGAGAGATAACATGAAGAAATATATGTACTTTCTCTTTGGAATCAATAAAATCTACTATTTCTAGACTATTTTGACTAGTTTTTTCATATAGTACGCCCTGTAGTGATTGGGAAGTGAAAAATGTTGTATTTATTTGATAGCCCTACCTTTTTATGAAGTTTTGGTTTTTTTTTCAAGTGTTCATCAGTGAGGATAATCAAGTTATTGATTTTTCTTGGTTACTGCCCTGTGAAACCCTCAAAACAAGGGTTTGGCCAAAGAAATGGCCCTAACTTGAAACTCAACCATTGGAAATTGTTCCAAATTTATATGAAGCAAGTTAGGGCAATGCATTATCATATTTTAAAGGTCTTGAGATAGGAGGTTGCAGTAGAGATTTATGGGAGCAAGCCCTAGGTCTAATATTACCCATGTATTAGACCTTGTTTGTGCAATTTGGTTGAGTAATGTAAAGAAAAGGAGTTGAGGACTTGATGAAGTAGCAAAAAACTTTTATTTGGGTTAGGAGAACACTCTGGAGTTGGATGATTGATTCCATGAACCCATTTCTTGGCCATTACCTTGTAGACCATGCCTAAAGTTGCTAATTAAGGTTGAGTGCATGGTTGGGGTTAAGGCATGCTAGAGTGGAGTGAAGTTTTAAAAGTTTGGATTCTTTTAATCCTTGGAAAAGGGTATCTAAAACTATACTTTTTTGGCTAGGTCCTTTGGAAGAGTTTTGAGTTATTGCTGAAAAATTGAACTAGGAGGCCTAATTGCCTAGTAGGTTAAATGTTGCATTCTATTTTGTGGGTTGTTTGTAGTAGGTCTAATCAGTGATTTGCCTTATTTTGGTCATGATAAGGTTACCTCAAGCTGTCATTGGTGTTGTAAAGGTTGGGAACACCATAAACCTACTTTTGCCAAGTTGGGGGGTAGTAGGCCATTGTTGATCCAAGTAGGAAGAAGTTGGATTCTTGTCTTCTTTGGAGAGTTGGGTTTGTAAACCTGTTGGAAAGTTGTAATATTAGAGTAGTATCCATTTGGAAGTGATTCATAGCCTTTTCTTAACCCTTGTGGAGTTTGGAGGTTTGGGGGGTAGAAGGTTGATTGTTTGGTGCTTCCTTATGCTTACTCTACATCAAGCGGTATTAGAACCACTTTGATTTGTTAAGACACAATGTCTAATGGAGGGGAAGAGCTTGAGAGGGAGATCCCCTTGAGGATCACCAATGTAGAACTATCCAAGCTAGTTAAGGAACAAGTGGCAGATCAGAGTAGGGTGGTCTGAGAAGAGAATAGGACCATGAAGAGGGAGTTGGATAGACTCAAGAATAAGATGAGAAAAGAGAGTGATGATGAATTAGAGCCTGAGGGGATAGAAGGGAATGAGGAGAAAGAGAACATTCATGTAGATCAAAGGCCCTTCCTTGCTGCATTAGAGAGGGTTGGAAAGAAAGGAGAAGGGGACTTACCCATTTTTCATGGTAAGTTGTACCTTGATGTGTGCATGGACTAGATTGAAGCCCTAAATAAACACTTTGAATGTGAGAAGACCACTAAAAATTAGAAGGTTAGGATTTCCAAGGAAAAACTCAAGGGCCCTACCTTGAGTTGATGCAACATTTTCCAAAATGAAAGGTTGGATGAGGGCAAGGAGCAGATTGCTAGATGGAAAAAGATGAAGGCAGAGATAAGAAAGTAGTTCATACCAGAGGATTATGAGGTGTTGGTGCATAAAAGGTTACAAAATCTTAGACAAAAGTACTTGGATATCAGCACCTACACTCAAGAATTTCACAATCTGACCCTCAGAGCCAATATGTATGAGATAGAGAAGCAAAAACTTGCAAGGTATGTAAATGGTTTAAAATATAGTATTCAAGATGAACTAACATTGATTACTTTTGGTTCAATACATTAATGCTTTAATATGACTTTAAAAATTGAAGAGAAACATAAGAGAAAAAGTGAAACAAGTAGTAGGGATAGAGGTAACAATAATAGGGGAAGAGGTAGGTTCAATGGAAGAGGATCCTTCAAAAAAAATTAGGAAGAGTCTAGTGGATCAAGTGCTAATGGGTGGTCCACTAATAGAGGGTCTTTTAGGGGTAGGAGACCCAATGGTAGAGGAAGATCTAGTGGAAGGGGTCCTAGTGTGTTCATAGGCAAATGCTTCACTTGTAATTAGGTAGGACATCAGTCCTTTAGATGCCTTGAAAAGAATAAGCAAGGGGATAGGAGAATACAGTTGACCCAAAAGGAGGATAGTTAGAGTGTCACCTCCTATCAATCTGCCACTTAAAGGCCTACACTTCTAGAGCATGGTGAATCCTTGATGATGCAAAGAACCTTGATTAAAGCCCTTGCAACTGCAAAACCAACACAGAGGAAAAAATTGTTTAAAACCCTATGCAAAGTGAACAATAAAGTCTATAGAGTTATAGTGGATTCTGGATCCTCTTATAATGTGGTGTCTAGGGAAATGGTAGACAAATTGAAACTAACTACAAGTCCTCATCCCTATCCCTACAAGGTGTCATGGATAAAAAAAGACAAACAAACCCTCATTAATGAGCAAGTGTGGGTAGAATTCAAGATAGGAGAGTATCATGACAAAGTTTTATGTGATGTGGTAGAGATGGATGCATGCCATTTTATTCTTGTGAGACCATGGAAATATGATGTGTGTGCCAAACATGATGGTAAAACAAACATTTACACCATAACCAAGGATGGGATTGAGTACACCATGCCACCTTTGCTTGATGATGGAAGCTTGGTTACAAATGGGGTAATGTTAGTAGGAGAGAAAGAATTCATGAGGGTCACCAAGGAGAAGGATACACCCTAATATGCATTAATTGTTAGACCACAAAAACATCTCTTTAAACCACCACAAGACCCACCCAAGGTTATCAATGTTGGGCCTAAGGAGCTAAGGGATTTGTTAGAGAAATAAAAGGGGATAGTTGTAGGCAGCCAACTAGAGACTTTGCCTCCTGAAAGAGATATCAATCACTACATAGAATTCATCCCAAGGGCTACACTTCCAAATAAGATAGCCTATAAGATGAGCTTGGAGTAGAATGAAGAGATAGCAAAACAAATTGAAGATATACTAGCCAAGGGGTTCATTAGGAAATGTATAAGCCCATGTGTAGTCCCTATAGTCCTAGCTCCAAAAAAAGATGGTACCTAGAGGTTGTGTATGGATTCAAGGGTACTTAATAGGATAACCATTAGATATAGGTTTCCTATGCCAAGAATAGAGGACCTTTTGGAAAATTTAAGGAAGGAAAGTATCTATTCAAAAGTGGACCTTAAAAGTGGATACCATCAAATTAGAATCAGGGGAGGAGATGAATGGAAAACAACATTCAAAACCTTAGAAGGCTTATATGAGTGGCTTGTGATGCCTTTTCACTTGTCAAATGCACCTAGTACCTTTATGAGGCTAATGAATGAAGTCTTAAAACCTTTCTTGAACAAGTTTGTTGTGGTATACTTAGATGACATTCCAATATTCAGCAAGGATAGTGATCAGCACTTAAGGCACCTTGATTGGTTTTGATTAGGCTTCATGATGAGAAATTGATGATAAATTTGGAGAAATGTTCCTTTTTTCAAGATAAACTAATCTTTTTTGTTTTTGTGACATCCGGAGGAGAACTAAAGATGGATCCTTCTAAGGTTGAGGCTATCCTTAACTAGCCACCACCCACCACTCCATTAGAGGTAAAGATCTTTCATGATATGTGTAGTTTCTATAGGAAATTTATAAGGAACTTTAGTGGTGTGTGTGCTCCAATGATAGATATAATTAAAGGAGGGAGGAAATGTATATTTTCTTGGACTAAGGAGGCATATGATTCTTTTGAATGTTTGAAAAGAAAAATTTCAGACCAACCTAATTTGGTGCTCCCTGATTTCTATAAATTGTTCACAGTGGTGTGTAATGCAAGCAATAAGGAAATTTGAGGTGTTCTAAGCTAGGAGGGTAAGCCTATGGACTTTTTCAATGAAAAGCTTAATGAGACTAAACAAAGATATTCAACCTATGATCTTGAACTCTATGCTATGGTGCAGTCCCTTAGAAAATGGAAGCATTACTTGTTGCCTAAAGAATTTCTTGTATATACTAATAATCATGCATTGAGCTTTTTGAATAGGCAAGAAAAGTTAAATCATAGGCATATGAAATGAATTGAATTTTTACAAACCTACACCTTTACTATTAAGCATAAAAAGGGATAAACTAACAAGGTTGCTGATGCACTTAGTAGGAGATAGTTGGAAAGCATTGGAATTCATGCAATGAAGGACATGTATGAGCAAGATGAAGACTTCAAGGAGGCCTACCAAGTTTGCAAATCCATGGATGAAAGGTACCACACTGAATTTGGTGAGTATATCTTGCAAGAAGGTCTTTTGTTTAAGGGGAGTTAGCTTTGTGTTCCCAAGGGATCATTAGGGAGAATATCATAAAAGAAAAACATTGTGGTAGTTTAGTAGGGTGTTTTGGGGTGGATAAAGGTTTGGTACAGGTTAGAAGGTTTTATTTTTGGCCAAGGTTGTAAACTAATGTTAGGAGATATATTGAGGAGTTCCTAATTTTCCAACAAGAAAAAGGAGGCTCATCAAATGTAGGAATTTACACCCCACTCCTAATACCTCATAAACCTTGGGACTTAGTGAGTATAAATTTGTTGTTGATCTACCAAGAATCAAATCAGGATATGACATTATACTTGTTGTGGATAGGTTTTCAAAAATGGCCCATTTCATTGCTTGTAAAACCACTCATGATGCCTCCCATGTAGCAGGTTTTTTCTTCAAAAAAGTTGTTAGGCTTCATGGTTTGCCTTTATCCATCATATTAGATAGGGACCCTAAGATTTTGGGGCATTTTTGGAGAACCTTGTGGAGAAAATTAGGCACCAATTTTTTTTTTCATCTACCTATCACCCTCAATTTGATGGATAGATTGAGGCAGTCAATAGGTCATTAGGGAACATGCTAAGGTGCCTTTCAAAACAACATGGAGCTTTATGGGATTATGTTTTTCCCTAGGTAGAATTTTCCTTTAATGATTCTATTAATAGAAGCACTGGTTGAACACCCTTTCAAATTGTTTATGGCACTCACCCTATGGGTACCTTGGAACTTAGAGAATTCAACGACATGGAAAGAATAAGTGCATAGGCTAAGGATTTTGCAGAGGTAATGAGAGAAGTCCACCAATAGGTACAAGATAGATTGCAAGACACCTCCACTAAGTAAAAATAGTAGGTAGATAAAAGAAGAAGAGAACTATAGTTTAAGTTGGGGGATATGGTAATGATCCATCTTAATAAGGCCAAACTTCCAAAGAAATTGCATACCAAATTGCAGATGAAGAAGATTGGTCCTTTTAAAATAGTGAAGAAGTGTGGTAATAATGCCTATCAAATTGATTTACCACATGATATTAATTTTTTACATATTTTTAATGTCTCTGACTTGTATGCTT
Organism: Cupressus sempervirens; assembly: GCA_028749045.1. Taxonomy (NCBI): domain Eukaryota; kingdom Viridiplantae; phylum Streptophyta; class Pinopsida; order Cupressales; family Cupressaceae; genus Cupressus; species Cupressus sempervirens. The sequence continues at coordinate 508,936,659 of CM053785.1, read as the reverse complement.
TTAAGGGTGCTATTGTAGATGATGTGGATGTAGGTACACTTGCAGACGTCAAGGAAGAGTTGAAGAAAACTATCCCACCAAAGCCTAAACCCATGGTGGAAGCCATTCTAGACAAGAGGATCAGTAAGAAACCTAGGAGGAAGACTTGTTATGAGTACCTAATATAATGGTAGGGGCAAACAGTAGTAGATTTAGCATGGAATATAGAGAAAGAAATCAAAGCCCTTGGTGTTGATCCTTCACTTCACAACACTCCAGAGACTAGAGTTTCTTTTATGCAGGGGAGAATGGTGCAGAGCACCTAGTTAAATTGTTTTTTTTCTTCAATGTAATAAGGCCTTAGGATTGATTAACAAAATATCCTCAAGGCCATCCACCCATGTAATGGATATAAGACCCCAAGGTGTTAATATGAACCTGGGCATCATTTGGTCCAAAAGGTGGAATTTTGGTTTATTTTGTGTTTATTAGGATAGTTTAGCTGTTTTGAGTCTTAGAACAACATTTGGGAATGGTTAGAACTGAATTAGGAAGAAGGTTTGTAAAAATGGCAAAAAATTGCAAAAGTTGCATTAGCAACTTTTGCAATAATTTGACAACTTTTTCAAAAAAACCACTCCCAATAGCTAAAATTTCCATGGGGTGGTTCTACCCATTTGTAATGGCCTATAAAGGCTCTAGACAATTGAAAAATTTTGTATACTATGGCCTACAGTGATTGGGAAGTGAAAATTTTTGTATTGATTTGATAGCCCTACCTTTTTATGAATTTTTGGTTTTGATTTCAAGTGTTCATCAGTCAGAATAATCAAGTTATTGGTTTTTCTTGGTTACTGCCCTATGGAACCCTCAAAACAAGGGTTTGGGCAAAGAAATGGCCCTAACTTGAAACTCCACCATTGGAAATTGTTCCAAATTTGTATGGATCAAGTTAGGGCAATGCATTATCATATTTTAAAGGTCTTGAAATAGAAGGTCGCAACAGGGATTTATGGGAGCAAGCCCTAGGTTTAATATTACCCATGTATTAGATATGCAATTTGGTTGAGTAATGTGAAGAAAAGGAGTTGAGGACTTGGTGAATTAGAAAAACACTTTTATCTAGGTTAGGAGAACACTCTGGAGTTGGAATATTGATTCCATGAACCCATTTCTTGGCCATTACCTTGTAGACCATGCCTAAAGTTGTTACTTAGGCCTGAATTCATGGTTGGGGTTAAGGCATGCTAGAGTGGAGTAAGTTTTAAAACTTTGGACTCTTTTAATCCTTGGAAAAGGGTATCTAAAACTATACTTTTTTGGATAGGTCCTTTGGAAGAGTTTTGAGTTATTGCTGAAAAACTAAACTAGGAGGCCTAATTGCCTAATAGGTCAAATGCTACATTCTATTTTGTGGGTTGTTTGCACTAGGTCTAATTAGTGATTTGCCTTATTTAGGTCATGTTAAGGTTACCTCAAGCTATCATTGGTGTTGTAAAGGTTGGGAACACCATAAACCCACTTTTACCAAGTTGGGGGGTAGTAGGCCATTGTTGATCAAAGTAGGAAGAAGTTAGATTCTTGTCTTCTTTGGAGAGTTGGGTTTGTAAACTTGTTGGAAAGTTGTAATATCAGAGTAGTATCCATTTGGAAGTGATTCATAGCCTTCTCTTAACCCTTATGGAGTTTGAAGGTTTGGGGGGTAGAAGGTTGATTGTTTGGTGCTTCCTTGTGCTTACTCTACATCAAGCAGAGGATCATAGAGTGATCTTTTAGGTTCTCCAATGTTAAGATATGCTACAGTCATAGTATTATAGGTTTTTGATGGAATGTTTATTTATGGTGTGGAATGCTATAATAAACAGGTAGTCAAGGTATCATAAAAGTAGAAGGGATGGATTGCGACCATGTGATAAGTGGCTTGTCATAGGATCATAGAAGTATGAGAATATAATGAAGATGGGAGAAGACACTGATCCTATGATAAAGATATGATTGTGGCATTGTAATGGTTTGTATATGTTGGTGTAAATATATATTTACTATTTACATTTTACTTAAGTTTACTTAGGTTAGTGTATTATTTTATTATTTATTTTTATGAGACACTTAGGAGTTTGTGCACCTTTTTGAGTTGTCATGTTGACAACATAGAATCATGCAACTCTAATTATGCCAATGGTGTCTACAACACTAGAGTTTGCATCATTCACTGAGTTTTCATGTAGACAACATAGTTATTCACACTCCTAATTTAGCACATGTTGTCTACAACACTGATTTGTGTGTTACACCATTGTAGGCTTATCCTCTCATCATCACACTTACTTCCATGCTTAATGGAGGATAACCCATATTTGGTGGACATGTGCCTAGTTGGATGACTTATCATGATGCTAATTTTGAGCCATTCTAGATGCATCTAAGAGGCCTTTATATTCAGGCACTCCTAGTGTACTTGTACATTGTATTGAATACTATACAGTTATTCTGATAATACTCTAGTCTAATTTGTGCTTGTGTTTTGAATTCCTTGGTCTTGGGTGAATTCTTCCCTAAGGTAGATTCTTACATGGTATCAAAGTTGAGGGAGATACTCATCACATAGCCATTGGAGACCTTGTTGCTTCATCTCTCTAAGGGACCCGATTTAAATTGGGAGCATCTACAACAATTGGGAGTGTCTAGAGCCGAAATGGACCTCACCATTACATCTGAAGCAATGATTCAGTGAAGATCAACTATAAATATGCCTATTTTAGGCCATACTTGACTATGAGGAAATTTTTTTTTTGCAAATTGGAACCTGAAGGCCCGATTTTCAAAGCTAGTTATGGTCTTTATTTGATGTGTTAAATTTAATTTTTGGATTAGTTTAATTCTATAATTTTTTCTCTGTACATTTCTCAAAATATTTTTGAATTATGAGGCTACTTGGGTGTCTTGGTAGAGAAAAATTTTTTTTCCCAAGCACCAAGCAGTCACACCCAGGCCCTATCCAGTGCAGAATATTCCATAGGCATATATTTTGGCAAGTGACTCTTTAAATAGTTTCAGCTGACTACCCACCGCATAGTGGCTCACACTTCTAACTGGCGACAGAGTTCTCTTCAACCCTTTAGGGGATGCCATTTTTGCTTTGAGTGGCTAGTTCTTTCATTTTAAACAACACTACTACACTTTTTTTATACAATGTGGGACTAAACATATTAGTGCCTTTCATTTTTCAAAGTCTGCCAACCACATACAGAAATCTCAACCACCAAAACTTGTAACCTGAAGTCCATCCTCCCTATGAATGACATTCCATGTGGCATTTTAAGAAGGTCACACGTGGGCTCTCCAACCATGACATGAGTCCACACAAGGTAAAGTCTACCTCCATGTGGCCGAAGCCACATTAGCAAAGATAGATCTATGTGGCACAAATTCCACACAGGTAGACAACTACAACCCAATGCTGACATGTGTCAAATAGCCAGATGCCCATGTCACCCTCTTGCATAGTCCAGTCAGCACCACTTGTGGCCCATGTCACCTGCCAAAAAACCACTACATCATCATATAGATAGACATGTAAGCCATCTACCTTAGTAGTGACATTCTCTCTATGCAAGCTACCATAAGGAAAGTATTCTTCCAAAAATAACCAAAAGGGGAATAATTTTCAACAAAAGCGAGAAAAAAACTTTCTCCTATTGTAAGAGGAATGGTCATGATGAACATGAGTGCAAGGATAACAAAATTGATGAATTGGTCAACACTATGAGGAAACACAAAATCGATGTACCAAATGCATATAAGGATAATGGATCTTTATCCATTTCAAAGTGTAAGGGACATGCTTTAGTTGCAAGTAAAAACAATTCTGAGAAATGGGTTCTTGATTCAGGAGCAACACATCATATGGGTGCTTCAAGGGAGTAGTTTTCCTCTTTGAAACCATCAAATGTACCTTACATCTATGTGGGCAATGATACTCAAGTGGAAGTAGAAAGTAAAGGCAATGATGAGTTGTAAAATGGCATCTTCAAGGATGTACTACGTGTTCCTAACCTTAGCACCAACCTTCTCTCCATCTACTAGATAACTCACTATGGAGGTGGCAAAAAAGTAGAGTTGCTCCCCGATACAGTTGTAGTAAAAAATCTCAAAGATGATTCAATTGTGGTAGTTGGAAAGGTAAATCATAAGACAAGACTTTATTCTTTCTCACATTTTTTGCCTAAGTCTACTTCTCTTGCCTTGTTGACTCATTCAAATACACAATGTAAACTATGGCATGAGAGATTTGGACACCTTAATTATCACTACCTTTAGCAACTTAGTAGTAAGGAAATGGTCATTGGTCTACCTCAAGTCAAATATTTAGAGGGTGTATGTCTAGGTTGTGAAGTAGGCAAGCATCCTGAAGAGAAATATGACAAGGGGAATTCTTGGAAGGCAATTGCTATTCTAGAATTAGTTCATAGTGATGTAGTTGGCTCATTTCTAGTACCATCATTTGGTAAGGCCTGCTATGTTCTCACATTTATTGATGACTTTTCAAAGTACACATGGGTCTTTTTCCTCACTCATAAGAGTGAATTATTTGTTAACTTCATCACCTTCAAAGCCCAAGTTGAGAAAAAATTAGGGAAATCCATCAAGATCCTAAGGACAGACAATGGAAGAGAATATGTCAACTCTAGGCTTATAGAATTTTGCACACATGAGGGTATAGATATTCAACATTTAGTTACATACATGCCACAATAGAATGGTGTAGCTTAAAGAAAGAACAAAACCCTTAAGGAAATGACCACTTGTATGCTTCAACACAAGTCTCTAGATCAAGTGTTTTGGGTTGAAGCCATGTGTTGTGCCAACTACATCCAAAATAGAAGTCTACATAAGGCCTTAGATGGAATAACACCTTTTGAGGCATGGTGTGGTAGAAAACCAAGTGTAAAGCGCTTCAAAGTTTTTGGTTGTCTAGCATGGGCAAGGATACCTCCACAAAAGTGAAAGGCATTAGAACCTCAAAGAAAACCATGTATATTTATTGGATATCCTGACCATCTCAAGGCATAAAAACTAATGGATCTAGAGATTCATGAAATATTTTATTAAAGGAGTGTTCACTTTGAAGAAACATGACCAAGCTTGGATTCTTCAACTCCTCCTTCTTCCTCCTTCATGGATAGTGATCATAGTGATGACAATGACTCAAAAGATGAGATTCCTCTAACTTTGACTCACAAGACACCACTTTCACAGGATCAACAAACAATTGAGGACATTCCTTCTTCTTATTCCACTAAAACTCATTGGGCATAGCAAACCCTTGATGCAACATGTTCATTGGTGAGAAATAATTTAGACACTAAGAGGACTAGGTCACAATATAAGTCATTTCCACATGCATATATAGCCATTGCTTTAGATCTACAATCATTTAAGGAAGCATCAGGGATTCTAGAATGGGACAAGGCTATGGAGGAAGAATATAATTCTTTGATGAAGAAAAACACTTGGGACTTAGTTCCCCTTCCTAATGGAAGAAAAGTGGTTCAATGTAAGTGTACTTATACATTGTATTGTATACTATACAGTTATTCTTATCACACATTGGTCTAATTTGTACTTATTTTTTGAGTTCCTTGGTCTTGGGTGAATTTTTCCCTAAGGCAGATTCTTACAGTATAAGGTTTTTCCATATAATGCTAAAAGACCTAGTCATAAGATTGTGAAAGTAGATGTTAAGGATCACAATGTTACATGATTGGTGATTGCAAGATCATAAAGCCACAACTATCAAAGCAACCTAAAAGTTCAAGTCAAAAATGTGACAAGTGTTCTATCCTGACTAGATAGATAATGCAAAGTATATAAGGTGGATGCAACATCAAGCCACTAGGACCAAAAATGTCTTAACATATGTCTACAATATGATAGATCCTATTCTAAAATCTTACAAAAATAGTGTTCCATAAGATCTTAAAAGTAACAAAAGGGTGCTATGATAAGTAATGCATTGGGGGATCATAGAAGTAAAAGTTGATGCCAAAGATGTTATGATGAAGGGAGGTAATGGTATCTTATAGCATCATAGGGGTAAAGAAGATGATTGTTGAAGTCACAAAATAGTTAGCTAAGCCATGATCATTGGATAATAAGTTGAAGAAAAATGAGATAAGATGATATGCTATGCAATGTAGACCACCTATCATGAGATCATAAATATTTTAAATGAAATATTTGATGCCATAGTAACTAGTGTATCATAATATTATAGGGACTTTTTCCAAGCTTTGTGATAGTATGATAAGGGTTTTGACTTCATGAGCTCATAAGATTGAAGGGCATTTCTTCCCTACCTAAGATATTAGAAAGTGTTTAATATCTAGGTTGATCATAAGATTGTAAACCCTTAGTTGACATAAAAAACACATTTTCTATTTTCTAAGCTAGAAATGACAAAGGGTTCTTGACCAATGATATTTAAACAATAAATATAAAGTGCAACATTAGATAGTAATGATGACACTCCCCTGAGGTGACAAAATAAGTTAAATTTTAAGGCTTGAGCATGCTAAAAATAAATGTAAAGGGATGTTGATGATGGACATTGAGCTATAAATATATTCTACTTATCAATTATAGTTTACCATTCTCAAAGAGAAAATCTAAGTAGTTCTAGAGTTTTTGGTGTGTGCAAATTATTGTTTTTGGTGCTCAGATATAGTTTTTCCTGGTGTTTTCAAACTAGTTTAGAATGTTTGACAAGGAAGTAGAAGAGATTAAGGTAGAGGACATGGAAGATGTAGAAACCTCCACTTCCAAGGGAGAAAAAACTAGACATAAGAAACCTAATTGGTTGTTGAAGAATGGTTAAAATTATTCCTAGGATCTTCTAATTTAAATGCTATAGATAATCATGCTTTCATAGACCCATATGCTCTATGCAGAGATACTACATGCCTTGAGGTCATGGGTTTTGTTCTTTTTAGGTATTTCTACCATAATAGAGAAAAGATCCCTATTTGAAACCCTTTGAAGAAGAACTTGGTAAAATTGATATTCCCAGAGGTCTTTGTTGATGTGGATTTGGTGAAATCCCTAATCAAGTCATACAATCTGACCACCAAATAATTCCATAGGAGAGATGGAACAATTCTTTGTATGTTGGATTGTGCTTCATTCATTCAATCTTTTGGATTAGATGGTACCATGGGTTAGCTCGTAGTCTTGGAGGATTTATAGAAGAAATTTGAAAGAAACAAAAAGGATTATACAGGGAAATCTATGCTGCAATATATCCCTATGGACCTAAAGAGTGTGGGTGATTACCTTAAGAAGGTGGATAAAATGATGCCTTTGGAAAAGTTTAAGAATTACTTTGTCAAAATAGTATATGGTGTCCACAAGGTGATTAGAAAATATGGAATAGATGTAATGTATGGAGTTGAGTTTATCATAGCCAAAGATGTGCATATTGGGTGATGCGATGCGCTCCCCTGCCCACAGGTGGTTAATTATGTGGTGTTCCATGTTCACTAACAGTCATGGCTTTTGGTGCAATGGTAAATGGGCCCAACAATTGGTATCAGAGCTTGGTTTTGGCCTAGTCATGGGTTCAAATCTCCCTGGTGCCTTCCCGACCTGCGTAAGCACCTGGTATGCGCATCGAGGGGGAGATTGTTGGGTGGTGCGATGTGCTCCCCTGCCCACAGGTGGTTAATTATGTGGTGTTCCATGTTCACTAATAGTCATGGCTTTTGGTGCAACGGTAAATGGGCCCAACAGTGCAAGAATCATACCATGGAGGGGAGTATGACTATGTTGAATATATCTTGGAGGTGATGAAGGAAAATATTGCTCTAGCTCAAAGTAGAGAAATGAAAAGTTTCAAGTTCCATCACTACTCACTATTGATGCACTTGATCTTATAAAAAAATGTGGGGTACATAAGCCCTAATTTCATTAATCATACCTTTGATGCAAATGGAGAGCTGCTAATTCAACTATGGACATGGGTATGGGAAATTTTATACCATTTTTTTAATTATGTTTCTTTCTTCAATAATTTTAGTACTATTATTAAGAAAATGTTAGACCTAGGATACTTTAGGGCCCCTAAAATCTTGAAGAGTCTTTTGAGAGCTTCCCTTCTCCCAGAGAGTAAAAGATTAGACCATAATCGGGGACATATATTCCTATTTCCAACCTTTTCTTTGATGAGAGTGTATGGTTGTCCCTAACCATGCCACATATTGGAAAATTCATTTCCCCCAGACTGGATATCATTGAATTCATGTTGATATTATTTATTATTAATAGGGAGTACTTAGGCCCTAAGGTTCAAGGGGGCACATTTTTATGTAGATGTTTTAGGGTGGGGGACTTTACAATTGGTAAAGAGGCATAGATCAAATCCATTATTTCCTCCACCACTTCAACTTTTCAATTGGTCCCTACAAGATGTATGATCCTAATAATTGGATGAAGAACACCTTAAATCAATAAGAAATTATGTGTTACCTAAGACTAAGGAGCTACCCCATGAGGATGTTATTCCTAATATTGTTATAGAGGGGGAGGCAATAGAAAAATTGGCCAAGCTAGATGATATGTTGATGGTATAAAGGGAAATGAAGAGAGAAGATCCCAATTTTAAGGGATTTTATATGGATATCCCCTATCCTTATAAGATTAGGAAGATGGTCATTGACCATGCTAAAATTATGGCCAAAATTCTAAAGGGAACTATAGGAGAGGAAGAGAGGGTATGTCATGATATCCCTAAGCCAAATGTGACTCCAAAAGATGAAGAAGAGGAAGATGAACATGTCAAGGCATCATGGGTCACTAGAGGAAACAAGAGACAAAAAGTTGTCCATGTTCCTGTAGAGGTCAAACAAAGGACACTGTAAATTCTACTAGGCAAGAGCCACTAATTTGTTGACCTAAGCCAAGGCTATCTACAAGATAGGATTAATGAAACTAAGAGCACACTCATACACCTAGAACTAGCAATAGCAAGACTAGATGATAGGATCATCCAAGCTAAAAAATATAGAGGATGATGAATTCATCAAATTAGATGAGTTCAAGAGTTTTTTGTATAAGGTAAAACATAGTGAATTAATGTTCAAGATGAAACTAGAAGAATTAGATGAAAAAAATATGGAACTAGTTGAGAAGCTACAAGCCTATGTTCCCTAGAGTGAAGTCATGACTCTAGACGAGGCTAGAGACCTTGTTTAGATCAAAAGTGGGATGTTGCTAGTACCCAGATGGGATTTGGAGCAATCATTTATGCTTGATTAGATTAGGAGACAAGAAAATGCCATCTCATATGAGGCATATGGCATTGATGGATTACAAAGAGGAAAATGGTTCAACATAAACACCAAGTTTATGGCCATTTGGACCATGGCTCCTGCATCAAATAATCCTAAATTGATGGATGTGCAAAGCAAAAAATAGAAATTATGTGTTACCTAACACTAAGGAGCTACCCCATGAGGATGTTATTCCTAATATTGTTGTAGAGGGGGAGGCAATAGACAAATTGGCCAAGATAGATGATATGTTGATGTTATAAAGGGAAATGAAGAGAGCAGATCCCAATTTAATGGGATTTTATATGGATATCCCCTATCCTTATAGGATTAGGAAGATGGTCATTGACCATGCTGAAATTATGGCCAAAATGCTAAAGGGACATGTAGGAGAGGAAGAGAGGGTATTTCATGATATCCTTGAGCTTGATGTGACTCTAGATGATGAAGAAGAGGAAGATGAGCATGTCAAGGAATCATGGGTCACTAGAGGAAACAAGAGACAAAAAGTTGTCTGTATTCCTGCAAAGGTCAAACAAAAGACATTGTAAATTCTACCAAGAAAGAGACACTACTTTGTTGACCTAAGCCAAGGCTATCTACAAGATAGGATTAATACAACTGAGAGCACACTCATAGACCTAGAACTAGTAGCAACAAGACTAGATGATAGGATCATCCAAGCTCAAAAATTTATAGAGGATGATGAATTCATCAAATTAGCTGAGTTTAAGAGTTTTTTGTACAAGGTAAAACATAGTGAATTAATGTTCAAGATGAAACTAGGAGAAAAAAATGAAAAAAATATGGAACTAGTTGAGAAGCTACAAGCCTATGATCCCTAGGGTGAAGTCATGACTCTAGACGAGGCTAGAGACCTTGTATAGATCTGAAGAGGGATGTTGTTGGTACGTAGATGGGATTTGGAGCAGGTATTTATGCTTGATTAGATTAGGAGACAAGAAAATTCCATCTCATATGAGGCATATGGTGCTGATGGATTACAAAGAGGAACATGGTTCAACATTAACACCAAGTTTCTAGCCATTTGGACCATGGCTCCAAACAATAGGGCAACATGGTTGTGTGGACTTTATAGGGCACCTCAAGCATAAAAATCTCAAAGGCCATGAAATTTTATTTTTTCATGAATGAGGCAAAGGCAGAAGAGATAGAGACAACGCTTACCAAGTTTGTGCATGAATATATTGATGGGAGGAAGCTCTATGAAGATGAGCTTAGAAAAAGCCATGTATATAAGGAAAAGATTGAAGAGCTTGAGGCTAAGGTCTAGTACTAGAGGATGAAATTAAATCCCTCAAAGAGTAATTGCAAATGTAGTGTAGATACTTACTACATAGTAGACCCAAGAATAGCCCAATCTAGAGAAACCAACTAACAACACAACTAAGCTCCCAACACAAACATATGAGTTGGAGGTAAAGGATATAATAGAAACTAGAAAAATGAGCATTGATGCTCCACCAACTCAATAAGGAAATGAGGTAAGGACATATTTCCTTAAGTGTATGGTTGGCCATAGGGTTGAAACTCTAAAGAATATATCTCAACAGGCCCATACATTATATGTTTCTTTGCAAAATGGTGAGCAATTTTGCAATGAGGCACTTTCATGGCTACCACCCACATTCAATCTATGGGGACCATATATTCAATTCTTGGAAAGGCTTGTTGTATTGATGGCTAGAAAGCTAGATTTTCCTAACAAGATAATCATAGTGAAAGAGGGCTTGGAAATTGTTAAAGAGTTAATTGCTTTCTTCACTGGGAAAATTCAAATAATATAGGGAAAATTGAAACTTTATCTCAAGGAATTGAGCCTTGCATACCATCAATTTTGGAAGCTTCTAATGTAGTGAGGGATTGACATGAATGGTTTGATGCATTCAGTATAGTTTTGACTCAAGAGACCACAGTGGCAATTTTTGAAGATATTAGTGATGCCCCTTTCCATAATTTGGTTGACTCCCTATTTAAAACTAAGATAGATTTGAATAGATTCATAGTGGAATCTAAAGTTATAATGGATTTTAGGTGGACTAAAGCCACTATAGACCTAGAAGAGGTCAAAACTACTAAGTGGCCCACTAAGTGAGAGATCTATGTGTGGGAAGCAGTGGGAAGAATAAAGGCCTTACCAATAGGAAGCATCTGAAACATTATTAAGGTAAAAGGAAAATGAGAGATTAAAGGATAAGATCAGATACACTGATCACTTTAATAGAAGGACAAAAATCTCATAAATATTCATATCAAATTTTGAATCTTTTGAGGATGTAGATGACATAGGAAGACAAAGGGGAGTAAAGTCAAAGTGCATGACATAAATTTTCACTTGCTGACTTTTTCAACTACTTCCTCTCTTTTGATCAAACACTAAGGAATGTCTTGTATAACTTTCTGGGCATGTCTTACCACCTTTTGTATCCATTCAAGTTTTGACATGTGCCCTCCTCCCATCTGTAGCTTGTTGCAATCCTATTTAAGGATTTCTAGTTTAGGGAGTTGAGGTTGGAAGTCTATGTTATTTTTATAGTCCATCCAATCTTTTGTGATTGAATGAATGTGTTAAAACTTGTGAACTTGAGAGAACAATGAATATTAATGATCAAATTGCAAAGTTATGAATTATATTGTGAGTTTATATCTGGTGTTGTATGCATTTTCAAAGGAAATTAATACAAAAGATAATTTTTGCATATCTATGTATTTGAATTTTGTCTCCTTTTCATATCTATGATTTTGAGATTGAAATGAAAAATGTTGTTTCAGTTTAATACAATTAAAATAAATTCTTATTGATCACATTTAGTTCAATGAATTAAGTAATTTCTTTCAATAAGAGGTAGAGTTTTGTGTATATGAGAGGGATATGATAAGAATGAAGTTTAGAGTTCACAGTTGACAAATTTAACTACAAGTTAGTTAAATAGGTCCAAGACTATTGGTATCGACTCTATATAATGATGGATAAGGCATTGATTACTTAATTTTAGTTGCAAGTTGATGGATTGTATAATTGCAAGATATATACATCAATCATAATCAATTTTCCATATCAAGTAATGAAGAACTAAAGTTTCTGATCAACCCTTAATTATGATTGTTTTGCTATTGATTATAAATAGCCATTGTAATCAAGAAGTTTATTACAAATCTAAGAAGAAGATTATGACCATTTTCTACTCTAGGGGATAATCTTGAACATAAGAGTATCATAAAATCTATTAGATGAATCCTTAAGGTTTTACCACCTTGGCCTTGTAGAGCCTAAAGTGAAGGGATTATTCTTATACTCTGTTGAAGTTGGTCCAGAAACTAAGATTGATCACACTAAATATAGGATCTAGCTAATCCTTAGGATTTCTTTTATTTTATGTATTTTGGTATTTTTTTTAAGGTACCTAATAGTCTAAAAAATAACCAACACCTAGTAAATGACTAAGTGTTTTTTACTAACTGACAATATCGGGTCTCCTTTAGGGTCAACAATCTTTCCATTTGGCATTGTTGGCTATTTTCAACTCAATTTAGACCATCACTAATATTTGATCAGAAAAACCTTCAATGGGCTATTTTCTTTGTGGTGGGTCATTGCACTAACGTTGGTGGTTAACATTTCATGGTGGTTCATTTTTTTTAATGACTAAGGTAGCTTGATTTATTCTTAGTCATGTTGAATCATGCTATGAGATTTGATAGATCTCATGTTTTTGCATGATAATTTCTCATCCTTAAAAAAATGTAGGATTACACCACGTATGTTGGGTGCTCCAAATTAGTTGGCTTTGGTGGGTCTATGGTTAGTAGAGTTATGTCAATGTTAACTCATCCACATGTTCTAGTTCAACTTCTATGGGTCCATGGGTGACAAAGTTTTATTGTCTTTGATTTGTCCATGTATTTTTATGCTAACAACTGATGGGGTCTAGGGTTCTATACACATGCAGATGAGATCAATAATTGTCATGTCTTTGTTTTTGGATCAGTGGGGTTTCACAAAGATACAAGATATTTCTACGTGTCACCATTCTAACATTTCCTCATACTGTGATGCTTTCTCAAGGCTTCAAAGTCTAGAATTATGCCATGTGGTGGAGGGTCCCATCTCTGACACTTATGTCAATCTATTATGAACATGCAAAGATTGACAATGGAGATTCAATAGAAGATTAAAGGATCACCATCTATTCTACCAAACAAAAAAACATATTTATGGATCTCACATTTTCGTAATACAATTACCCATCCTCCTAGAATTGTATGATGCTACCATGTGTTTCTATTCTAGCATTTCTTCATACTATAGATTTTCCACAAGACTCCAGAGCTTAGAATTGCATGATGACTGTTAGATTTGGCATATCTCTAGGATCTCCTCTCTACATCTCAGCCATCCATTTCAAATGGAATATCTACATTGATGAATGTATTTTAATCTCTTGTTGGGGAGGATTCTCATGGAATTTGGACCATCATTTGTTTTTAGGAAAATTAGGTTCCCTCATAGTCAACCCTACATGTTATAGGTGGATAACATGTCTGTTATCCTTCCTCATGGTTTTCTTTGTCCATGACATGCCATCAGGGTCAGTTCTTCAATGCCCAATGACTTCTTGGGCCTTGTTTCCATGGTGCCAATGCACTCCATGCCTCTTTAATGCATGAAATGGTCAAATCCTTGGGGATTTAACCTCTTGTGGTTGTGCACTCATTTCTTCCTCTTTCTATCACTTCTAGCAATAAATTTCACTTCATGGTTAGATTTCATATGATTCTAAGTTATTGCTCTCCTTTGAAACTCAACTCCACCTATTTGGAATTTGAACTCACTATAAACATCAGAGTTATTCTTGAACTCTATCAAGGAAATTTTTAACTATGTTTTGGGGCATCTTTCTCTAATTCTTTGATAGTAGTATTCTATGCTATAGTGTTGTAACTCCTCTTGCTTTACACAATATAATATCATGGTCTACCTTCTTCCACCATTAATGTTATGCATGCCTTCTTGCCTTTTGTTAGTGTTGCTTCCTATTTCTTCAAGTTATATGCTATATCTCCTTTTCTTTTGTTAATTCTATCTTGTAAAGCTTCTTCCTTGTAGTATTTCATCTACTTCCTAATTTTCATTTGAGTTGTGAAGGGTAATTAGGGTTGGGGAGTTGTGTATATTAGATACATATTGATGTGTAGTGTAGCCTTAGGTAGAGATAAAAGAAAATAAACTATTAAGTACATCATCTCCTTTCATTCTAGCTTCAGGTTAGAAAAATCTTCTCATTTTTTAATTTGAAATAAATAGTTTAGTGCACCTTGATAGTAAGGAAGCTGACCTTCTTTGGAGGCCCAGTCTCATAGTTCTAGTCTCACATCTTGGAGATTGTTTCCATGTTTCACAAGGTTTCCTTTAGGGTAAATTTTAGGCAAGGGTGCAAGATTTTGTGATAATAGTTTTTGGCATGCTCATTGGGACATACATTAAAAGATTCAAATTAGTTTCTAGAGTCTCCATCGGTCATACCACATTTTTTAGCACGCAAGGTGGGACTCTATTCAAGTACATTTATTGAAGTCTACTAGTTTTTGGTGTCAATTAAAATATTTCAACTAGTATGCTAAGGATATAGTGCTACTCTTATCATTTAAAGCCTTTGGGAGGATCTCATTCAAGAACTTGGTGACTTTATCTCTAATTTTGGTTCTTAGACCATAGGTGTTGCAATTGATGCCTACAGTTCACACAAGGGCATCTTTTAGAGGTAATTTTTAGCTTACTGATCTTTCATCAACCACTATAAGAAGAAGAACTAAACTCTATTTCACTAGTTAGAACCATTGAAGTAACTCATACACCTACTAGGTCTCTTTCTACTCCTCCTTCTGATAGACCATAATCTAGAGTCCTATCCTCTCAATAAAATAGACCATTGTTCCACATGGCTAGAAATCAAGTGTTCTCTACCTTCAATGGAGGGAGTCCTCTCATCTTACCCTAGAGACATGACATACTAGTGTCTGCATTGAAAAGCATCCCAGATTTCACTGCTGAGAATTCTATTTCTCCTATTGAGCGTATTCCAGAAGTCTCCAATGTTTGCAATATACATGGTATTATAGAGGATGATGTTGTAGTTTAGATTTTAACTTTATCACTAAAAGGAAAGACCCTACAATGGAATAGAGGCCTAGCTCATAACTGTATCCTTAATTAGGGTGAATTAGGAGAAGGTATTTGTAAAAAAATTGAGATAATAGTGATCACTTATCCCTCCTAGAGTAGCTAACCACCTTAAAAAGGGATCCTCATGAGTTTATGAAAAACTTTATTATATATTCCAAAAGACATGGGATAGAATACCTGCTATAGTAAAACCTTCCCCTGGTATTGCCTTATTATATTACCTAAGAGCTTTCAATAGTGATATTGCTACTACTTTAAATACCATGGGAGGGGATACCTTACCAGATGCATATGAGATTGTTGCTAGAGCAGAGAATACTTTGATTCAAGGAAGGAAGCTAACTTTAAGACATCTAATGCCTCTATTTCCTGATAGGCCTACTCATCAACCTTCAGTAGGTCACATTCCTACCACATCTACAATTCAACCTCTTGCCATAACTCCAATATCCTATACATCTTCTAATGAGTTAGGAGAGTTGAAGAACATGATGCAAGGATTAATGCAAAATGTTGACAAAATCAAGGATCAAAGCACTAATATGTGCAGGAATTTTCAAGACCATTCCTTAGAGATTTATAAGATGAATAAAAATTTGGAGAACTTAGAAAGGAAACAAGCTCAAAACAATAGGCCTTTCCAATCTCATTACCAAAATTCCATATATAATAGACCACTAGATTAATTCAAGCACCAGGGATACAAAATAGACCTATGGGTAATACCATGAATGCAAATACAAATAAAAATCTAGTAAGGAATTTAGTTCCTCAAAACAACATTTCTCAAGAGCAATATTTGTTTCCTTCTTGCAATTATTTATATGAGCATTGCATATGCTATAGGGAAGAACCATGTCAAGTAGTAACCACACAAGAACGGGAAGCATAACAATAGTATGGTGTTAATCAATCTAGTTATGGTTCTTGACCTCAACAAGCAGCAGGGGAACATTATTTCATGAACCATCAATGAGAGGAGCATTTTCATATCAACCATGGTAACCATGATGACATAGCTCATAATAATAGAAGAAAAAGAGGATTTGTAGAAGATACTACACCTCCTCCATCAAATCAAGCTTCAACTTTAGGTACTTCTCATGTTTTAGTTACAAGTGCACAACTAGATCTTACTCCCTAACAAAAGAAAAATCCAAGCAACCAAATGTCTACTAAACCTCAAGATGCTCCATTTCAATCATAAGTTTCTCTAGCTCCCTAGGCTCTAGTTAGAGTAACTAGCACCCCTCTCAACATAGTAGATCAGATGAAGAGGACTAGTGTCAATGTTCCTATGTGGGATGTCATCACTATACCACCACAACTTGAGCTAAAGAGATTAAGGGTGCCAAGTCGATCAACTACTTTAAATGATGCAATAAGTTTTTTTCAACCTACAAGAGAAGGTGATACAAGTAAGAAATACAAGCCTCCTCCCTTTTATGATTCTTTGATTATAGGAGACAACCTAGTTCATTATTGGAAGATAGATTTTGGAGCTAGTAGTTCAGTGATGCCTAATTGAATGGCTGACCTCCTTGGTATTAAATATGAGCCAATGGCTAGAGGAGTACTATAGTTAGATGGTAGCCCTATTACAATAGTAGAAATACTAAAAAATTTGGAAATGAAATTACATGCATGTCCTAGTTGTACTGTCACTCAAGATATATCAATAGTTGAGCTTTCCCCACATTTTCCCATCTATTTGTTAAGAGATTTCACTGCACAAATAGGTGGTTATATTGTATCAAACAATTCTTGTATGTTCTTTAGGACAAGATGTGGGACAAAATCCTCCATAAGGGAAGAACCTTTATCCCTTAACCACATAGAGACTTACACACCTAGCCCTATAAACATGAATTGTTCAATCCATGAGATAGATGATGAGGGCATAACACTTGAACCTGCCACTTCCTTGGAAGAGGTTCTTGATTATCTTTTAGCTGAATGGGTTACTTCTTTTCAATTTGATCTAGTATAAGAAGCTAGAGAAAGAGGTCTTGACACCTATTATGTATTAGAAAAGAATGCTCCTATTGCCAATCTCATGAAAATGCAATAAGACATCAATGGGTTATGGAGCATGTTTTTGGATGGCTCAAGAAATAAGAATGGCTTAGGTGTTGGTGTGATGCATGTCTCCTCTAACTTGACAAGATACTATTTCTCTTATAGGCTTCAATTTAGTTGTACTAACAATGTAGTAGAATATGAAGCACTGAATCAAGGTTTCCAACTTGCACAAAAAAGAGGGATTAAGTCCTTAAAGTTGTTTGGGAAAAATGAGCTAGTTGTTAATCAAGTGAGAAGCTAGAACATAACAAAGAATAATATGATAAGATCATAGAGAAACTAAGTTTAGGAAGGCTTCCAAGATTTTAACATCCAAAGTGTTTCTACAAGAGAGAACAAATATATAGTTAAACTTGAAGCAATAGGTGCTCACAATAACATACTAGAGCAAGTTGAAGACAATAGAGAGCTGTATACCTGAAATGTGAGCACAATTCTATGAGTCATTATATCCAAGATTGCTAAAAAATGAGGTCTTGAATAGTGGCTCATAGCTCTCTATTCATGGAGTGAAAGGGTTTGTAATGTAGGCCCATAGTTTAACTTAGTTTGTGCCCATGCAAGTACACCATGAAACAAGAGATTCAAGGATTAAAATATGAATGCAAATGCAAACTAATCTAAATGATAACAATGCAAATCAATGCAAGAAAGGAAATTTAATCTATGAAAGGAAATAACAATCCAATATTAATCTATGAAAACAAATATGGATCTAAGCTAATATGAAAATGCAATGATGGATCATGATGATAGAAGCCATGGATGCATGAGAGAAGAAGATAGGAAGATAGAAGTTCTTGACAAAAAGCTTTAGTATTCAAACTCCTCCTTCAAAAATTGCTCTCCAAACCTGCATCATAACAATAGCATAATAATGAATGTCAAAAATGAGGAGAGGGATCTCCCTTATAAAGAAAAATGTGGAAGTGGGAAGCTTCTCACAACTAATATGGGATAATAGAGTTTGATCAAAGTGAGACAAAATTCCACCAATGAGAAAAGAGGAGAGGAATTAAATGAGGGAAGGAAAAAGGAATTTATTTAATTTGTATTTATTTCATTTCCTTTTTCACGTGGGATTTATTTAATTAAAAGGGAACAAGTTCTTTTAATTAAATAGGAAATATTTAATTAAATTAGAAGAGGGGTTTTCCTCTTAATTAATTAAATGTGGATGAATTTAATTAAAATAGATGTTTTCTTTTAATTAAATGGGAACTTATTTTATTTAATTAAAAAGGAGATTTTCTTTTAATTAAACAAGACTTAGGATAAAATGATCAACCTTATAAAAATAAATAATTGAATTTGATCAAGGAAATTGGTTTAAATTGATTTAATAAAATGTTACAAATCATTGATTTAGAAAATTTAATAAATTGAATAATGGTGACCATTTTAGGGTGTATATATTTGCTTATCTTTGATTAATGTGTGATTGATTTAGGAACACATGTAGTCAAAGAGAGAAATTGAAGTGTGAGGTTGATTTGGGATCACAAAACAACCTAGATGTATGGTCAATTTAGGAACACATCAGGAAAAAGCATACAAATAAGTTTTGACTTAAAAAAATTGAGGATAAAATTGATAAAACTAAATCAAGGATTGAAATTGGATAGGTACTACCCCCTCATAATCAAAATCAAAATGAGATAGAGGAGAAACAACAAATTGATAAATTTGATCAAATTGAACGAAAGATAAAGTTCTTGATGTAAGATAAAAGATATAAGAATCACAGAACCAAAGTAGATCATCAAGCATGAAGTATGATGCTCCAAAGTTGAATTAGAATAAAATAATTGGGGTAAAAGAAAATGGAAGATAGAAGTTTGGAAGAGATGAAAAGAAATAGAAAGAAGAAAATAAATTTTTTCATAAGAAATAGAATGCTCCAAAATCAATCAACTATTTAAGATAGAAATTTTGATTGAGATCATGAAAGAAGATAAAGAAATGAAGATCAAAACATGACCAAAGTTCATTAAAATTACACAAGAAAAATGAAGGGAAAACCCTCTCAAACTCATAATGTAGCCTAGAAATGCAAGCTAACATGAAGTGTAATAATGCAAGCTACATGAAAATGAAATGGTGTACTTGCAAAAGAGAAACTATAACATAGGATTTTGTGTTTATCATTCATTAGACAATGTAAAGGAACTTATTCTCATCATTGAGCCATTATTAATATACATCAAAAAATCACACGATCATCACTAGTCGCAAGCACAACTATGAAAATATGAATGTGATTTATATCAAATTGAAATGTGGAAAGATTGTAACATAACCATCAAAGAAATAAAGGTGAACATGACTGTGATGTTAGCTTACCCAATTTAATGTAGCCAAACCATGTTCTCATCAAGGCATAGATGCTAGGATGACTAGAAGAATGGTTGTGCAAAATTAGTCAAGGATGATGCCTCAAATCCCTTAAGTGTTTCGACGGACAAAAAGAGACACTCTAGAGTTTGAAGATGAAAACCATAAGTAGAAAACAAATAAAAACTTGCCCCATGCCCCATGTCCTCTAGTTATGCATCCCAGAGAGACTTATTAGACAAGAACACTCAACAAAAATCAATAACAAGAAGGACATAGAAAAGTTCATGACATAAGTCAAGCATTAAGTGTTTGTGTTTAAAAATTTAAGTGTGTTAACTAATACTGAGTTTTGAGGATAAGGATCAAATGCTTGCAAGTAGGGAAGATGACATGACAAAACTGGGTAAGACCAAACCAATAAGTGTTGAAAAACACTAGATGCTAGGGCTTGTATTGAAAAATACAATTGGGGTGGTGTTGAAAAAAACCATTTTTGAGGTGTCCTAAAGACTAACATAGCCAAGAGACCAAATCTAACACAGTTATACCCCCCTAAACAAAGACCAATTCCAAACCAAGAAAACAAGGACAAGGCATGATGGAGAAAGGCTAAGTGTTGAGGATGCACGCTAAGAAACAGGGGTACAAAGGCCTCAAGTAGCACCTGTTTCTAGGTTTTCACCACTTAACTTTAAAAAAAAAAAATTCAAGTCCTTTTATAAAAAAAAAATTGTGTTTTTGCTACAAAGGTGCCTGTTTCTAGATTTTCACCAAGGTACTTTTTCTTTTTTCTTTTTAATTTTTGAAATTTTTTATTTTTTCAAATTATTCAAATTTTTTTTGAATTTTTTGGAATAAGACAAGCTTTTTAGATAATTCTCCTTGAAATCTTAAACCATGACATGCAAAGGAGTTGAAATGATATGCTCAAAGATGTTGATAGGGAAAGGAAGATGGAAGACAAAAATGGAGGATATGGCTTCATGCAAAGCGAGTGAGATTGGAAAATGCAAATGAAGGAAAGATCAATGTCAACACATACCTTTAAGGGTGGCAAGAGGATAAAGAGAATGTGAATGAAGGAATATGTGAAGGAATATGGTGAGTGGATAAAAGAGGTTGCAGTTTAGACACATGAAATGGAAGAATGCTTTTGGAAGAAGATGAAGTGGAACTCTTTGAAAACTTGAATGTCTACTTCAATTGTTGTTGAACATTAGACACTCTCAAGAGGGAATTTGGAATCCATATAGTTGTAGGCCTCTTTTCATTTATTTTTGATGATTTAGAGATAATATCTTCAATGATAGATTTTGGAACCCATGCTTGTCTTATAATTTTTTCTTAGATATCTCTTTTGATTTTATGCCCCCATGTCGATTAGAGGAGACATGGTGGTATTTTTTTTATATGGATTCTTGAATTGCTTCTTTTTCTTGTACTAAACATTCAGGTTACTTCCAAATGACTTGGGACTTGTGGAAGAAGAAGGATGATATGATTGGTTTAGGTGAGTGGGTGGATGAAAAATATTCAAGGATATGAATCTACGTTGATCTTAAGGAAAGATAGGAGAGGGAGGGATGTAAGGACCCAAGATGGATGATGAATTAGGAGAGTTGGGAGGGGAAAGTAAAGGGACATAGGGATCCAAGATGGAAGGAAGATGTGAAGCATTTAGTATTGATGGGTGAGGTCCAAGGATGGATGTGGAAGATGCAAAAGGTTAATCAATAAGTTCATCAACATCTATATGACAATCAAGGATATCAACATGTTTAGTGCGAGCATTAGGATTTTCAATAGGATCATGAACATCTTAAATAGGAGAAACTTCTTTGATAGGAGTACTTGAAGCTTGAGAAGATTTAGGAAAAGTAGAAAGTGGAAGGGAACATGGAGTTGTAGAACAAGAAGATGGAAGACTTTGATCTTGACAAGGATCTTTGGTTAGCATAAGTGTAGAGTTTTGCTCTTGATTTTTAATAAGCTCAACATTGGAAGTAACAACACTATTTTTAATAACCTTAATGGAAGCATCATCTTTGGAAGGCACAATTGTATTATGGTCATTTTGATTATCAATAAGCTCAGTGGTGTAAGTATCTTAGGAGAAGACTTAAGACATGGTGGAATGAATGAGGAGGGCACAAAGGATCAAAAAGACCATGAAACATATCAGATACATCATGAAAATAATTGGATGACATGGAGAGTTCTTTGTCTTGATCTATCTTTATATTCTTTTCTTTATCACTTTTAGAGTCCTCTTGACATGAAGCCACTCCTAAGGAGAAGGAAGCTTGTTGGAATTGTATGGAAGACTTTGGAATAAATGATGAAGGACTAGCTAAAGTAGGCATTATAGTGCATGAAGGCATAGGCTCTTTAGGTTTAGCATTATCAAAAGTATTTGCAACCAAGTGAAGGTTAGCTTGAGTTTATTTAAGTGGTAGCCTTTGATGATAACTATAGGGAACAACATGAAAAGTATTAGGATCTTTTTTGGATGAAGGATTGGTAGAATATTTGAGGGACTCGGAATCTTTAGGGAACGTATGGGTAGTGGAGGAAGTAGAAGATGGAAGGGGAGCATTAGAAGACAAAGGTTCAACATTAACATGGTCTTGCTCAAGAGTGTAATCTTTATTTTCAGCATGAGGGTTCTTAAAAGAGAAACTCTTATGTCATTGATGTTTTATTTTAGTGGAAAAAATGCTTTCTCTTCCTCAAAAAATGTAGATTTATCATTTAGGTATTGTTCACAAAATTTATCAATGTTGTTTTCAAAATTCTAGTCATATGGATTACCATCAATATCTATCCATGACTCATCCCCTTTAAGCACAAGCATAGGACTAGGAAGACCTTTAGGAATCATAGGAATATTATAGTCATTATCATTGTAATCATTGTCACTATAGGCATTAAAGACTTTTCAAATTGTTCATTATATTATATCTCAATAAGAGGAATAAGAATCTTGGTAGAAGTAGAAGAAGAATGATATCATAAAGAAGAGGTAGGTGAAGACCTAGATGAATGATATTTAGAAGAATCATGGTAGGACTTGGAATATGAAGAATTTAAATGATATTTAGAAGAATCATGATAAGACTTAGAAGATGAAGAATGTGAATGATATTTAGAAGAATCATGATAAGACTTAGAAGATGAAGAATTTAAATGAAATTTATAAGAATCTGAACAATATTTAGAAGAATCATGATAAGATTTAGAAGAATCATGATAAGACTTAGAAGATAAGGAATATTTGGAAAAGGGATATTATGATATGATATTGTGTATTATCCTAGCAAGAATGTCTAATTTCTTCCCCTTTTCCATCATTTTGGTCACAAGGTTGGCATCCGCATATCTATTGAAGTAACAACATTTTTCAAATTCAATAAGGAGGTTGAGTTCATCTATGCTCAAACGATGGTCCCTAAGAAGATATTCAAGATCCATGGTTCTAGAAGAAGAAAAATCAAGAATGGAAGAAGAGAAAGGATGAATAGAAGAAGGTAGACCATATGATAATAGGAGAAAAAAAATCAAGAAGACATGAAGAAGAGGAAGAATGTAAATGGGAGATTAGAAAGACATGGAAGATGAACAAGAAAGAAGACCAAGAGGAATTTTGGGAAATCCGATACCATTTGAGTTCATTTGAATGTTGAGCAACATGTAATAGTAGTTGTAACCAACATGGGAGAAAAGGTAATAGTTGATAGGATAACCCTAAGAAATATTGGTATCAAACTAGGATAGTAAAAGCATTCACTTGTCCAAAAGAGAAATGATAAGATAAAATATTGCAATAGGCATAAACCAACACTACCACAGAGGTGCTCACAAATTTGGGTGAATACCCTAGCACATATGGACTAGGAGGATGATTTACTCAAATTTTAATTAATTGAAATTGAATGTTGATGAAAGTGGATGGAAAAGATATTACTAAGACTCTCCAAGAATAATATAAAAGAATGCAAGGTATATCTTTCTCAACAAAGACAGTCTCTAACTCACTGACTCCAAACAAGGTCTATTGTGAAATCAATGATCACTAATTCAAGAGGTCAAAGAACAATATCCCAAGGTACAAATAGGCTTCTAAAAATAGGATAAATAGCTTAATTTGAACTAGATCAACCTACAGAGATTGAAAATAATAGGATAAAAAAGTAGTTTGATCGTAAAGTCTTGACTCAGAAACATAGATTTTGTTCATTTTAAATGCCCAACTAGGTGTATCAATAGATTTGTAATCATGAACCATGCACACAAGACAACATTCAGGGATTTGAAGCAAATGTCTTCAAAAAATCATCAAAGGACAAAGAAACCTTGCACATGAACAATAATAGTGTCATAGTATCAATATACTTCCTAGAACCACTATTGTGTATGTTTTCAAAATGTTTTCCAATCATGCACATACTCCTAGAAAAGAAAATTTGGTAGCACTATGGTTCTTAGTAATGTTCAACTCTACAGCTTTCATAATCTAGAGTGGGTGAAATCCAATCCCGATGCACTAGGGTTTTGACATATTTCAAGAATTTAATCAATTAGAGATATTGAGGAGATCTGATAGCCCAACAAAAGACTACACCCATAAGGATTTCCCCCACAAGGACATTTATATAATGGTTGCTACTACCACATCAAAAATGACTATTATCACTTGAGGTTTCGTCCATGTGGTTGACCCAATAAAAGGAATGTCCACTATGGTTTAACCCTCTCTAATCAATGAAGACTCACAAAGTTGTACCACATGAGGACTTGGTTTGGATTCAAGGGTTCCAAGTTTTTGATGTACCCAAAAGGGAAAAGAGCATACTCCTGTAGCCTCTTCACCTTACAAAAACATAGAAAACAAGATTCTTTTATATGCTAATTTGAAATCACTTCACCAACTATTTGAAAAATCCAACAACAAACATCACCAATCTCAAAAGAGAAAGGGCTAATGAATGTTGAGGACAAATCCAAGTGGAGTAGTGATATAATAAAAAATATCCTTCCCTACCTACAAGTGGATCCATCATTAAGAGGAGCTTCACATGTAAAGTGAACGAATGAATCTCAGTCTCTCAAGATCTTCTAAATAGTGTTCATAGGGCCTAATTACTATATGAAACATAGATGTTTGAAAGCAAATCTAGATCTAATTTTAGAGCACCAAATGAAGTGTGAATATATGAAAGCATATAAAAGCACTAAAGCCAAACACATGAGATGTTTATTTTAGTTCCAAATACAGATGTTATAGAGATCCATTAAAATACCTAGTAATCTTTGCAATGCATATTTTCTCTATTGTACCTTTCATTTACACTTGGACTCTCACTCACAATGAACAAAGCAACAAGCAAAACAAACAAACACAAGATATGCAATATATATCCAACTTATGCAAAACTAGGGTTAGATTTAAAAATCTAATTTTTAAAAGTGATAATAATCAACAAATAAACCAAATGATATCTCACATTATGCATTGATCCATTGTAAAAATTAAATGCAAGCTATCTATTAAATGTCATTTTTTAATTGATTTTTTACCTAGTCATAAAGATTGGACCTATATGATATGAATTCGGATCCAAAACCCTAAATGCAAAAAAGAGACCCATATAAAAAATTAGAAATATCTCCAAAAATGTTAGAATTTTGAAAATATCTTTTTATTTGTGCCCTAGGGAGCCATTTTTTCAAAACAAACCATTTTTTGTAAATTAAATTATAAAGCCCTAATGTGATCTCTAAAATCAAAACATAAAGAACCAACTTTGTTTAGAATTTAGAGAGCTTTCCAAAAATGTACAATTTTACAAAAAAAATTCTAATGTGCTCTTGAAAACAATTTTCATTAAAAATAAAGAAAAATTATAAAAAATAAATACTTTGGAAACATTTAAAAATTGGACTAAATCTTTTCTGATATGCTGCCACCTTGCAAAAAAAAATCAGATTAAAATACCTAGCCATTTGGGAGATATGATCAAATCTTTTAGATCTAGGGTTTTTTGTCTTGAAACAAATCTATACAAAGGGGTTAGATCTAAAAATGTCCAAAACTAGCAAGTAAATGTGGGTTGCCCCATGGTGGGCACAAAAATGTATACCTAAAATGTGAGCACACTTCTATGAGTCATTATATCCAAGATTGCTAAAAAATGAGGTCTTCAATGGTGGCTCATAGCTCTCTATTCATGGAGTGCAAGGGTTTGTAATGGAGGCCCTTAGTTAACCTAGTTTGTGCCTATGAAAGTACAACATGAAATTGTTAGTCTCAGAATGGTTTTGAAATTTGAGTGCCAACACACTTAACCACTTTCTACATTAAAGCTGAGTACACTATGTATGCCGAGTCAGAATTCCAATAAGTGTTGAATGATCTTCAGGTGCCGAGAAATTTTTAAGTGCCAATTGAAGATCAAGTGCTGAGTGACTACAAGTGTCAAGAATGATACAAGTGCTAAGTAATATTTAGCTGCTGAGTCATAGATGATGTCAAGCAGGATAGAATCACTATAGTAGTCAAGTGAGCTAGTTTCTTATATGTGTCGAGCATCAGGAATCAATAAGTGCCGAGTAACATAGAATGCATATATGAGTTTTAAAAGGCACAAACTCATATGTAAACCATTTTTATGGCTAACATATGATGAATCTTGAAGGATCTAAGTGATAAGATCAAATCTTTTGTATTTCCTATGCAATCTACATGCAACCAAAAAGAAAAATGGAGAAGGCATGCAACCAATAATAAAAGTGCAAGGAGTGAGCAGGAAATAAAGATTCAATATGGATCATAGATCCACATCTAACCCTAAGTATTTGAATGTCTTTAGAAAGAAGACAAAATCTCATTTTATTTGAGAAGGATGAAGGAATGAATGGGAAAATATAGTGGAGTTTAGAGTGAAGAGTAAAAAGACTCAGAGGAAAAGAACACCAATTAGATATTCAGTTGATTAGAACAAAGCAAGGAATATGAATAGATATCAGATTTCAAAAAATCAAGATCAGAGAAAGTAGATCAAGTGCCTGAATTTAGCAATCAAGGATTGTAAGCTATTAGGTTTATTATACCTAATACTTTCTAGCAATTGTATTAGAAAGGAAATCTTATGTTGATAGGTTAGCTTAACAGCTAGGTTGTAGATCCTTTGAAGAGGTGATTAAATCCTTTAACAGGGTAACTCTTCATGTAAAGTGCTTGTAATTCCTTTAACCAAGTCACTATTGACATAGTGTAAAGCCTTTAACAGGGCAAACCATCAGAAGTGGTTAAATATGATTGCTACAGTAATTTTGTGGGTATCATCCCCACCCCAGTTTTACCTTCTTATTCCTGGAGGGTTTCTGGGTCACCAAAATCTCAAGTGTTATGTGGTGATGCATGTTTGTTTTTCATGGTTGTTTGATATATTTACATGCATGCAATTTACTTTCAATTAAAAATTTTAATGGTTAAAGTGCAATACTTCTGATTCCCCCCCCCACAGAAGCATTCTTCCCATTTGAATATTCCAACAATTGGTATCAGAGCTAAGTTCTCTCAAAAAGAAGCCTAACAGCTTGTAGGAAAATATCTAAAGATGGAAGTTTTCAAACTTGGAAAGATCATTGAGAACCAGGTAATAGATGTGCATCTCGCTCTACACAAGGTAGAGGAAGCTAGAAAGGAATTAAGAAAATCCTTGAAAAGAAGAAAGGAGATATTCATAGCTGAAAATGATATAAAATACAAGGATATTGATACCACACAAGTGTTTTCCAATGGAGAAACTAAAGAGTTTGATGCAGAAATAGTAGAACTAATGGAGAAAAACAAAGTTCAAGCAGAAGAGATAAGATCTCTCAAGATGGAACATGAATCACAAGCCATAATGTTGTGTAAAATCACTAAACAAAAGAAAAGAGCAGTTGAGGATAGAGTCATGATGGAAGATGACAACAGGAATCTTGCAAATAGACTTGAGGAAAAATGTATTGAATTAACAAGGATCTCAAACATGCAGATGGATACACTTGCCCAACTAATGAACCTACATCATAAACTCAATATGAAAGATATTGAGATCTCTACTTTGAGGATGCAGAATGAATTGAATAGAGAAAAAGAGATAGCAGAGAATCTCAACAAGTCAAGTGAAGCCATCAAGTACTTTGAATAGTTGTTGAAATTCCCAAGATTAGCCCATGATACATCAAGACTTGGATATAATAGCACTAAAGTTGGGGAATCATCAAAGAGTGTTGACCAAAGAAGTGACAAAGGTAAGGATTCTAAACCCATTTGTCATTACTGTAATAAAAAGGGGCATACTGCTAATGTGTACAGGAGTAGAAGAATTAATCAGCCAAATACACCCAAGGGCAAGGGTTAATGTCACAAGTGCAACATGCAAGGACATATGACACAAGATTGTAGGACTAAAGTCACAAGGACAGAAAGATTTGATGGACATTTCCATAATTGCAAAAAGTATGGACATAGAGCCTTTGAATGTAGATCAAAGCCTATGTGGACATCAAATCAACTAGAAAAAACAAAAGGCAATGGAAATCACTACTGTTGGGATTACAACACTAGGTATAACTGTCATTACTATCAGGAATATGGACATGTTCCTAAAAATTGCATAAGGACACATTTTAGAGGAAACTATAGCAGATGGTTGAGTCAAACCACATGTTTCAGTTACTTGAAGATTGGTCATATCAGTAGGAATTTCCCAACAAGGTCCAATGCACCAAGTTATGAGTTCAACAAAGGGAAGGCAAAGGTAGGCATTGAACACATAAGAGAAGAGATGAATAAGACATGGAAGAAGAAAAATGAGTGGAGCACATCAAGTGAAGGGATCACTTCACCCAATGGGTCAAGTGATCACACTTCATCAAACTAAGCATGAGAAGGGTGTATGGAACTGATATACAAAGTTATATCATACATCAGTCCCAAGACAAAGAAGTATTGGAAAGACGAAATCAGCATAAGTAGAGATGCCAAGTCATAATATCAAGATTCTTACAAAATTGCCAAGTTGTCCTCAGATGCCGAGTAAAGACCCAATGTATGTCAAGTTGCTAATAGTGATCAAGTTGATGGTTGATGCTGAGTTGAGAAATGTCAATTGATGCCGAGTCATGTTGAAACCTTCAAGTGTCGAGTTTACAACTGCACAAGCATTAAGCATTTAATGTTATGTTTTGAAGGGTATAAGGTCAATTTTTGATCATTTCTCGCCATTCAAATGCAGAGAAAAGATGAGAAGAGTGCAGGAGAGATCAAAGAATTGCATCGAAGCAATTTTGCACAGATTTCAATAGTGATTCAACATAGAATACGTCGATCAAATGTATTAATTGAGTGTCGAGCTACACAATGTTAAAAGTTTTTAATCTTTAAAACCTTGGATCAAAATAATGGCTTCTAGTTCTAAGAACCCCAAGGAAAAAGAAGGTCATGAGGTTCAGCTAGTTAGTAATGAGGTTAAACAACCCAAATTTAGGCCAATTCCAAAAGTCGCCTATAGAAATGACCCTGTTGGCACATTATCCATTTTTCCATCCAAAGTATTCATGGTTCAAGATGTAAAAAAGTGTTATAAATGCAAAATTGGCACCATAGGTAATCTTGAAATATTCCAAGCCTATGACAGACTATGTGAGAATAGGATTGTAAAGGATGAATTCCAGATAGTCGAGAGAAAGGGTTTGACCAATGCCCTAGTTTACCCTATAGGATTCAAAAATGAATGGATACAAATTTTTTTAAGAAGAATTCAAAATGGATGCTTTTGGCTAGAAAAAGGTCTAATAAAGATTATAAAAAGGATAGTATATAGGGTTACTGGTTTTCCAACCCTAGATCAGAATAAGACCCTACGCAGTGATTCCAAAGAGATCATTGAAAAGAATACATGAGCAAAATGGAATAAGAGGGGTATGAATATTGATACTATCACTAATCCTCTTCTAAATTTTTCTATGAGCATAATATCTCACAAATTCTATCAATCCAAAAGATTGAATAGTGTGCCATGCATAGTTGTTGATGTGGCCTACAAATTGGTAAAGAGAGATCACACATGATCTGTCAGAACTTTTGCTGCAGCAAATAAATGAAAACCTAGGAGCAATAAGGAGAACAAAAGGTGCTCAATCCAAATTTGGTTCAGTTCTTATGTGTATATTCTTCTATATAATGGAAGAGTTTCCTTCTATAGGAAACGTAAATTGGAATTCTAAAAAAACTATAATTAAACAAATTAATGAGTTTATTGATCAGATGGGTGACAACTTTGAAGCCCATATGACAAGCTATTTTGAGGATTTCAAGAAATCCATGAAGCAAAGGGTAAGAATACTAGTTTCCTTAGTGGAAAGACATATTAATGATATATGCTTCTTAGTTGATATTGATTTCACCTATATCCAAGCAGAAATTCCAAGGGTGAGATGGCTAAGGCCATTTGGTTATGAACTAGATGTGGATGAAGCATCAGTAGTAATCACTGCATTGCTTGCAGAAGAAATAGATAATTCTACCAAGCCTGTTGGCACATATGATGTTGTTAAATCTAAAGTTGTAACAGAATTAAAGACTGCCTCCATAATGAAGAAGAAAGATAAATTGGTGAAGAAAATTAAGAAGAAATTTGCTGAAGGAATTGAGGTTGAAGTAGAAGAAGAAGATGATGATGATGATAATGATGAGGATGAACAAGGGCAAGGCCAAATGGAATTGACTCAAGGCCTAGGTGAAGATAAGGAGGAAGGTGTTGAGGAAGAAGAATTTGATGAAGAACCAACCCAAGCTGAGCCAAAGAAAAGAAAGATAACAGTACAGCCTCCAGCCCAGCCCAAAACAAAGAAGGGTGCTAAGCCAACTCAAGCCAAGCCATAGATACCAATCACAAGGGCTACCACAAGGGCATCCTCACAAAAGGCCAAGGAAAAAATCAAAGAGAAGAAGAACTCTATTGAATAGATCGGTGAAGTGCCAAGAAAAAGAAGAAAATATGTAACACAATTGGATTCTGATGAGGAGGAGAGAACAAAGTCAGAAGATATTAGCCAATTCAGAGTGGTAAGTCATCCTCCTAAATCAGCCTTAGATAAAATTTGTGAAAATATTAAGAATGCAAATTTTACTGATTTTAAAAGCATTGATTTCAACAAGCTAAGTAAAGAAGAGAAAAACAAAATAGAGGAATCAGTAAATCCCATGATGGCCGAATTCAAGTATACACCTCTAGAGCTAGACAATACCATGCCTAGAGAATTATATGAGATAATTGAAAACAAATGGCATTATTGTTTGAAAATTGAAAAGGAGATAAGAGAATCTACCTTAGCATAGGTGATGCTTGACCTAACAAGAGGTCAAATAACAAAGGCTAATAAGAAATATAGTGGCAATTTCACACCAAAGTATAGAGCCTTTGATATCTTACAAAACAAGATTGAAGATGTTGTCAGTAAGTCAAAAAAAATATGGAAGTTGATATATGGTTTGATTACTATCAAGGTTGGAGAAGAAGATCCCCTTGAGGGACAAAACACAAAACATGAAGAGCCTAGTGAGAAAGAAGAGGAAGAAGTAAAGGATATAGAAAAAGAAGAAGAAGAGAAGAAGGAAGAAGAAAAGAAAGATGGAGAGGAGCAAGAAAAGGGTGAGGAGGAGGAGACACAAAAACAAGATGAAACGGCAATAGCTGAGCAGGAGTAGCAATAAGACCAGAGTGTGCAAGACACTAAATTTCCACCTTCTAGCCCTCCTCATGTACCCATCACACCTGTAGACACTATAATGATACATGATGTTCTTGACACTTCTACTCAGAACATCAATCCTTTAACTATAGAGGATCTCAAAATAATCCTTGAATAATCCACATAGCAAGCAAAATTATGTATAGATCTAGTATTGGTCAGTGTGGATGAATTACAAAAGTTAGTAGAAGAAATAGTTAAAGATAATATGAATCCACAAGAACCACCTTCCATCATCTCTACAACTACTAGTGGTCAGCTTCAAATGTAAATAGTTGTTTCATCAGGAATAGTTGACACCATAGTACAGAAGCAGAGTGCAGCAAGAGACAAAGAAATAGAACAAATAAGATAGACTATTACATCTAATCCTACAACACAAACACAAGGTGCACTTTCTCACATTTATATAATTGAACAAGGTAGTAGATAGAAGGAGAAGGAAGCAGAGGAAACCCCTAAAGAGCAAGAGGCAATACAAACATTGATAAATTTGCCTATCTCGGGAACTCCTTCGAAATAGCCAAGCAATGATGCAATGCCACTGCAAATGTCAGCACTAGGAACAAGTACTACAAAATTTGCAAGGGTGCTTCACTATGGAGACCTTGAATTAGATGAGGAGATAGTTATACCTAGTTATGACTCAAAAAAAAAAGTATTGATCAAATAATTGAGGTGCAGGAAGCATTGAATAGAAGAAAGAGGTAGGAGATACTCAGGAAGGAGTATAAATAAAAGAAAACATTACATGAGATTAAGGACATCTTTATGGATGCCTTTAGTTTGCAGTCACCAGATGAGTCAAAGCATATAATAGAACAATTATCAGATATTGTTGACCAGGTGACAAATGAAGACCAAGAAACCAATGTAAAACTTATGGAATGGTCTGAAAGGAAATTCCAAGGGAAAGTAAATGAGAAAATATCTAATGAAATTGCACTTTCCAAGGTTGAATTGGCAAAGATTCTTGACAAATTGAAAAAGGTACTTGAGAATATATTCTCATTGTATAAAAATCTGTGTGACTTTTCATACTTCACATAGGAGACAAGCCAAAGAATAATGAGCTCGGAGGGAATATGAAGATTTCAAGTATGCAACTACCAAAAGATCCAACTCAAAGTGAGAAGCATTGTAATCAAATGCTTCACACCCAAAAAGAAGTAGCTGTGTTGATAGCAGAAGAGGCCACCATCAAGGCCAAATTGATATAGCTCCAATCCTCCATTACCCCACATTTGGAAGTACTCCATAAAGAATAGGTCTATTCTGAAAACTATTCTCAAGAAAGATCCTAATCTTTCTACTTTAGATGGACTTTTTCACCTTTCTCTAGAGACTGCCATCTAGCACAAGTCATTGGAAATTATTTTGCATAATTGGGATGTAGCTCTCAAGATGATTATGGAGGTAAATAGTTCATTTTTGGAAAAATATGGTCTTAACCCTTAGAACTCTTTGACATAAGTGTCAAAAAGGGGGAGATATTATAAACAGAATGGGGGAGACAAGATAAAAGGGGGAGCATGAGACATATACAGCACAAAATTTTGGTTACCAAGATAGCACAAATAATGGCACAATCAACTCAGGGGGAGTTACAAGGGAGTTACAATAATTTTGAGGTATATATTGTAAGTTAGAAAATTTTGACCAAGTTTAAAAAAAAAAAAAAAAAAAACCTTTGTATATATACTGAGCAGATTAGTGAATGTACTCATAAGATCAGATGAATAATGCTTAGTTAAGTTTTTTTGACACTCATGTCAAAGGGGGATATTGTTAGTCTCAGAATGGTTTTGACATTTGAGTGCCAACACACTTAACCACTTTCTACATTAAAGTCGAGTACACTATGTATGCTAAGTCAAAATTCCAATAGGTGTTGAACGATCTTTAGGTGCTGAGAAATCTTTAAGTGCTGAGTGAAGATCAAGTGCTGAGTGACTACAAGTGTCAAGCATGATGCAAGTGCTGAGTAATATTTAGGTGCCAAGTCATAGATGATGTCGAGTAGGATAGAATCAGTATAGCAGCCGAGTGAGCTAGTTTCTTATATGTGCTGAGCATCAGAAATCAGTAAGTGCCGAGTAACACAAAATGCATATATGAGTTTAAAAAGGCACAAACTCATATGTAAACCATTTTAATGGCTGACATATGATGAATCTCGAAGGATCTAAGTGATAAGATCAAATCTTTTGTATTTCCTATGCAATCTACATGTAGCCAATAAGAAAAATGGAGAAGGCATGCAACCAATAACAAAAGTGCAAGGAATGAGTGAGAAATAAAGATTCAATATGGATCATAGATCCACATCTAACCCTAAGTCTTCGAATGTCTTTATAAGGAAGAAGAAATCTCATTTTATTTGAGAAGGATGAAGGAATGAATGGGAAAAATATAGTGGAGTTTAGAGTTCAGAGTAAAAAGACTCAAAGGAAAAGAGTAGCAATTAGATATTCAATTGATTAGAACAAAGCAATGAATATGAATAGATTTCAGATTTCAGAGAATCAAGATCAGAGAAAGTAGATCAACTACCTGAATTCAACAATCAAGGATTGTAAGCTATTAGGTTTATTATACCTAATACTTTCTAGCAATTGTATTAGAAAGGAAATCCTATCTTGATAGGTTAGCTTAACAGCTAGGTTGTAGATCCTTTGAAGAGGTGATTAAATCCTTTAACAGGGTGACACTTCATGTAAAGTGCTTGTAAATCCTTTAACCAGGTCACTATTGACACAGTGTAAAGCCTTTAACAGGGCAGACCATCAGAAGTGGTTAAATATTATTGTTGCAGTAATTTTGTCGATATCATCCCCACCCCAGTTTTACCTTCTTATTCCTAGAGGGTTTCTGGGTCACCAAAATCTCAAGTGTTATGTGGTGATGCATGTTTGTTTTTCATGGTTGTTTGATATATTTACATACATGCAATTTAATTTCAATTAAAAATTTTAATGGTTTAAGTGCAATACTTCTGAGTCATCCCCCCCCCCCCCTTAGAAGCATTCTTCCCATTTGAATATTCCAACAGAAATAAGAGATTCAAAGATAAAAATATGAATGCAAATGAAAACAAATCTAAATGATAACAATGCAAAGCAATGCAAGAAATAAAATTTAATCTATGAAAGGAAATAACAATGCAATATTAATCTATGAAAATAAATATGGATCTAAGCTAATATGAAAATACAAATATGGATCATGATGGAAGCCATGGATGCATGAGAGAAGAAGACAAGAAGATAAACGTTCTTCCCAAAAAGCTTTAGTATTTAAACTCTTTCAAAAATCACTCTCTCCAAACCTGTAGCATAATAATGGATGTCAAAAATGAGGAGAGGGCTCTCCCTTATAAAAAAAAATGTGGAAGTGGGAAGCTTCTCACAACCAATATGAGATAATAGAGTTTGATCCATGTGAGACAAAATTCCACCAATGAGAAAAGATGAGAAGAATTAAATAAGGGAAGGCAAAAAGAATTTATTTAATTTTTATTTATTGCATTTCTTTTTTCATGTGAGATTTATTTAATTAAAAAGGAGCAAGTTATTTTAATTAAATAGGAAATATTTAATTAAATTAAAAGAGGAGTTTTTCTCTCAATTAATTAAATGTGGATGAATTTAATTAAAAGAGAGGCTTTCTTTTAATGAAATAGGGACTTATTTTATTTAATTAAAAGGGAGATTTTCTTTTACTTAAACAAGACTTAGGATAAATGTGTACTGCCTACCCCTAGTTTGCATTTTTATTATCATTGTCGAACTCTTTTAGGCCAGTTTTATGCTTAACTATTAATAGTATTGTTTTGAGATTATCAAATATTATTTTACATTCAGTTGATTATATGATGAGATTATTTGATACTCTATACTTCATGTATGCATGATGATTATTACAGTGTTTTTAGTTTTTGATGATGAGTAATTAGATGGATTATTATTTGTCTTCTTATGGATACTTACCCTATACTGCATGTGTATGGTGTGCATGTATATTTTCTTTGTGTATGGTGTTTCTGATGTGGTTAAGGAAGGGAGTTGTAGTCACCAACTAGTTAGAATCTACATGATGCACCACTTTCTACCATTTCCTATTTAGTACATGCGTGGATTTTATGTAGGTTGTTGGTATTTAGTATCGACTTCCCTGAATTGCCAGGATGAGCATAACTTATCACATTATCTCAATGGTGAGAGAGGGGAGATAAATTCTTAAGTCAAAATCCTAAACCTTTAAGCCATTTGTCTTAAAAAATTAGGACAAGTATCTAAGTTTTTTACCTTTTGAATGCGTCGGATAACGTTAATTTATGATTATAACCCTTTAGTTTGATTTTGTATGTGTTTTGCTATGATGGGTTTTCGTATTTTATTTTATGAGTCTTTGGTGGAATTTTCTATTAATTTAATTTAATTAAAAGATAAAATGAATGATTTAATTTAATGGAAAATTATTAATATATTTTAATATTTAATTATATTTAATTAAATGGGAAATTAATTTAAATAAAAAGAATTAAATTTGAAGATAAAAGTTATAAGAATAAATTTAGAACATGATAATATTTATTTAATTTAATTATATATATATATATATATATATATATATATATATATATATATATTTAGAGTCATTTTTAAATAAATGCTAAATACTATTATTATTTTAGTTAATAAATTTTTTATCAATTAACATTTCAAAAATAAATTAAAGCATGAAAAGATATTAAATTATTAAGAGTTTTAAAATTGCATAAAGTATGCATGTGATTAAAATATAACAAATTAAATTAAAAAGTGAAGAGATATTAATTTATTAAAAGTTTAATGGTTGCATGATGCATGCATGAGATTAAATTTAATAAATTAATTAAAAAGAAGTCAAGTAAAAATTAAATAAAGTTATTTTAATAATTCAATAAACATGCATGGGAATAGAAAGAGAAAAATAAAGAAAAGTTAATAAAGAGTTTAAGTCCGGTGAATAGAGTGTCCTCTTGCATGATTGCACAGTTAGTGCCCTAATTTTAGGAGAGAACTCCTTATCACCAATTGAGGGTTCATTTTTTGGAAGATAGAAGTTTTGGGAAAGGACCACAAATTTTGGAAGGGGACAAAATTTTAGAAAAGAGAAGGCTTTGGGAGGAGGAATTTCTCTACAATTGTCTTCAGTGTAGAGATTAGCATTAGAGTCCATGTAGACTTGTGATTATTTCCATAGATTATTTATGCTATTTATTTTTTTGTCTACTTCATAACTGTGGATTGTAAATCCAAATTTCTCTATGATGAACTGTGAATATTTCAATATTTTAAATTACTGAATGCATGTTAATAATATCATGTGTTCGTCGGGATTTAAGATATATTAAAGGAAACCTCTTTCTATAAGTTTGGAGTCTCTCAATTTTATTTGGGAAGGGTTTTAAATAATATTGAAATTTAATATTGAAAAAAAAAATTGAATGCTCCGTTGGAATCTTCCAATCAAAGTATGGGTGGGAATTATGTCTAAAAAAATTATTTATAAAATATATATATAATAACAAATATGTTTTATAGGAAAAAGGAAATTATTTTATATTAATTCTATATTTATAAAATGTTATAAAATAAAATAAATTATGATGTTCTTTTAAAACAACTTTTTAATTAAAAATAATAATAAATGGGGAGGTGGGATTGTGACATCCCCACCCCCCTCTTACCTCCTTGTGGCAATTATTGTTGCACCGACTGTAATACAGACTGTGACAGTAGTAGCAGTACTTCGTACTGCTACTGCAACCACAGTTGGCTTGCAGTCGATAGCCATTACAAGAGGTCGCACGAAACTCTTGGCCAACGAGCATAAATCGTAATTGATATTTAAAAAAAATAAAAATTATTTTATTAATAATTTTTAAATAAAATTTATTAATAATTTATTAATAGTTATTAATTAATTAATTAATATTTATTTAATTAATCTAATAATTAATAAATATTATTAATGAATTTAATTAAATATAATTTAATTAAGTTTAATTAATAATTGAAGTTAATTAATGGAGTTTAAAATTTATTTAATTGTTATTGCTAATAATATTGATTTTAATAAAGTCTAGATTATTTTATTTTAAAAAAAATTAACAAGTATTATTTAATATTTTAAATAAATAAATTACTCATGGAATATTTTAGGAAATTGACTTAAAATCAAAATAGGGATAATTGTGTAATTACTTACAATATAAGAATGGGTTAATGGTAGGGGTAAACGATGAATCATATCTATTTGGAATATATATTAAATTGGAAATTGAAACCTTATTATTTAAATCAACTGTGTAATTTCAAATCAAACCAAACAGTGAGACTATGATGTTTTCTATGTATTGTCTATGCTTTGGGGTTTTGGGGGTTGACTAGAGTGTTGACCAATTCTAAGATGTCTACTAGAGGCTTGGTAAGTTCTATGAGTGTGATAGTATGCTGACTTGATCTTGATTATTATTACTTAACCATGGTAATGTGATGGTGTGCTCTATGATGAGTGTTTTTATATTATTGGTTACTGTTTCTAGTGTCTTTGTGGGATATCAAGATTTATGCTATGAGATATTTGACTTAACTATTTTGAGTCTTCAATTAGTATTTTTGGTATGATTTCTAGTTTCTCATAGAGAAATGATGTGTTATTATGATTTATTTTTTGATGCTTTCTAGTCTCTTGTATAGGACTGAGGTGATTTTACTATGATCCTTTGATTTGTGATTTCATGAGCCTAGGGTAAGTTATCTATATGTAATGTCGAGAAGTGGCTTGCAATGGGGGCCACAGCCCTAAGTGGTTCCTAGGGTAACCCATTTTAAGTTGTTTAATAAGTAAAATCACTACACTAAATGGGATTAAAATTAACTTAATAAGAGTCTTTGTATGTTCTCTCCCATGCCTTGAGTGCTAGTGCGACTAGGATGGGAGTGTAGAGAATGCTTGGTTACAACCTTGCATTTGTAGTATGTCTTGTCAGTATGAGAGGATACTAGTGGCTGCACAGGGATCACTAGGGCGCCAAGGTCTTAAGAGACTACCAGGGTAACTCTAGCATGATTGGTATGATGAAACTTGCCCACTTACATAGTAGGTTTCCTATGTGTCTTTGTGTGCCTCTAGGAATTAGATGTCAACTTATCTTAGAACCTTTGAGATAGAATACTTTTAGGACCTAGACTTAGAGAGTATCTTTTGATATTTGATTTGATATCCTATTTGGGACTTGAGACTATCTCCTTAGCATGGTGGAAGTGGGCCATTTAGGTTCCACATGGTTGAGTGGTAGTGCTTTTTACTCTTACCATTGAGATCTATCTGTAATCATTATGGCTAGAGCTTCTTTGTCTACATTTCCTTTCATTCTATCTTTGCATCATTATGATGGAGGGTTATATCTTATGATGGATGTTTATATATTTTATGATGGATGGTTTCATTTATTGTACTATACTTTGTATCATGGATCTAAGGAGGAGGATGTATTTCTATTTCTACATATGTATGTTCTTTTAGCCTTTCATACCCTATGACATGTATAGTGGATGGTTGAGCATTTTGAATTATATTGCCAAGTGGCATTTGAAACAAATGTGTATTATTTAAATTGACATTGGAACTTCAATTATTCTTTCATGTGGATGTGGTAATTATATAGACTTTGTATTAATTAAATTTAAACGTGATTCAACATCGTGGGATCCTTAAGGAATGTAACCTATTACGTATGCTTATAGATGATTGTATGTTGTTGCTTCTGCTACTTTATGTTTGATGTGTATGTTATTCTTCTTGTTTAAAAAAAAATGTTTGGCAAACTTAGTAAAACTTTAGGTTAATTCTTTTAGATCCCTTGGCAGGGTGTTACATCTAGTATTAGAGCTCAAATTTCTACATTGGGAGCTCTGGGTATATTGGAATGCCAATAGTTGTTAACTAGTTGAACAAAAATGAAAAATTTAAATTTTTAAGTATATCCTTTTCAAATTGAAACTTGAACTAGTTGAACTAAAATAGAACTTAAACTTTTAGTCATATAGTTTTCCTACTTCAACACTTATACATCATAACTAGAATTATACGTAAACCTAAATATAGGCAAACTAAAAATTGAACTTATACTATTTTTAAAACATGTGTCTTTATATATATGCTTTATAGTGGTATGTTTTATGGTTATTACAGCATCTTGTATCTTGTTGTAGGATGGTATTTGGGATGCGATCTTCAGTCAGAGGTCATAGCCTAGGCCATGGTAGAGGTTGTGGACAAGGTAGAAACATCAGTGTACATGAGTCAATTCATGAAGGCCTTAATCAAGAAGAGGGTAGGGAAGAGCATGTCGGTGAGCAATAGGAAGAGAACCATAGAGAGTAGTAGGCCAACTCAGAGGAAGTTGAGTTGAGGCAAATGATGAAAACTATCATTTATTACCTACCTCCTCTTCAAGGTGTTGGTCAGGATGAAGCTCATTATGCAAGACATGAGCATAGACCTAGGTCTAGGAGCCCTAAGAGGGACTCACATAGATCCATAGTAGTTGCTTAGATGAAGGACCTTCAAAGGTCCAAGGTCAAACCCTTTAATGGGTTAGGTTCAAGATATGTAGCTGAGCAATGGCTTATTGTTCTTGATAGGGTTTTCACTATGCATGACTTTGATAGTAATGTCAAAGCAAGATTTTCTAGTACCAACCTAGAAAAATTTGGAGCCACTTGGTGGACTATTGAAGAGAAGAAGTTGGGCATAGACATGAACAATGTCACATGGGAGTTATTCTTGGAAAACTTTCATGAGCAATTCCTACCGAAGGAATGGAAGCAACATAAAGTAGATGAGTTCCACAACCCGAGATAGTTCACTATGACCGTAGTAGAGTATGAGTGCAAGTTCTATGAGCTCATGCCCTTCTTGGGAATTAGCGACAACCTAGCATAGTTGGCACAACATTTCATCAAAGGCTTGAACAACTATCTAGTTGGAGGTGTTAATGTGTTTGAACCTAAAACCCTCAAAGATGCAGCACATCAAGCTGTCCTTATAGAGTAGAGTGTTAACCTAGGTCATGGGGGTTTTGTGGGAGCACCTTCAACATCAGGATCAAAGGGCAATCAGGGAGTAGGTGGTAATAGGAAGCCTCCTAGGGGTAATCAGTAGCAGGAAGGAACTTATCCTCCAACAAAGAGTGGTGGCAGTGGCTCCAATGCTAGGAACTATCACAATGCTCAACATAATAAGCACAACTAGTATGATTGGCCATCTCAGAGTGTTTAGTCTTATTGTAGTCGGGGTAGTGTTCAATAGTCTAGTGCACCTAGGGTGTAGAGGAGTTTTGATGGAGAGTGTCTCACAAGTAGACAACGTGGACACAAGGCATACCATTGCCTTCAAGGGAAAACATAGTTCTTAGGCCAGAGACCCACAACTTCAGAACCTACAGTTGGAGACATGGATAGATCCAAGAGAGTGTTCTCAGTGAAGCAATATCGTCCTATAGGGGGAAAGGGTCTAATGGGACCTAAAAAGTGAGTTCTTTAGATTTTACCATTCTTGTAGGC
The DNA here is from genome assembly GCA_028749045.1 of Cupressus sempervirens. NCBI lineage: Eukaryota > Viridiplantae > Streptophyta > Pinopsida > Cupressales > Cupressaceae > Cupressus > Cupressus sempervirens. The sequence goes on along the minus strand of CM053785.1, from coordinate 508,895,308 downwards.
TTCTAGGAGTAAGCCTAAGTCTTGGGGGGGTGGATGTAGTGCCTGCCCCTAGCTCACATTTTTGTTATCATTGTGGAACTCTTTTAAGCCAATTTTATTCTTAATTCTTAATAGTATTATTTTGAGATTATCAAATATTGTTTTACATTTAGTTGATTATATGATAAGATTACTTGATACCCTATAATTCATGTATGCATGATGATTATTATAGTGTTTTTAGTTATTGACGATGAGTAGTTAGATGGATTATTATGTGTCTTCTTATGGATACTTACCCCATACTACATGCGTATGGTGTGTGTGTATGTTTTCTTTATGTATGGAATTTCTGATGTGGATAAGGAAGGGAGTTGTAGTCACATGCTAGTCAGGATTTACACGATGCACCACTTCCTGCCATTGCCTATTTAGATTAGAATATTGTGTTTGTACATGTGTGAATTTTATGGAAGTTGCAAGTACTAGGTATCGACTTCCCTAAATTGCCAAGATGAGTGTACCCTATCGGGTTATCTCAATGGTAAGAGAGGGGAGATAGATTCTTAAGTCCAAATCCTAAACTTTTAAGCCATTTTTCCTAGAAAATCAGGACAAGTATTTGAGTTGTTTATCTTTCGAATGTGTTGGATGACATTAATTCCTGATTATAACCCTGTAGTTTGGTTTTTGTATGTGTTTTGCTATGATGGGTTTTCATATTTTATTTTATGAGTCTTTAGTGGAATTTTATATTAATTAGGTTTAATTAAAAGATTAAATTAATGATTAAATTTAATGGAATATTATTAAGATATTTTAATATTTAATTATATTTAATTAATTGAGAAAGTAATTTAAATAAAAAGAATTAAATTTGAAGATAAAAGTTATAAGAATAAATTTAGAATGTGATAATATTTACTTAATTTAATAATAATATATATTTAGTGCTCATTTTTAAATAAATGCTAAATACTATTATTATTTTAGTTAATAAATATTTGATCAATTAATGTTTCAAAATTAAATTAAAGCATGAAAAGATATTAAATTATTAAGAGTTTTAAAATTGCATAAAATATGCATGTGATTATAATATAACAAATTAAATTAAAAAGTGAAAAGATGTGAATTTATTAAAAGTTTCATGGTTGCATGATGTGTGCATGAGATTAAATTTAATAAATTAATTAAAAAGAAGTCAAGTAAAAATTAAATAAAGTTATTTTAATAATTCAATAAATGTGCATGGGAATAGAAAGAGAAAAATAAAGAAAAGTTAATAAAGAGTTTAAGTCTGGTGAGCAGAGAGTCCTCTTGGGTGTTGGCACAATTAGCAATTAGTGCTCCGATTTTAAGAGAGAACTCCTTATCACCAATTAAGGGTTCATTTTTTGGGAGACTGAAGTTTTGGGAAAGCATTGCAAATTTTGGAAGGGGAAAGAATTTTGAAAAAGAGAAGGCTTTGGGAGTAGGAAGTTCCCTACAATCATCTTGAGCATAGCAATTAGCATCAGAGTCCAAGTAGACTTGTGATTATTCACACAAATTATTTACCCTATTTCTTTTCCTATCTTCTTCGTGACTATGGATTGTAAATCTGAATTTCTCTATGATGAATTGTGAATATTTCAATATTGTAAATTACTAAATGCATGTTAATATCTTCATGTGTTCGAGGGGATTTAGAATATAGTAAAGGAAATCTCGTTCTGTAGGTTTGGAATCTCAATTTTATTTAGGAAGGGTTTTAAATAATATAGAAATCTTATATTGGGAAAAAAAATTGAATGCTTTGTTAGAATCTTCCTATCAGAGTACAGGTGTGAACTATGTTAAAGATAATTATATATATATATATATATATATATATATATATATATATATATATATATATAACAACAAATATGTTTTATAGGAAAAGTAGAAATTGTTTTATATCAATTTTATATTTATAAAATGTAATAAAATAAAATAAATTGTGATGTTCTTTTAAAACAACTTTTAAATTTTTTTAAAAATAATAATAAATGGGGAGGCGAGACCATGACAGCCCCCCCCCCCCCGCCCCCCCCCCCCCCCACTCTTACCTCCTTGTGGAAATTATTGCTACACTAGCCACAGTACAGACTGTGACAGTAGCTGGCCTATGGTTGAGAACTATTAAAAGAGTCTACACGACACTCTCGGCTAGCAGGCCTAAATCGCAATTGATATTTGTTTTTAAAAAATATATATGTTATTTAATATTATTTTTTAAAATAATTTTATTATGAAAATTTATTAATAATTTATTAATATTAATTAATTAATTAATTAATAGGTTACTTACATATGTATATTCCTTATTTAATAATTAATAAATATTATTAAATAAGGATTGTTTTTATTAAATAGTTTTATTTATTAATTATTAATTACTAATTTTATGGGTAATTTGTAATGATAATTATTAATTAGTTTAATTAAGTTTAATTAATAATTGAAGTTAATTAATAGAGTTAAAAATTTATTTAATTGTTATTGCTAATAATACTAATTTTAATAAAGTCTAGATTATTTTATTTTAAAAAATCAACAAGTATTATTTATTATTTTAAATAAATAAATTACTCTTGGAACATTTTAAGCAATTGACTTTAAATCAAAATAGGGGTAACTATGTAATTACTTACAATATAAGAATGGGTTAATGGTAGGGGTAAATGATGAATCATATCTATTTGGAACATATATAAATTTGGAAATTGAAACCATATTGTTTCACTCAATTATGTATTTTCAAATCAAACCAAACTGTGAGACTATGATGTTTTCTATGTACTGCCTATGCTTTGGGGTTTTGGGGGTTGATTAGAGTGTTGACCAATTCTAGGATGTCTACCACAGGCTTGGGAAGTTCTATGAGTGTGATAGTATGTTGACTCAATCTTGATTATTGTTACTTAACCATGGTAATGCGATGGTATCCTCTATGATGATTGTGTTTATATTATTGGTTACTATTTCCAGCGTCTTTGTGGGATAGCGAGATTTATGCTATGAGATATTTGACTTAACTATTTTGAGTCTTCGATTAGTATTTTTGGGATGATTTCTAGTTGCTCGTAGAGAACTGATGTGTTATTATGATTTATCTTTTGATGCTTTCCAGTCACTTCTATAGGGCTGAGGTGATTTTACTATGATCCTTTGATTTGTGATTTCATGAGCCTAGGGTAGGTTATCTATATGTAATGTCGGGAAGTGGCTTGCAATGGGGGCTAGGGCCCTAAGTGGTTCCTAGGGTAACCCATTGTAAGTTGTTTAATAAGTGAAATCACTACACTAAATGGGATTAAAATGAACCTAATAAGAGTCTTTGTATGTTTTGACCCAAGCCTCGAGTGCTAGTATAGACTTGGATGGGAGTAGAGAGAATGCTTGGTTGTTACCTTGCATCCCTAGTATGCCTTGTCAGTACGAGAGGATACTAGTGGTAGCATAGGGATCACTAGGTGGCCATGGTCTTGAGAGATTGCTAGGGTAACTCTAGCATGATTTGTGTGATGACACTTGCCCACTTGCATAGTAGGTTTCCTACGTGTCTTTGTGTGCCTCTGGAAAATAGATGTCAACCTATCTTAGAACCTTTGAGATACAATACTTTTAGGATCTCCTGGACTTAGAGAGCATCTTTTCATATTTGGTTTGATATCCTATTTGAGACTTGAGACTATCTCCTCAGTGTGGTGGTAGTGGGCCATTTAGGTTCCACGTGGTTGGGTGGTAGTGCTTTTTACTCTTACCATTGAGATCCATCCATAATCACCATGGCTGGAGCTTCTTTGTCTACATTTCCTTTAATTTTATCTTTGTATCATTATGATGGATGGTTATATCTTATGATGGATGTTTTTATCTTTTATGATGGATGGTTTCATTTATTGTGCTATACTTTGTATCATGGATCCCAGGAGGAGGATGTATTTCTATTTCTACATATGTATATTCTTTTAGCCTTTCATACCCTATGACATGCATAGTGGATGATTGAGCATTCTGAATTTTATTGCCAAGTGGCATTCAGAACAAATGTGTATTATTTAAATGGACATAGGAACTTTAATTATTCTTTCATGTGGACGTGGTAATTATATAGACTTTTTATTAATTAAATTTAAATGTGATTCAACATCATGGGATCCTTAAGGAATGTAACCTATTACGTATGCTTATAGATGATTGTATGTTGTTTCTTCTGCTACTTTATGTTTGATGTGTATGTTATTCTCATTGTTTAAAAAAAATGTTTGGCAAACTTAGTAAAACTTTAGGTTAATTCTTTTGGATCCCTTGGCGGGGCGTTACAAAATGATCAACCTTAGAAAAATAAATAATTGAATTTGATGAAGGAAATTAATTTAAATTTATTTAATAAAATATTACAAACCATTAACTCAGGAAATTTAATAAATTGATAAATTGAATAATGGGGACCCATACTCTAGGAAACCATTTTAGAGTGCATACAGGAGCAACACATCAAACTTATTGTAAGGCTTACAATTTTGGACAATCACACTAATCGGTAGATGTGAGTGGGAAATGTGAGCCTCTATGATTCACACACACTTGAACATGATCCTTATATGGAGAATCATCCCAGAATGAACATGAGATTGTTCATGTAAAATGTCTAATAGGTTGATCTATTGCCTCCTAACTAGATATATTTTGATAATTTCTCTCATCTTGAGAAGCTAGAAACTAGACATCTAGAATGAAGGATTTTATAGCTAATTATGATGCAAGATTAATCTATATGAAATACATTTAATCTAAGAATATAAAGAAAATATTAGTCTAGATGAATGCATGATTAATCTACCATGAAAGAGATAATATGGAAGTAATAACTAAGAATACAAGAATAATTAAGTCAACAATTGAACATAAATTTGATATAATTTACTTGCAACCTCTGAAACGAGGAATTGTGAGTTTCTTAAATAGAATTCCAAAATCAACCAACATCAAGATCAATTTGGATGAATAGTCAAGATTGGAAATGAGATTTAGTTAGAATGGAAACTTCCTTGTGCAAATGAAGTTAATTGATTACTTTTGGGTGGAATAAGGAGTTAACTGATTTAATTCTTTTTCTGATTTCAGTCAACTCAAAGCTACCATTTCTGATCTTTAGAGAGGATTTGGAGAATATATTTAATTTAATAAAGTTAAATATGACCTCATAAATGCATTATATTAATTAATTGAATAATTAAGTTTAATAATTAAAATGGGGATATATTTAATTTAATTAAATATATCTAATTCCTTAATGTGTATTTTAGCAAAAGGCATAATATTTAATTTAATTAAAGTGCTAGGACTCATAATTAAATTAAATTGATTAATATCTTTTTCTTTGCTAATCCAATTAGACTTAGGAATTGAATAGAGTATGTAACTAATGCAGATTAAGGATTTTTTGTATTTAACACTTAGGTCAAGTAGCGATTATCTAAATTCAGAATTGCCTAGTAAAATAGGACTCAAGATTGATTAAATAGATCAAAATTGGTTTAGCATGGAAATGTGCCAATTTTGGGGTGTTACATTTGCCCCTCTTTTAATGAATGTGCGAGCAACACATTTGATTCAAAGAAAGCAGAAATATGAAGCATAGATCAAGAAATGAGATTGTTTTTGAAATTGATGATACGAAGACCAATTGATAAGCTTGTGAAGGTTATCTCCAGAATGAAGCTTAACCTTAGGGAATCTAGATAGAACACCTAGATACCAAAATTGATAAGCTTTTTAAGGTTATCTCCAAAATAAAGTGTAACCTTAGGGAATCTAGATAGAACACCTAGATACTAAAATTGATAGACCAAAGATTGCCAAACTTTATAGAATTGTTCCTAGAATGAGACTCAATTCTCAAGAGTTTGGGTTAGACTATCCCAATACTTGTCCATTTGAAGATGACAAGATTAATCAAAATTCATAGAATTATCCCTAGAATGAGGCTTAATCCTCAATACTTAGGGTTAAACTATCCTGACACCTATCCATTGAATAGTGATTAAAAGAAAGAGCTTAGAATTGTTCACAGAATGAGGCTTAATTCTCAACAAGAGTTAGGATTATCTCTAGAACAAAGCCTAATCCTTAGCAAGAATTTGAAATTATCTCCAAAATGGAGCTTAATCCCCTAGAGTCTAGATAGAACACCTAAATACTAGTCTATAAAAAGAGAAAATAAGACCTATCATGAGTCATAGAATCATCCCCATAACAAGGCTTCATCCTTAGGAGTCAGGATTAGACTGTCCTAATACCTATCCATAGAACTCTAAAAAGAATTGTTATAAGATTGGTCAACTAATAAAAAGATTAGACATATGACATATGATGCCAGATAGAGGGGAACAAGATGTCCTGAGTGATGAAATAACTTGAGTAATGATGACACGAGATTTAGATTGAATTGAAGCTAGGTTTGAAAAATTCAATGATGTAATCATCTTGCCCCCTTGGAAGAAAAATAAAAAGATGACACACAAAATAGTAATGAAGAGTAGTATATTGAAATATACTAAAGAAATCTAAGGTTCAAAAGAATATAGAAGAGATTAGAAGGATCTAAAGAAAATTTGAAGTTGATTTGAAGTGATTTTGAGGTCTAAGAGACCAGTTTTGACCAAAGTTGACCCAAGTTGACTTTTCTAAAAACTTTAGAAAATTTGAAGAAAATGTGATTTGGAAATATTCTAAGATTTAAAAAGAATAAGAAAAATGGACTGCACAAGTGTTCGATCACGTTGGTCCCAAAATTTTAAAATGCGATTTTGAGTTGTTTAAGTGTGTCAGATTTTGAATTTGATTCTAAAAATGAGTTTAGAGTGGTCAAAGTAGCCAAGAAGGTGATTAATTGATCATTTGTCTACTCATGAAGAAATATGATCCTTTGAAGAAATCAACAACCCCTCATCATGAAGGATGCAAGTAAAGTAGTGATCAAACCATGTGCTTATGTAATGCAACCCTAGGTCTAGTTACTGAACTCATAAAATTATCATAACTGAGTGTTTAGCTAAACCAAAAAAATGTCATTCAATTCCCACTAACAATTATGGAAATATAAATATGACACATGTTCTAGTTTTTTTGGGATTAAATATAAGAATTTGAGACACAAGAAACTTAAATGACTAGGGCATTTGTCCCTTTTGATATAACAAGAAAACATAAGAATCATAGTATACACACTAGGATGATAAGAATGCTTCTTGCATGAAGACACACTAGACACACAAGAGATCTTTCTTATGCCAAGTAATCAGTAAGTATTATGTCTGTAATGACCCTTGCATTCATAACCTAAGAAAAAAGTGTGCTAAGTATACTCGTAGTGATCCATACATTCACTTAATAGGACGAGTATCAATATTTATTGTGGCATAGAGAATTCACTTGAATAAGTAAGGAAAAGAACCAAACTTAGTGACGAGTCCATATAAAATGAGTCAAGGTTCACACATCCATCCAATATGAGATAGAGGCTCTTATAGTGGACAACCCTTTTATATGGAAGCTTCAAATCATTGGAACTAAACCAACAAATAGAAAGCAAAGAATATATCATGTCCCCAGTCCTTGCTTCTCTGGTCAAAAGAGACATCATCGAGTTGTTCAAAGGGAATGATAAATAAAAAGCAAAACAAACAAAGAAAAGTTCAGTATATCTCAAACAAGTTCAACATTTTCAATTCAATTTTATGTTATAGGATTGATGTCAAGTTTTAATGTTCAAAACATATATGCAAGAAATTTCTTCAGTAGGGTAATGGCAATAGATAGACTCAGTTAGGATAACTGGTGACTGACATCATAGAGAAATCTCAATTTTGAAGAATCTCCATAAGAACCTAAGAAACAATAGATCGACGTAGTTCAAAAAATTGGTGACTAAAGCTTAAGAAATTTTCCTTGAGAGGGATCTCTATGGTGAGACAAGTGATAGTAGACAGATGCTATTAGAATAATTGGTGACTAAAGCTTAAGATATTTCTATGAGATGAGTCTCTAGAGTAACACAAGCGATAGTAGGAAGATGTAGTTAGAATAGTGAGTGACTGACACAAAAGGGATCTTCTTTGAGAGGAACCTCTATAGTGACACAAGCGACAATAGGTAGATGCAGTTAGAATAACTAGTGACTAAAGCTTAAGAGATCTTCCCTGAGAGGAATCTTTGGAGTGACACTAGTGACAGTAGGAAGATGCAGTTAGAACAACTAGTGACTAAAGTTGAAGAGATTCCTATGACATTGTAGGGTGTTGCCCCTAAGTTATGACAAGATTCAATCCATGGAATATGCATGAGTGAAAGTAGCAAACTAAAGCAACAAAGAAAGTTTATAAGAGTTAGAAGATGTGTTGCAAGTTGTAGCATTTAAAACAAGAGGAGCCTATTTTTGCTACCATGATGCTTGTTTGCCAAGTTTCATCACTAGCACTTTTCTTCTTTTCAATTTTTTTGAATTTTTTTTGTATTTCCAAGGTGTCTATTTCTAGGTTTTGACCAGGATAATAGATTTTTTAGGAATTTTGCAATTTTTAGACTTTTCCAAATTTTTAGAATTTTCTTAGATATTACTAGCTCTCAAGTAGGATCATATCATTTTGTTCGAATGTCTAGCAAGGTGTAGGACAAGATGTAGTAGCAAGCTAGTGTATAAGTAGAGATGGATAGGCAAGGAGTGTGAAGTGAGTGAAAGTGATCCTCAAGAACTAGCTCTCCAAGAGTACCCAAGCTAGGGAAAATGTAAGATAGCCATATAAAGTGGGATTTGGATAATCAATGAAAGTCAATGAGTGATATAGCATGATGTCATGAAAGCAAGTAATCTCAAATAGTGGACATGTCAAGAGCCCTCTAAGAACCATTTTTATTCTTATTTTTCTTTTGATCAAGACCAAGGCGTCAAGTGGATAGGATAGTGATAGGAAAAAAAAATAGAATTAAGAATAATGGAGGCTATGAGTGAGTGACTTAGGATAAGGAGGATGGTGATAGGAATCTTGGTGGATTAGATAACCCATACTCATGAATAACTCAAAAGTGTCAAGATCAAAGAGGAAAGATGGAATGGATGGGTTATGGAAGAATTACACATGATGCCTATTTGCTTGGTTTTCATCATGGTACTTGTCCAAGGTGCCACAAAAAGTAGTTTTGACCATAGAAAAAATTTATTTATCTTTACTTTTGCTACCAAGGTGCTTGTTTCCATGTTTTCACCAAGCCAATTTTTTTTTGGATTTTCACCTTTTTTTTGGAAAGAAATCAAGCCTTTTTCAATTTGAATAGTACTCCTATTAGAAGGAGAAGTTATAATAAGCCAAGACCATAGAAAGGTATGCTCAAAGATGCTAATAGGGTAATGGAAGGGAGATAGTAGAAAATAAATATGGAGGATAAGGTTTTAGGCTATGGATGAGATAAATCAAATGGAAGAATAAAAGATGGTAGGAGAGAAGGTGGAAGGATAGGTAATAAGGTATTGAAAAGGATGCACAAGGGTAGAATAAGAAGTGGGAAAGATTAACATTAACACAAACCTTGAAGGGTAGAGGAATGATGGAGGAAATATGGATGAAATAGCTTGAGGTTTAGATGTATGATGTGGTAGAATAATTTTGGTGGAAGATGGAGTGGAAGGCTTCAAAATCTTTTGAGGAAGATGTCTAGAAGAAGATGAAGTGAAAGCCTTTGGAAGTTGGAATGTCAACTTTGATTTTTTTTTTCAATATTAAAATCTTTCAAGAGAGACTTTGGAATATATATGGATTTAGAGTTCTCTTCACTTTTGGATTCTTTAGAGCATATTTCTTCAATGATGGATTTAGGAACCCATATTTTCTTCAATTTTGTTCTTTTGCTAGTGGACCTTTGCGGTCTCTTGAATAGTTATATTTTTGGATTCACATGTCAATAAGAAGAGACATAGTGATCATTTGTAAATGGATTCTCATGTTTATTTTTAAGTTGATCATCCAAATTGCTTCCAAAAGGCTTGGGACTTGTGGATGAAGAAGGTTGATATGGCAGGTTTATATAAAAAGCTTTATGTGAAGGACTTAAAGATTTATGTCTTTGTTGATCTTGAGGTAGGGCAGGAGAAGTAGGTAATGAGTCAAAAGTTAAATGAGGAGATGCAGGAACATTAGGTCCCAAAATAGGTGGAAGGTTTGATGGCTTTATCTTAGATGGATAAGGACCAAGAATATATTTAGAAGATATAAATGGATAGTGGATATGGATATTAGCATCCTTAGAGTGAGAAACTTGACCTAGGCCATTTAAAGAATGATGAATAAATTTAATAGGAGAAACACCTTTTATTGGAGAACTTAAAGCTTGAGTATAATTTTGAAGTGAGTATGGTGAATTAGAACAAGAGGGGATACCTTGATCTTGAAATTTTTTTTTGGATAGTATAGGAAAAGTATTCTTCTCTTGATCTTTAGTAATCTCATTAGGGATGGTGGAATGAATATCATGATCTTGCATAGTAGAGTAGCATGATATGTGAGATGGAGGACTATGTGACTCTTGAGATGGAGGGATGACATCTTGAGGGATATGAGAGGGTTCTTGATCTCGATCTTTATATTTTTTTAAATCCTCTTGACATGGGTCCACTTCTAAGGAAAAAGTAGAATGTGGAGTTTGCATGGTAGGCTCTTGAAGAGATAGTGAAGGGCTATTTGGAGTGGGAATAATAGGAGTACAAGAAAATGAAGGTTTTGGATCTTTAGTTTGAGTAGAATGAGAGAGGTTTTTAGCTAAGTCAAGATTAGCTTCAGTTTCTTTTGGAGGCAACCCATGAGGGTACACATAGTCAATAGCAAAATAATTAGGTGCTTTGTTTGGTGGAGGTATGTTGGAAAGATTAGACACTTTAGAAGGTGATGGTATGTTGGAAGATGTAAAAGTTGCATTTGAACCATTTCTATGCATGGTTTGATGATTTTGATCAAGCTTGAGAGTAGCATCTTTGATAGATAAGTTCTAAAGTTTTTGAATTATGCCAACATCAATTAGATCTTGGATTTTATTTTTCAACTCCATGAAATGTGAAGTTTCATGTAGATTATGTCTATGATATGCACAACAATTACTCATAAAGAAGTCTCTAGCCAAAGTGACTTTAGGTAAAACATAAGTTTCTTTTGAAGAAGTTCTTCCAAAGTTTTTTCATAAGATCTTCCCAAAGGGGTGAAATTATGCTTTGGTTTAGGTTCCCAAGGTTTTTCTTCAAAGATATTTCTAGATTTCTTGGGTGTTTCTAAATTTTTTTGAGATGGTTTGGACTCAAATTTATAGGAAGGTAAATATTCTCACATAGAGAATTCATTTGATGATGTGTCATCTTGCTCCCTCATTATTTGAACTTAAGTGCTAATTGATTGGATTTTTTTCTTCATGTTTGCAATAAGTATCTCTTATTCCGCACTAGGAATTGGATTTAGTACATTTCTTATTAGCCATTGCGATGTCCTAGGCTTATGTGAACAACCAGACATGAACGGTTTGATAAGTTTAGACTAAAACCATACCTAATACATCATCTCAAAGTAGGTGCAAGTTACATCAAGGAAGATATTCTCCAAGATATGAATAGTCAAAAGAGTGACTAGAATAACCAAGAGATTGACTACCATGACAACAATGGAGAACAACATAATAGAACAAGTAGAATAGTAGAGCAAAGAGACTAGTCTAGATGTGGGTCAAAATTTTTCAACTAAGATAATTTAGTTTTAGATAGGTGCAAATGGATTTATATAGGGAGTCATAAACTAGTGAAGATTCAAGAAGATATTTTAGTCATCACTTTCGAGATGTTTCTCATTAGATGTTTAACTTACCATTTCACTAATTTTGACCTGATTGATGTTTATGTAGATTTTGGACTTTGATGTTGATCTTAGATTGGTTTTGACAATTGAGTGTCAACACACTTAAGACATTTTCTATGTTCATGTTGAACTAGTAACACATGCTAAGTATAATATGTATAGATGTTGAGTTACAATGAGTGTCGAGTCACTCATGTGCCAAGAAATTCAAGTGCCGAGAAAGACAGAATTATAGTAAGTGTGAAGCATCAATATTATCAAGTGTTGAGTAACACAGAATGGACCTAGTTGTTTGTGATGGCACAAATAGCTATTTAAACTATTTTAAAGCTAACTTATGGATAGATCTCAAAGCTTTGAAGATATTCCCTATGTGATCAATATGTAACCAATTAGAAAAATGGAAGGAATTGAGTACGAAAAATGAATGAATCTCAATCATAGATTCATACCTAACCATAAGTCACCAAAGTCTAATTAAAGGGAGATGAAGCCCCATAATTTAGTATGAATGAGGAAGTGATGCAAACGAAGATTGGAAGGAAGTGAAAGGTGTTGATTGTCCAAGGTGACTTAGAAGTGTGAAAGAATTATAGAATCAATTTATAGAATAGAGGAGAAAACTATACAACATTGATATAACTAATCAAGAGGATCAAGATGGATAGAACTATGATCTAAAATTAGCAAAGAAAAAATTGTAAGTATATCAGATCAAACATTCTACTATTACTTTCTAATAGCTATATTAGTAGGGTGAAATCCTTTGGACTAAGGTTGATTTAATAGTCATTATAAAATCCTTTAATAGGGTGACATTCCAAGTGAGTGTTCTAAAGTCCTTTAGCTAGGCACACTTTTAGCAAGGTGTTAAAATCCTTTAACAGGGTGAGATCTAACTATTCTTTGCAAGCCTTTAATAGGGTAGACCTTTTACAGGGTAGATCTTGACAACAGTCAAACTATGTAACCTTAACAAGTGAACTTTATTGCTGCAATAGTTAAGAATTGTGAGTGTCATCCACACCCTAGTTTTATCTTTTCATTGGAGGGTTTCTGGGTAATCATATCTAGTGTCAAGTGTTTATGTAGATGCATTTAATTTACATGTTATTTCAATATGTCTATGCGTGTCTTATTTAAAGTTAAAAGTTTTATTGGTTAAAGATTAGTACTTCTGATTCACCACCCTCTTAGAAGTATACATTTCCCATTTTTATTTCCAACAATTGGTATTAGACTAAGTTCTCATTAGGAGAAGCCTTACAGCTTGGAGAAAATATCTTGAAATGGAAGTTTACAAGTTGGGAAAGACCATTGAGAATTAGGAGATTGAGATACATCTCTTACTACAATAACTAAATGAAGCTAGAGATGCCTTGAGAAGTTCACTGAAGAGAAGGAAAGAGATTTCTATGGAAGAAAATGACACACAATACAAAGAGATTAACACCAAAAATTTATTTGTAAATGGTAAATCCTATGAATTCAATGCAACAATTATAGATCTGATGGACAAGAATAGAGCACAAGTTGAGGAAATCAAAAATCTCAAGTTGGAACAAGAATCACAAGCTATACTATTATGTGAGGTGATTTAACAAAAGAAGAAAGCTATAGAAAACAAGGCCATGACTGAAGAAGACAAAAGAGTTTTGGCAAAAAGATTGGAGGAAAAGTCACCAGAGCTATCCAGGATCTTAGACATGCAATTGGACACCTTAAGCCAAATGATGAATGCTCATCATGGGTTGAATGTCAAGGACATTGAGATAACTACATTGAAGTTACAGAATGAATAACTATAGAATGACCTCAAAAGAGAAAAGGAATTTACTAAAAGTTTCAAAAATCTGAATGAAGCCATCAAGTTCTTTGAGCAACTATTGAAATCTCTTAGATCCAGTAAAGACATATCAGGATTAGGCTACATAAGCACTGGAGAAGGAGAATCATCCAAAGCTATTGAGGAAATAAATAATAAAGGTAAGAATTCTAAACGTACTTGTCATCATTGTGGTAAGAAGGGACATACAACTAAAGTTTACAGGAACAAGAATGCTAGTTAGAATTCTAAGCCTAAGAACATTACTCATTGTCACAAGTGCAACAAACAAGGTCATCAGGCACATGGATGTAGAACCAAAACCATGCATTTACCAAAATTTGAGGGACACTACTACATTGTCAAAAGTTTGGACATAGAGCCTTTGAATGTAGATCCAAGTCCACATGGTCATCAAACAAGCCAACAAAGGGAAAAAGCTATGAAAATTCCTATAGCTGGGATTACAGTACAAGACATAATTGTCATTATTGTCAAGAATATGGACATATCCCTAAAAATTGCACAGGAGCACACTTCAGTGGTAACTATAATATATGGCTGAGTCAAACTACATGCTTTAGCTGTTTGAAGACTGGTCATATTAACAAACACCACTCAACAAGGACAAAGACACCTGACTCAAAGTTCAACAAAGAAAAAGACAATGAAGATGTTGAACACATCAAAGGAGAGATGAATAAAACATGGAGAAAGAAAGATGGATGTAGCATATCAAATGAAGGGATCACTTCATTTGATAGGTCAAGTGATCACATCTCATCAAACTAAGCAAAAGGAGGTATGTGGGACTGATAATTTAATTTTTTTTGTCATACATTAGTTGCAAAAGAATGTAGTACTAGAATAGATATATTAACATGAAGAAAGTAGCAAGATGATAAGTGAATTCCATGGTTAAATCTTTAAGTTTTCACATTACTACCGAGTGTGAAAAATACTCTTCAATTGCTGAGTAAAGCACTAGTATGTGTTGAGATGTTAGCCAAAGTTAGTTGAAGCCAAGCTAGTAGTAGCTACTATGTAAATGAAAATTCTGTTAATGTTGATTAAGGGTAATTCTTATAGCTACTGAGTGATGATGAAACCATTAAATGTTGAGTGAAATAGAAATTGTATTGAAGCCAAGTTTACAACTATACATGTACCATGCAATAAATGCTATATTTTGAAAGGGTATAAGGGTGAATTTTGTATACTTTTTTTCATTATGAACATAGAGAAAGAGAAATCAGAATGAAGAAGTGATTGATAAGAAAGAGTGAAGCATTTAGACAAATCATAGTGGAGACTGAGCATCAGTTCATCAATTTTTAAGGTATTCTTCATCTATCAAGCTATGCAGTTTTCATATTTGTTAAACCCTAGCTTGCACAATGGCCTCTAGTTCAAAGAATGTAAAGGAGAAGGAACCTTTTGAAGTTTAATTAGTTAGCAATGAGGTCAAACAACCAAATTTCAGGGCAATACTAGAAGTTGCATACAAGAATGATCTAGTAGGCATGTTATTTGTTATTCTACCTAAGGTTGTTATGGCTCAAGATGTGAAGAAGTGTTATAACTACAAGGTAGGAGTGATTGGAGACATGGAGTTCAAACAAGCATATGAAATATTATGTGAAAATGGGGTACTAAAGGAAGAATTCAAAATTATAGAGAGGAAGGGCTTAACCTATGCCCTAGATTTTCCAATTGTCTTCAAAACTGAATGGATCAAAATTGTCCTAAGCAGAATACATGACAGTTGTCTATGGCTAGAAGGTGGACCCATCAAACTTTCAAAGAGAATTATACATAGGGTTATTGGATACCCAACCCTATATTGGCCCAAAACTTTGAGGAGTGACTCTAAAGAGGTGGTTGAGAGAAATATAGGAACCAAGTGGAATAAGCAAGGGATGACTATTGACACTATCAAAGATCCACTTCTTGAATTTGTAGTTAGAGTCATATCACACAAATTCTATTAGTGAAGTTTATTGAATAGTTTTCCATGTATAGAAGTTGATGTAGGATACAAGATAGTGTTGAAAGATCACACCTATGATCTTGTAGAACTCCAGTTGTAGAAAATAATTGAAAACCTAGGAGCAATAAGGAAATCTAAAAGTGCTCAATGTAAGTTTGGTTCTATCTTGATTTGTATATTTTTCTATGTTCAAAATGAATTCTAATCTTTTGGTAGAGTAGGAAGAAAGACCAATAGGTTATTTTCTATACAAATCAATGAGTATATTGAGAAAATGGGAGAGAATTTTGAAGATTTCAAGCAGCCCATGAAACATAGGGTGAGAATTCCTGTTTCCCTAGTTGAGAAATATTGTAACGATATTTCATTTTTAGTAGACATTGAATATACCTTCATCTAGGCTATAGTACCTAGAGTTAGATGGTTAAGGCCTCTAAGTTATGAAATAAATATTGATGAAGCTTTAGCTACTATCACTACACTTCTTACTGAAGAAGTTGATAAAACTACTAATTTTTTTGGTAACTATGATGTTTTTAAATCAAAGGTAGAAATAGAATTAAAGACAACATCAACCTTGAAGAAGAAAGACAAACTAGTGAAGAAGCTAAAAGCTAAGTTTGGGGAAGGTGCAAAAGGAAATGATGGAGAAGATGAAGAAGAAGAAGAAGAGGAAGAAGAGGAACAAGGTCAAGAACCTCTTGCTTTGACCCAAGGAATGGATGAGGATCAGGAAGAAGGTGTCAAGGGAGAAGATGTTGAGGAAGAACCAAAAAAGCTTCAAGAAAAGAAGAGAAAAACAAAGACATAACTAGTTGTACAACCTAAGGAAAAGAAGATTGCAAAGCCTAGTGCAACAAAGCCTACAGCTCCAACAACTAGAGCCACTACAAGGGAAACCACTCAAAAGGACAAGGAGTAGGAAAAAGAGAAAACCAAGGCAACTGAGTGGACTTGTCCTATGTAGGAGAAAATAAGAAGAAAATATGTAGCACAACTAGAGTCAAATGATGAGAAGATGGAGTCAAAGGACACAAGCCAATTCAAAATGGTAAGTCATGCTCCAAAATTTGATCTAGAAAACATTTTTGACAATGTTAGAGATAATGCAAACTTAACTAGTTTGAAAAACATTGAATTTGATAAATTGAGTAGAGAAGACCAGAACATGGTTGAAGAATCTATATATTCCATGATGGAAAAATTCAAGAATACCCCTCTTGAATTTGATAACACAATGCCCAAATAGATATATACAATTGTTGAGAATAAATGACAGTATTGCCTGAATATGGAGAAAGAAATAAGAGAATCTACATTGGCACAAGTGATGCCAAAATTGTCAAAAGGAAAAATAGCCAAAGCTAATAAGAAATATGATAGAAAATTTTCACCAAAGTAAAGACAATTTAGCATTTTATAGAATAAAATTGAAGATGTTGTGAAGAAGTCCACACAAATGTGGAGATTAATAGATGGATTAAGAATTATCAAAGAAGGAGAGGAAGATCTCTTCAAGGGAAGGAATAATGAGGAAGAAGGTGAGGACAAGGAGGAAGAAATGGAAAAAGAGAAAGAAAACACTATTATGGAGGAGACAGAACAAAAGAAAGATGAGATGGCAACAACTAAGGAGTAGCAAGTAGAATAGAGTATTGAAGACTCCCAATTACCAACCATGAGCCCTCCACATGACACGAACACAACTGTAGCAACTATAATAATGAAAGATGTTCCTAAAAAATCACCTCAGAACATCAATCCATTAATTACAGAGGATTTGAAAAAGATACTGGACCAATCCACATTATAGGCAAGGCTATGTGAAAATATTGTATTGGTCAGTGTGGATGAACTACAAAAGGTTGTAGTTGACATAACAAAGGAAAAGGTGAACACACAAGAACCACCTATTGCCATCCCTACAACTACTAGTGTTCAACCATTAATACAAATATAGGAAAAATCTTCAAAGGTTGACACTAATGCAAAATTTGATGAAGTTTAGACTACAAAAGAAAAGGAGCCAACAAGAGAACAAGTAGGACAGATAGATGTTTTTGTACATATTGCAAAAACACAAGGTGCACCACAATTGATCATAACTAATCAAGGTAGATCTAATGAAGAGAAGAACATACCCAAGGAGAAGGAGCAAGAAGCCATTCAAACATTGGTAAACTTACCAACAACTAGAACTCCTACTAAAGTCCTTCAGAGGCCAAACACTAATGCAATACCATTGTAGATTTCAGCACTAGGCTCTAGCTCAACAAAGGTTGCTAAGGTATTCCACTATGGTGATGCATTGTTAGATGAAGAAATAGTGATACCGAAATATAATTATGCAACCATGAAATTAGCGTAGATTAATATCATGCAAGAGGCATTGGAAAGAAAGAAGAATTAAGATATACTTAGGAAGGAGTATAAACAGAGGCAAGAACTTTAGGAGATCAAAGACATCTTTTTAGATGCTTTCAGCTTGCAAACACCTGATGAATCAAAGCCTATATTAGAAAAAATATTAGAGATTGTTGAACAGATGACAAATGAAGACTAAGAAACCAATGTTAAACTCATGGAATGGTCTAAAAAGAAATTTCAAGGAAAATTCAATGAGAAGATATCTAGTGAGATAGCACTATCACAAGTTGAGTTGGCTAATAAAATTGAGAAAGTGAAGAAAGTACTTGAGAACATATTCTCATTATACACAAAATTTTGTGACCCCACTTTCTTCACACAAGAAATGAGCCACAAGATTTTGAGTCTGGAAAGGAATTTGAAGATTTCAAGTATGAAATTGCCTCAAAATCCAACTCAAGGTGAGAAGCACTTTCATTTAGTGCTTCATACACAAAATTAACTAGTTGTATTAACAATAAAAGAGGCTAGCATAAGAACCAAGTTGATTAATATACAAGCCTCCCTTACCCCCCATATAGAAATACTTTAGAAAGAACTAGCCTATGTAGAGATAGTATTAAAGAAATACCCCAATCTTTCAACATTAGATAGTTTAGTTCATCTTGTAGTAGAGATAGCCATCTAGATCAAATCCTTAGATGTTGCATTAGACAACTAGGATGCTACTTTGAAGATGATCATGGAATTCCACAAGATTTTTTTAGACAAATACATAATTAGTGTATAAACCCTTTGACATAAGTGTCAAAAAGGGGGAGATATTAATAGATAAAGGGGGAGAAGTATATGAAAGGGGGAGATAATAGAGGAGTAGATAACCCAAAAAGGGGGAGAGCAAATAAAGGAGGAGCAATCAACCAAGGAACAAATAGAGCATATCAGATAGAAAGAGAGTGTCAACAATTTTAAAGACAGAGTATCAACATGAAGAAAATCTACTTAGAGAAGAGAAGAAATCATGGACATAGAATGGGCACATTATCTCAGGGGAAGTTAATTTTTTTTGAGTTTTATGAGTCTATTACAAAGTTTTGTACATATGCCAAACTATATGTATATTATACTCAAGGAAATTAGATTTTTTATGTACAATTAAGTGCTTTTGTCACTCATGTCAAAGGGGGAGATTGTTGATCTCAGATTGGTTTTGACAATTGAGTGTCAACACACTTAAGACATTTACTAAGTTCATGCCAAACTAGTAACACATGTCAAGTATAATATGCATAGATGCTGAGTTGTAATGAGTGTGGAGTCACTTATGTGATGAGCAATTCAAGTGTCAAGTGAACAGTTGATGGTGAGCAAGTTCAAGTGTCAAGTAAGAAAAAATTATAGTAAGTGTTGAGCATTTGTATTATCAAGTGCCAAGTAATACAGAATGGACCTAGTTGTTTGTGATGGTACAAACAACTATGTAAACTATTTTAAAGCCAACTTATGGATAGATCTCGAATCTTTGAAGATAAGATCAAATCTATTTGGATTCCCTATGCAATCAACATGCAACCAATCAGAAAAATGGAAGGAATTGAGAGGGAAAAGTGAATGAATCTCAAATGTAGATTCATACCTAACCCTAAGTTAACAAAGTATTTTTAAAAGGGGACAAAGGCCCATAATTTAGTATGAATGAGGAAGTGATGCAAGTGAAGATTTGAAGGAAGTTAAAGGGGTGGATTGTCCAAGGTGATTTCGAAGTGTGAAATAATTGTAGAATTAGTTTGTAGAATAGAGGAGAAAACTATACAACATTGATATAACTGATCAAGAGGATCAAGATGGACATAATTGTGATCTAAAATCATTAAGGAAAAAGTTGTAAGTATATCAGATCAAACATTCTACTGTTACTTTTTAACAACTATATTAGTAGGGTGAAATCCTTTCGACTAAGGTTGATTTAACAATCATTGTAAAATCCCTTAACAAGGTGACATTCCAAGTGAGTGTTCTAAAGTCCTTTAGCCAGACATACTTTTATCATAGTGTTAAAATCATTTAATAGGGTGGGATCTAACAATCCTTTGTAAGCCTTTAATTGGGCAGGCCTTTCACAAGGTAGATCATGAAAATGGTCAAACTATGTAACCTTAATAGGTGAACTTTATTGTTATAGTAGTGAAGAATTGTGGGTGTTATCCCCACCCTAGTTTTACCTTCTCATTGGAGGGTTTTTTGGTAATCATATCTAATGTCAAGTGTTTATGTGGATGCATTTACTTTACATGTTATTTCAATATGTTTATGCATGTATTGTTTTAAGTTAAAAATTTTATTGGTTAAAGACTAGTACTTTTGATTCACCCCTCCTCTCAGAAGTATACATTTCCCATTTGTATTTCTAGCATTTGAATATTCAAACATGAGGCAAAATGATCTTTGCTAGGGTTTGTATGGAATCCATCTAAATCCTTGATAGTTTCCACCATTTATCATACCACATTTACTACATGAATAAGATTTCATTTATAATGATTTTGGCCTTCTTCAAACCAGAAATTGATGCTCGTGCTAGAGTTGCTATTGCTACTAGAGAGAATGGCTCCACTGACCAAGTGCCTGCACAAGTTCATTCCCAAGGTGTTTCACAAGGTAATTCCTCTCCTGATATTACTTTGAATGTTAAGGAGTTTCATAGTGCATGCATATGGCTATAACAACAAACCCTCATGGGTATTTTGTGGGTCATACTCCTTCTAAAATCATGTTGCAGGAATGGGTTTCCAAGGTTTGGACACCTCAGGGTGTTTTCCTTGAAGGTGTTCAAAGCCTTACCAAAGGGTTTTTCCTTTTTTCCTTTGGTAATGTGAACTAAGCTAAACATGTTTTTGTATGAGGCCCCTGGGCTGCCAAGTCCTCCCTCTTGGTCTTTTAGTATTGGTCACAAGATTTTTCTATTTTAGATGATTAGAAGCTTAAGGTACCCATTTGGGTAGAGTTTCCTAGGCTTCCCATTTCTTGCTGGTCTTTTCTACCTACTATTGCACAAATTGTTTGCAAGGTTGTGTGCCTTGAACCAAACAAGTTTTTCAATGCTCATTCCTAGCATAGGGTTTGTATTGAGGTTGACCTATCTAGGGACCTCAAGATTACAATGAAAATCTAGATAGGTGGTACCACCTTTACTCAAAAGGTTTTTTACCTTAACCTTCCAAATACCTACTATCGGTGCTAGTCGGCTAAGCATAAGATTAGGAATTTTCCCTTGTTGGACCATAACCACCCCTCTGCTTCAAAAGTCAAGCCTACTACAACTGCCAAGAAAGATGAATGGACTATGATGGTGAAAAATAGGAAGGTTTTAGTTGTGTCTAAGGTGAGCACTTTGCCTATGGATCATGGTAAATTTAGCTCAAGCCATATACCCATAGAATCCTCAATTCCATTGCTCCCTCTACCTCCTATTTCAAACCCTCAAGGCTAGGGGATAGTGGGCATTCCTACCTCAGATCCACACCCTCTTTAGACTCAAGAACTACAAGCAGTGTCAATGATTTCCTAGAAAACACTACGTTAATTTTGTAACCCAGATGGTTGCAATCAGTTTTTTGATAATGGGGAGAGGCTTTGGAGGCATATTGCTCTTGATGATCCCTTGTTTGAGACTCCCTCATTTTTGCACAACAACTTCTCCTCTATATGGGATGAGGATGAGATGCAAGTTGGATTACCATGAATTTCCTTTCATGGAATGTGTGAGGGTTGAAAAACCTCCCTAGAAAATATTCTATTCATGATACCAAGTGTCAGTCTAATCTTGATGTGCTTTTTCTCTAGGAAGTTAAAGTTACTAGGTTTCTTCTTACCTCAACTTTTCATGTTATTTGGATAGATAGTGTCATTTTTTCTTCTCATCATGAAGCTAATTAAGGTGGTGTTGTTACTCTTCTCTTCCCTCATTTAATTTCCTCTGATATTTCACATGGTTCTGACCCTTTACATAGGGTGGTTTGGATTTTGCTATCTTTTTAGAATCTTTCTTTTGGTATTGATAACATTTATGCTCCCAATGATTCTATTGAACATTCACACCTATGACATTGGTTGGTAGATCATTTTCCACTTACAACATAGGTTTTTTGTGGGGATTTTAAGATGGTTGAGCTTACCTCTAACAAGGAAGGCCTTCTAACCTTTAGATGGGTAGCTAGTGAATGAGAGGCCTAGTTTTACATATGGAAAAAGTTAGGCCTTTTAAAACCTAATTCTAGTTGCTACCACCTAAATGGGATTTGGCATATCTGGTCCAATTTTTGAGTTGGGTCTAATAGAGTTTTCAAGAGACTTGACAGGGCTATGCTTTCTGCATAGTCCTTTTTTTCCTTTTCTCAAAAGCATGCCTTGCCTATCACTCCCCTACCTGATGTGACATTGTCAGATAACTCTCTCATTCTCTTTTCTATCACCTAGTAGATAGCTCAACCTTGCCTAAGTAAAACCCATTTTTACCTCAACACTTCCTTTTTGTCCCATCTTCCAACTCTTGCACACATCTTGCATGTCCAAAATCTTGAGCCTCAACCCCACACTCATTTTGGATGGATTCAATGGTGGAATGATGCTATCCTCCATACTGTGAGTTTTCTTTACATTTATAGTAGACAACTAGCTATGTACCATAGGAGATCTTATGAGGCCACTACTCTCAATCTGCATATAGTCTCAAAGGCTCTTGTCATGAATCCATTTGATATGGATCTCTAGGTTTGGATTGCCAACCTTCAGCACTAGAAATAGGTTGTAGATAGCTATGCTACTTAGGGAGCTTGAATCAAGGCCCATCTCCATTAGTTGGAGGTCTATAATCAGGCTTCTAAGGAATTTTTTATTGCTCTAGGGGCTTGTCACTCTGTGGTGAGTATTAAATGCATCCAAGAAGATTAGCAAGTTTTCATTGACTTATCAAATATTCTCTAGGATTTTGTGCATCATTATGAGTAGGTTTTTACAGCTTAGGGGCCCTCTATTATGTGTGATCAAGAATTACAAGCCTACCTTCTTATTACTCCTAATAGGATTTCTCCTAGATAATATGCCTTTTGTGAGAAAAAGCTAATGCTTACAGACCTAAACAAAGATATCCTTTCCATGGTTGATGACAAAGCCCCTTGGATGTGATGGCTTCCCTTATGAATTCTACAAGGTGCTTTGGGATGACATTAGCCCTAATTTTGTTCATGTTCATCATGAAGCATACAACTCTAATTGATTGGGAAACATCATTAATAAAGGCAATATTAAATTCTTACATAAAGCTGGTGATCTTGAAGAAATTTACAACTAGAGGCCCATTACTTTGTTTAATGTCTCCTACATATCATTGCCAAAGCCCTCTCTCTTAAAATTTGGTATTTTCTCCCTCAGATTGTTCATCCTAAACAAACTAGTTTTATCAAGTTCTACTATATCTTGGACACCATCATTGCTATTTGGGAAGGTATGGAATGGGCCAGGCAATCCAAACAATAGACCTTATTCCTATAGATTACTTTTGCCAAAGCATATGACCAAATTGAATGGCCTTTTATTTTACCTATGCTTGAAGCTCTAGGTTTTGGGCTAGTCTTTTGATAGTCAATTTAGATACTTTTTGGGGATTCCTCTTCTTACATCACCATTAATGGTTGAAATTATAAAGCTTTTTGTCTCTTTAGGTCTATTCATCAAGGTTTTTCTCTTTCACCCTCTCTATATGTTTTGGTAGCCGAGGGCTTTAACTATCTACTTGCCAATATCATTTCACGGGGTTTGGTGCATAAAATTTCTCTACCTAAGTCGACCACTTAGCTAGTTAATGGTCATTTTGAAGTTGATTCTTTCCACACTTAAATTGAGGATTAGGAGAACATTGCCAATGCCTTGCAGTGTTTGGATACTTTTTTCCTTGCTTTAGGGTCTTTTATTCAATGGCACAAAAGCCTTCGCTACTAATAATCCTTTTTTCTATGCCCTCAATGGTTGCAATAGTCTAGATTGAAATGGTTCCAACATGGTGAAAATTTTAAATTTTTGGGTGTTCCCTTTTCTTTTCAAGAATCTCCTACAGAGTTGTGGAATGTTGTGCATGCTTGAATTGACAAGAAGCTAGAATATTGGATTACAAAGCCCCTTTCACTAATGGGAAAGTTCCAAATATGCTCAAAAGTGCTTGGTACTACATATGTGTACTATTATTCATGTTGGGCTCCCTCCAAAGCCTTGTACCTTAAGCTTGAACATCTTCTCTGGGCCTCTAATGCTGCATATCATGGCTTTTATAGAGTTGCCTGGGACATTTTTTGTTTTCCCAAAGATTCTGGTGGCCTTGGATTGCTTTCCACCTACAAGCAGGTGATAACTCCCTCTTCCAAGTGGGTCATATGGGCTCTCACTAGAGATGAGGCCTAGAAACCTTTGTTATGACACTGTATTTCTTTAGGCTTTCTAGTTAATTGACCAACCTAGAAGGGGATTGGCTTTCAAACCATTCCTATGACTTCTGAACCTATTCAAATTTAGGACATTTCTGTTGCTAAGAGCATTTGGAAATTCTAGGAAGCCATCAAGCTATGGCTTCACTGGGCTGGTAATGGGTTTTGAGATGGACTTTCAATGAATGAACAAAACCTTTGGTGGTCACCCTTGGTTTCCACTCAAGGTGTGCCTTTAGCCAAGATTCAAGGAGCTAGTGTGTGTTTATTTCATAGGGGTATTAAAACACCCAAATATTTATTCTCTAGGGTTATTATGAGCCTTCACTCATGGGAGGATTTGCAAGTGCAGTATAAGCTTATTTGTCCAAATCAATAGATAATTGATCTTCTAGTTTCTTTGATCCCTCCCAATTTTTTACACAAGCTTGGAATTCACTCATCTCACCCTTGGTGGAATTATTGGAAGTGGTATCCTATCACTCTAATGACTAGTTACAAGCCTAGGCTAGGGTATCAATGGCTAGTGCCCCATCTTCTGATGGTTGATACTCTCAACCACCATTGCTATTTGCATTCTTCTCATAAGACTTGGAGTCTTAAATTTTCCACTTTCTAGCATACCATCATAGAGCCAAAGATTTATCACTTCGCCTAGTGTCTCCTTTTCCAGGGCTTGCCTTTGGGTCCTTGACTTCAACATTTGGGAGTTCTAGATCCTAGATACCCTTTTTTGGTTAGACTAAAAGCTTCCTACATATTTTTTAGTTTTTCAAATGAGATTAGAATTGTTAGCTCTGGATTTATAATTTTTTCAAGCCTTTTCATCCAGAGGCTTTCACTTGGCATATGGTGGTTCTAGGTGATGCTCCTAGACTCCCTTTTAGATATGCCTAGATTTGCATGCTTTTAGAATGGAAATAATGTTTACAATTTGGAAATATTACAATGCTATTTTATTCTCTTATAGCATTCTTGATATTCATGTTTTTGTGTACTCTAAAGCACGTATATGTAGCAATGTCATGATGTAGATACAAGTACAAACTAAAAAAGTCATGTTGGAAGTGGCTCACCTGTAGGAGCTACTTGTTCATTAGGGAAATGCCCCTTGTATAGTTGCTTGAGTACCTTTGGATGCTTTATTTGATGACTATACTTCTCACAGTTGCCACTGAGGCTAAAGTAGTTCTATTTGTGACTCGCAAACCCCCAAGTTGTAGCCTCATCTCTATTCTCCCAATGGTGGTTTTCATGGTCATTGTCGCTCGACCTCACCTCGTTAGAGGCTAGGCTCAAGCTGGTCCATGGTGGCTTCCCCGACTACCACTAATGTGGGTTGGCCTTCTGCTCACCATGACCCGAGGTGGGGTTTTCCCTGGCTGGATTTGGCCATTTCTCCTCCCATGGTTGAGGAAGATAAAGAAAAGGATGCTGATAAAGATGCTGCTACTATTGATGGTTGGGCTTCCCCTAAGCCAACCAATAACCCCAATGACTTTTGGGGTTCTTATGAAAAAGATCCTCCTTTAGCTAGCATTACTCTTGTAGCCTGATGGTTTTATGTTTTCTATTTTATATTTGTTTTGATGAATAGTTGATATCTAGTCTTGGGCCCTTTAAACTCACAAGGTGATCTTGTATCCCCTGGCCACATTTTTTGTGAATATCTATCTTTAAATTTTAATTAATGGAAAAGTTCTATTCATAAAAAAATACCCAAACATGCCAAACACATCAATAGTCCTATCAAGGCTTTCAACTAGGATACAAATATCAACTATAGGGTATCCTTGATATATACAAGGTATGTGAGGCCCAAATCTGTAGATGAATGAAAATAATGCCACATAGCTAGGAGGAGATAGTAACCCAAATCTCTACCTTTACTTTCAAAGGGTATAAATTTCTTTGGGGCTTAGCCAAGAGTGACAAGATTATACTTGCAAGAGAGGTATCTTTCAATTCACCTCTTGATATTTACACTCTCCCAGAACACAAGAGTTAACGTTGTGCCAAGGGATGATGAAATCCCCAAGTAGGCCTCCTAAAAATAAAAGAAGTCTACTTATTTCTTGTGCCCTCAAGATCACCCAAAGGCACAAGAGGAGTGAATACATAAGTGGTCTTGGGCTTTAAAAGACACTTTTTCTTTCCCAATGAATCTTTAGATTTTTTAATCTATTCTTGAAGATAGTCATGTTTAGCATGCAAGGTTCTTTCCAAATTACAATGTAGTCAACATAAGAAATCAATAGGGAAAAGAGCCACTTCCTTTATGCATTCAAGATTGAATGAGTGTTCTTTTTAAGCACCAAACTTGAGTGTTAAAGATTCATTCCAATGAAAGCATGTAAATTTCCTTTAAGGATTCAAGATTGTGTTTTAGCATGCATTCTAATGAAAATTTAGATTTTAGTTCATGGAATTCAAGATTGATTTTAGCAACATTAATTCAATGAAAGATTTGTCAATTTATTAAGACACTCAAGATTGAATTTGATTGTTTTAAGTTTGAAGACATTCAAGAGTGTGTTTGGATTTTGAATTTAATTGCAGCATTCATTCAAAGACAAATGACTAATCATTCAAGTTCATTCCTTCCTAATTTAAAGTCCTCCCATGTCTTCTTCCTTGCCACTTTCCACAAACCTACAATAATAGTTTTTTTGATTAAAACTCAAAGATTTGCATTATGAATTATTTTTTAATGAAAATGCATAAAAAATTATTAAAAATAGACTTCGGAACAAACAAATATGAATTTTGTATCATAATCTCCTCATAGCGTCACAAACCTACACTAAAATTTTTAGATTAAATTTCTGTGATTTATGTCATAAATTAATTTATTTTATGAAAAATCATTAAAAAATCATTTTAAAATAGATGTTTGATCAAAAAAATCTAAAAATTCTACTTGAAGCTCCTGAAATTGTCTCAAATTTGCAATAAAATTTATAGACCAAAATTCCATGATTTGGGTGATAAATGAATTTTTTTTTATGAAAAATCATTAAAAAATTATGAAAAATAGACTTTTGATTAGAAAAATCTGAAATTTTTCTTGTAAGCCTCGCATATCCATATTAACATACAAAAAATATTTCATTGTTTAGTTAGATTATTTGTGCCCAAAATGATATTTTTATGAAAAATAATATTTAATTTTTTTAAAATGGAGAATAACCCAACAAATTTGAAAAAAAATCATCTCCCAATTAGCGTCTAAAAAGTGAGAATTTTGAGGCTAAATATCAATATAAGCCCCACGGTGGGTGCTAGAATTGTGAGTGGGAAATGTGGGCCTTTGTTATTCACACATGCTTCAAGATGATCCTTATCTGAAGAATCATCTCGGAGTGAACATGAGATTGTTCATTTGAAATGTTCAGTAGGTCGATCTATTGCTTCCTAACAAGATTGATTTTGCTAATTTCTCTCATATTAAGATGCTAGCAACCAAACATCTAGAGTGAAGAATTTTATAGCTAAATGTGATGCACGATTAATCTATATGAAATGCATTTAATCTAAGAATATACAGAATAAATTAGTCTAGATGAATGTATGATTAATCTACTATGAAAGAGATGATATGTAATTAATAACTAAGAATGCAAGAATAATTAAGTCAATAATTCAGTATAAATTTGATATAATTCACTTGCAACCTCCAAAATGAGGAAGTGTGAGTTACTTAAATAGAATTCTAGAATTAGTCAATGGTCAAAATCAATTTGGATGAGTAGTCAAGATTGGAAATGAAATTCAATTAGAATGGAAACTTCCTTGTGCAAATAAAGTTAACTAATTGCTTTTGAGTGGAAAAGGAGTTAACTAATTTAATTCCTTTTTTTATTTCAGTCAACTCAAAGTTGCTATTTCTAAACTTAGGAGAAGATTTGGAGAATAAATTTAATTTAATAAAGTTAAATATGACCTCATAAATGCATAATCTTAACTAATTGAATAATTAAACTCAATAATTAAAATGAGGATATATTTAATTAAATTAAATAGATTTAATTCATTAATGTGTATTTTAGCAAAATGGGTAATATTTAATTTAATTAAAGTGCTAGGACTCATAATTAGATTAATAGGTTTTACCTTTGTTAATTCAAGTAGACTTAGGAATTATAGAGTATGTAATTAATATAGATTAGTGATTTTTTTCATTTAACACTTAGGTCAAGTAGCAATTATCATAATTTAGAGTTGCTTAGAAGAATAGGACTTAAGATTGATTAAATAGACCACAATTGGTTTAGAATGGCAATGTGCCAATTTTG
This sequence comes from Cupressus sempervirens, assembly GCA_028749045.1. NCBI lineage: Eukaryota > Viridiplantae > Streptophyta > Pinopsida > Cupressales > Cupressaceae > Cupressus > Cupressus sempervirens. The sequence goes on along the minus strand of CM053785.1, from coordinate 508,866,455 downwards.
GGTATTATAGCAGATGTTTGACTTTGATGTACAATTTTTCAACTTTCTACAAGGTGAAGAAAAATTCTATGATAGCAATTAGTCCAAGCTACAAAATCAATATGGAGATCAGATTATGAACCTCAGTTCCAACAAGTTGCCTGAGGGTCTAATCACCTTAGAGGACATCTTTGATTTTGATGATTAGGTAAAGAGAAAAGGTCTAAACCTAGCTATAAGAAAAGATGACTACATACCTATTACCATTGTTGAAGGGAAAGAATTTCAACTTGGGAAAGATATGCTTTAAAGTTGAACAAGAAGCTTTCATTAAACTATGTCAAGAATTAAATGATGTATTTTCTTGGACATATTAAGATCTAAGAGGATTTGACCCTAAATTTTTTCAACATACCATAGATTTAAATGATGATGCAAAGCTTGTTAGGAAAAAATGGAGATCAGTTAACCCCAATATTAAATCTTTAATTAGAAAAGAGTTATCCAAGCTTATAGAGGCCAATATCATCTTTCTTATTAAACATTTCTCTTGGGTATCCAACCTTGTTCTTGTTAGGAAGAAAAATAGGGAGATTAGACTATTTTTGGTAAATAAATTTGTCTTTACACAAAACTTCCAAAATAACCCTTATTCACCCAACAATGAAGACACAAAAAGCTACCAATAGTTGGGTCACTTTCTCATTGAATTGTGCCAGTGCCCTCTAAATTTTATAATGTACAACTCCCTAATTAGATATACAAAGAATGAGATTAAGAAATACTTTTAACTTGAAAGTGAAGGCTAACCTCACTATTTTTAGATAAGGGCAAATAACTATAACATAAATGAAAAGGAACCCACACATACAACAATGAAAACACACAGTCCCTCCACCTGCATATGCTTTTAGAAAGGTCAAGAAACCATTAAATGAATAAAAAATATGCCTAATATATAAACCTAACAATTCAAAATGACCCCATAATCTAATCTTGATTCAAATGTAAACCACATAAAAAGATTCAAAATATACAACCTTTGAATAAGATATGGAGCTTTTCATTCATCCAAAATTCATTTGAACAAGTTTCATTATTGAACATTCAAAATATTTACAAAAAACTCAAAAAGACATCTAAATTAAAACTATCAGCTTTGATCACATTTAAAAATTACTCATCTCTATATATTCTATATTTCCCCTCATATGCAACACACAGTCTACCTCTTTTAGAAAAAGAAGAACCAAAAACTAAAATCCTCCTTGTCTACATAAAAGTGGAACCCTTTCTCTATCTTCCACTAACATATTTATCATCTTGCCTTCAATAATCTTCTTCAGTTTTAATAATTGATTCTTAACCAATTCCCTATGGTAGGCTTCCTTTTGAGTTATTAAAACTGAATCTTTAAAATCTCTATTTCCAACACTAAAAAACTTCTTCAAGTTTATCTAATACTTAGCTACATGAACTAAATATGAAACCTGCATCCATGTTTTATAACTTTACATTTCAAATATTAATTAAGGAATTTGAATGCCTTTAAAGGAATATGTTTGGATGTCAATATGGGAATTTGGACAATTTTAAAATAGAAACCACAAAACCAAATGCCATAAAAAATCTTTCCATTTTATTTAACACTTCCTACACATAGTTTGTGTCTCCTTGTGTGTATTTTGTTGAGCATATCCTACCTATGATTCATGCCTCATGGGTCTCCCATTTTGCATTAGCATTCATCATCAGGAATAGGAGCACATTATGCACTGAAGTTGTAAATATGAGTACATTAGATTTTGAGCATTATATCAAATAGATCACATGCACTATTTGTGCTTTTAGGTTAATTTTGGATATTGATGCCTACGAATATAGACATTGGATTAAAAACTTGGTGTTTCTACTGTGTATTGGTTTGAAATAGTCAATTATTGTAAGAGAAAATTAGATAGGATGAATTAGGATGTTGTTCCCCCAAATCACATTCGATGGGCCTCCATAAGTGCTATTGAATGGTGTCTAGGGTCACACTAATGATATTAATATTTTTCAAACACTTCACAGCTTCCTCCATGTCCTTCCATGTGCTCGATTCATGGTTTAAATGTTCATTTTTCATTTCGCAAGCACCCTATCAAACTATTCACATGCTTTGTTTTTACTCCCACCCATGGTATTTAGTGGATGGGAGTGAATAGTGTGCATTCATCATGTGAGGCAGATGTTGAAATTTATCAAACAATTAACATGCACTACCTATGCTCTCACCCACAACATTCGATCAATAGCCAATCATGAAAAACATGTTATATATAAAAAATTTCATGAGAAACTTGTGCTTGTCATTTTCAAGCCTACGTGTCTTGGTGCAAAAGGAAGATTTATGAAATAACAACATTTTTGGAAGTGCTCACTGACCCCTATGACTTTCTCTAGGCTAACCATACACAACAAATTTAAATTTGAAGGACCTCATGACTTGGCACCCATCCAATTATTCGATTCATTCAAATACATAGATACTTTTATAGCAATAGCTTTGTATTTGTATTTGAGAAATTTTTTTGAAATATCTCTTGAATGGCATGGTGAATGATATAGGATCATCAAGTTTGGTCACATAATATTTCTTCAATGCTCATGGCTTCTTAGCATTCTGTCAAATAATTCACTATGCCATATCACCTCCTTTAGAAAGATATCAGGTCTTTGGAAGATCTTTGTTATAGATTTAATAAGCTCATTAGTGGCCCAATATAATGATTGATTTGAGATCCCATGAAATCTTGATCTCCACTAGCTTGTAGACCATAGGCATGTCTTGAAAAGACAATGTTGAACATGAAGTACACATTTTTGCTGATCTATCAAAATTTGATGCATGAACTCATATTCAAAAAGATGTTTACACAATTGAATAACAACTTTGTGGAGTCAAATGAAAATGATTTTTAGGGTGTTGAGTGTAATACAAAGTTGTAAGATTGACTGACTACCTTGGAGTCATCACTAGCAACTATTTTCTCATTAATACTACTCTACACATGTAAGCTATCAACATGAGTAATATGATTTCAATTGAAGCATTTGAGTTCTCATCCTAGTTATGAGGTGTTGTGATAGAATTATAAAGCTTTACATCATTGAAATACTCTTTTAACTAAGATTGTGAAATAACCACTACTTACATCTTCTTGATTATTATAAAGTGATGGACTTTAGATCTTCTAAATGTTTATAAATCTACAACTCTAAGAGAGAAATTGAACCTTGGATTTGAACCCTTAAATTAAACTTCTAAATCACTACACATGAGGATCTAGAAATGGCCTTGCATATCATAGAAATAATCATCTAAACACACCTGTTGTGCTATATTGAATTTTTGAATGCAGAATGAACCTTTGAATTTGTTGAACCTCTAAACTACTGAACCTTTCCAAATGGTACAAAGTGGTTCAGAACCACTTCACACAAGTTCAAGACTATTATAAAAATGGTGAGTTGACTTGACCTTTCATCTAAACCCTACCTTAAACAACATAACTTTACACAACTTCTTTAATATAAACTAGAGGAGAATCAAAGAAAACCAAGGAGAGGTTATTAGGAAGATTGGATTTACAAGTTCAAAATTAGAGTTCAAAAGACCAACTAAAAATCATATTTAGATTTTAGAGATCTCAATAAGGCTTCCCTAAGAGATGACCATCCTATCCCTTCTATGAAGCAAATCTTGTCCAAGGTCAATGGCTCCAAAAGATTCTTCTTCGTAGATGGTTTTTTGGGATACAACCAAGTGTTGGTTCAAGAATTTGATAGATATAAGATGACATTCACTACTAAATGGGGTACTTACACCTATGGTAAAATGGAATTTGTACTAACCAATACAAGTTCTACATTTAAAAAAGCAATGGAAATGACTTTCAAGAGTATGCTTGAAAAATTTGTGCTAGTCTACCTTGATGACATACTCAGAGAACATGATAGACCACTTTGGTCATCTAAAACAATAACATGGTGTTCATCAAATGTAGAGAATATGGTGTATCTTTGAATTTATAGAAATGTATGTTTTTGACCAATCAGGGAAATTTTCTAGGACATATTGTGTCAGGGGATGACTTAACCATTGATTGAGAGAGGATAAAGGAAATTCTTTCTCTTCCACTTCCTATCCATAAGAAAAGTTTGCAAAGTTTCCTTATTAGAATCAACTTTGTGAGAAGGTTCATTCTTAACCTTGATACAATGGTCAAACCTCTCACAAACATGGTAAAGAAGAATATGGTTTTCAAATGGACAAAGGATGCAAGGACTTGTTTTGAAGAAATCAAAGAAACAATAGCATCAGCTCTTACCCTTGTGAATCCAAATTTTGACAAAGATTTCATCCTTTACACCCTTAGAGGTGAGTCAAGTATATCAACTATCTTGACACAGTTAAATGATGAAAATATAGAACAACCTATATCTTTTTTTAGTGAAGGGATAAAGGATTATGAAGACAAGTACATTTATGTGGAGAGATAAGCTCTTTCTTTTATAAGAGCTTTAAATAAATTAAGATATCTACTACCACATAATAAGGTTTAGATCTTAGTTCCACATGCAAGTGTTAAGGAGTTCCTCTTGAATAAAGAAATCAATGAGAAGAGGGCTAGGTGGATCACCAAGGTCATGGACTATGATATTAACACCAGGATTAAACATCTTGTGAGAGGTAAGGGACTATGTGAACAAATGAATTCATCTTATGATAATAATCAAGAGTCTTCCCTAGTGCTAGAAGATGAGAGACCAAGAGGGGTCAATAATTAGAATAGTTGGATGCTTGATATGAAAAACTTCTTGTTAGGAGAAGGATATCCACAAGGATTAGATAGAGCTAAAAGAAGATAGTTTAGGTTGCAATTTATTCCTTATGACCTAGTGGATGAGATTCTATATAGCATAAATTCTAATGGATTTCTATTGAGATGCATTAGTCCTAGTCAAACTAGCAGAATGCTAAGAGAATTCCATGATGGCCCTAATGGTGGTCATTTCTCTGCTAGAAAAATTGCCATGAAGATAATGAGGACCATTTATTATTTTCCAACTCTATTTAATGACTCCCACAAGTAGGTGAGGAAGTGTGATAAGTATGATTTCTTCTTAGGTAAGAAAAGACTAACTGCCCTCCCCTCCATCTTATTCAATTTGATCAACCATTCACTAAGTGGGGTTTGGGTTTTGTTGGACCAATTAGCCCACCTTCCATCCTAGGTCACAAATGGATCTTATCCACTATAGACTATTTTACAAGGTGGATAGAGGAAGTAACCTTGAAGGATGTCACATAAAATTAAATGTTGGAGTTCCTCGATGGGATTGTAACCAGGTTTGGTGTCCCCTTAACCATCATATTAGATAATGCCATTAGAGCTAGTTCTTCAATACCTAGAAACCTCTTTGGCCTTGTTTCCAAATTTCCAATGAAATCCATGCCTCTTTAATCCATGAAATGATCAAATCCTTGGGGATTTGACCTCTTGCAAATGGGTGCACTCATTTCTTTCTCCTCCTATCACTTCTAGTGGGCAATTGCACTTATTGATCAAATTTCATTCTGATTATCATTTATTTCTCTCCTCTGCAACTCAACTCCACCTGGTTGGGGTATGAACTCAATGTAAACATCATAATTATGCCTAAAATCTATAAATACAAGTTGTAAATATATTTTGGTGGATCTTTCTCTAATTCTTTGATAGTTGCATTCTAAGCTTTGCAGTTGTAACTTTCCTGGCCATAATATAATCTCCTAGTCTACCTTCTTCCACCATTAATTTTGTGCATGTCTTCTTGCATTCTATTAGTGTTTCTTATTATTTATTCAAGTTATATTTTGTATCTACTTTGATTTTGTTAATGCTATCTTGTGAAGCTTCTTCCTTTTAGTATTTCATCTAGTTCCTCATCTACATATGAGTTGTGAAGGCTAATTAGGGTTGGGTAGTTGTGTATATTAGATCCATATTGATGTTTAGTGTGGTATTGGGAAGATATAGGAGAAAATGAACTATTTTATGCATCACATCCTTTCATTCTAGCTTTAGGTTAGATAGTTATTCTTCCTTTTTCCTTGAAATAAATAGTTTAGTGCATCTTGATAGTAAGGAATCTGACCTTCTCTGGAGACTCAATCTCATATTTCAAGTCCCAAAACTTGGAGATTTTTTTCATTTTTCAAAAGGTTTCCTTTAGGATAAACTTTAGACAAGGGTGCAAGCATTTATGATAACTGACATTAGTGGAAAAACACTTTTTCATGATCAAAACTTGACATTCCCAAAACTTCAAAATATGTGCTCCCCCTTGGAATGTAATCTATACTTGTAACTCGGTCTATACATACATACTAATGGACTTGCATCTATCTATCTATCTATCTATTTATCCATCTATCCATCCATCCATTCATCCATCCATCCATCCATCCATCTATCTATATATAATAATAATAAAATTTCAAGGGTTGATACACATACATGATCACAAATTTTCATATAAACATGCATTGGCTTACATTATCATGCGTCATACTCATTCCCCCTTATTTTTGTCACTTATGAGTTGAAAAAAATTTCAATAGGGGTTCTGGAAGGATTCCAAATTCCTTCAGAAAAGGATGGTACAATCTAATAACAATTGACATTGTGTTGTCCTAATTGGCCTACAAAGTTTGAAGTACTTTTTTTTTAATCTGAAGCTTAATCTCTAGATTCATCATATTATTTGCAATTGAGAGGTGCTAGTCCTCCACAAGAATCTTAGTATTTTTTATGTGTTACTTCCATATGAGGTAGCAACCTTTTTTTAATTTCATTCACCTCATTTATTATATGGAACTCTTCCTATAAAACTTCCCTTATAAAAATCTAATGTTAGATAAATAAAGTGAGCTAGAACTAGGATCCACACACAACTCTTTTCTATCTCTCTATAAGTTTTCATCTATTTTAATTTATTCTTTCCCTTATATACTTAATCAACACATAACTTTGGAAATATTGTATAGACATTGGTGGCTAACTATTCTAGTTTAGTGACAAGAGTGGAAATCTCAATTCCTTGATTTCTATCTCCTTAGATACTTTTTCCATTACTCTATTTTCATACTTCCTCTATGCTCTTTGTATCAACATCTATTGAATATCAATATTAGGGTCATTAACTTTCTCCATAGTTTTAATTATCTGATCAAGAATTGGAGATTTTCCATCCATATCATCAACAAGAATAGTATCAAGAAAAAATTGTTTAATAACATACAATACTTGCCTCTTTTAATGCTCTCTTCTCAATGAAAATTTATTATCCTTCCTTGAAAATAATTCACTTAATACTATCATCTTCTCTCCACTCAAGTTAGATTGATCCCACTTAAGAATAACTATTTCTTCATCAATAGTGGCTTATTTACCTTGTATTGCTTGTAGTGAATGTTTCACCTTCTTCTTTAGTCTTTTTCCCTTGGAGTGTGGTGTGTTGGATCTCAACATAATTAGTTATAAAATTTGTGTTGAAACCTCCAGACTCATCCTTTGTGACTCTTAAGTAACCTCATCTTTCTATGTTACATATTCTATCTTTTTCTTCTCCTCATGTCTCTTATCTTTATTTGTGTGCTATATAGACACATCCTATTTATCTTTTCCTTGATTAGTTTGGAGTTCACTAGTGGACCTCAATTTCCTTCTCCGTTGTGTTAATCAGAGGTCCTAAGGCACTTGGTATTACACACGTGTAGTAGACTGATCTAATTGATCATTGCGGCTCTTATATTTTTTTATCATTTACATCCTTTTCCTCAACAACTTCATTTATCTATGTGAAAAATTGTGTTATTTCTCCTTGTTGATTGACACACTCTATTGCTCAGCATTACCAACTTCTACATCACATTGACTATCAACTAGACTTAATGTACTAATAGGAATAGATGAAATTTCAACCAATTGAGTAACCACTTGTCTATCAATCTTTGTATAGTCCTTTACCTGCACTAACACAAGAGTAGGGTCTAACAACTTATCATGAGATATCATTTGTATAGTCTTTACTTTCTTTCCTTAGCTCAGCTACAACTATCTCTTCACTTGACACATTTTTATCAAGGATCTTCTCTACTTCATCATCAATAATCATAGTCTCTATCTACCCTTAACTAAGTTTCACCAAATTTTTGAATGTATCAACAAGATTATATTGACTATCATCAATATCCTTAGTGTTGTCCAAGTCCACATTTACCTATTCATATTTTTCTTCCTCATTCTTTTGTTCATCATTAGGTATCAAACCACTAATATTTTTCTAGATTAATTTCCTTTCCTCATTTACATTTTCATCAATAATCCTCTCTTGACTCTTATCCAATTCTTTCATAACCTAAGTAGATGTTGCTTCTCTTATTTTCCTTTTAGTGCTTAATGGAAATTTCCACTTTCCATCAATATTTTTGTAACATTCCTTAGGAATCATTCTTCCTAACTCTATAGGTGTATACTTAAAATTTACAATCATATCAATTACTATTTCTTCTACTTTATTCTTATCCTTCTTACTAAATTTATCATATTTTATATTTTGGAAACTAGATAATCCTAAAGTGCTCCTAATATTCTCACATACCCCATCAATTTTTTGGGCCTTTTTGTGTGTAGCCACTCTAAATTGACTTAAGTCATCTAACTTGGTGTTTTCTTCTTCTTAATCATCCCTCTTAATTACCAACCTTATCCTCAGTTTTTTCTTAGGTCTTCTTGGTTGGGCTTTCTCTTTGTTGAACTCTTCACTTGAGTGGGCTTGATTATCTTCACAACACATTTCTTCTAAGGCTTAGAAACTTTAGTAATAGTTTCCCTTGTTATTTTTCTTTTAACCCTTGGTGGTGTAGGTGTAGGTTTTATTACAACCTTCTTAAATATTTTCTTTGCATTAGGCTCAAAAATGACAAATTTATTTTCTCTTTTAGCCTATAACTTTACAACCTTTATCTCCTTGCCCTTTTATTCTACATCTTCTTCTTCATCATAATCAGTAATTTTTTAATCCTCTCATTTTCCTTTTGTAATATGAAAAGGAATCTCTCACTCAAATCCTTCCCCCAAAAATCTCTCCAAGTTCTCAATCATGGACTTCCTCTTCTTAATCATCTTAGGTGCATTAATTTGAATAATGATCTTTACCTTTGATGTCCCATACCTTTTAAATGGCTTGAAATTCTTATCAACTTCTTCTACCAACAATCCAATGGTTGATGCTATGAATTCATCAATGTTTACCTCATAAGGTAGAGGTCTCAACCATGAAACCCTAGGAAGAACATCTTGTGTGTAGGTAAAATGAATTAACCATTTCTCAACAACAATTTTATATCTATCCTTTACCCTTGTATTCTCATCTAACTTTTCATATGCATTTCTCAATTACAAGTCTCCTACTTCTCCTATCTTGCACATATAAAATGCTCTTAAATCATGAATCATGATAATCCTAGGTGGGTTGATGATAGGGTACCTAAAGAATCACCCTTCATTATTATTTCAGGGTATGCTCCAAATTTGGATTGGGCATATGCATCATTTCTAACTAATTGAGCATTAATAACTTATAACTACATCTTCTTCTCAGATGTTGAAGCACTTGCTGCCATTTTATCAATTTAGGGTTTGATTAAAAATTCTACATGTCTCAACCTAAATGCAACTACACACAACTCACTTTTGTAGCCAAAGGAATGCACCAAATCTATCAATATCAATATTATCTTTAGAAAAATTTAATTTTTTGTGATAAAAATGGCTCATAGAATTAACTATATAGATTGAGATCTCAAGTTTAGGGCCCCATCGATGCTCCATATATGTACTAGGTGAGATACAACTATTTTGGCTAATACAAGGAATCTTGACATTCTCATTTCCCTTATTTCACTTGGCCAATACCAAGACTCGATTAGTACAAGTAATTATGCTTGACTACTTAACACTTCTATGACTTCAATACTGGGTCTTTTCCATCATTACCTCTTCAACTTGGCATCAAAATAAATTACTCAATTTGAATTGTAGATTTGTCCTTATGCATCCATTAACATGCTAATTTGGACTTTTGCACATATTATCTTAGGAAATGATGTATGATATAGAAATTCAAAATACAGTTCCATACATACCTACGCTTAGTCTGAGATGGGGGAATCACCTAATCAATTGCATTTGGTGATCATAGCTTCACCATTAGAACTATTTTCTCCTTTAGTTTTATTTTTCCAAGTTTGATTAATCTAAGTTTCTACTTTTTTAGTATTGACCTTTTCTTTTCCATTTTTCTCTTTAAAATTAGATGTCAGTGCTTGGTTCATATAACCTCTATTTAGGTGATCTACCTTGTGACAAATAAAACATACTGGTCCAAAAAATTTCCAATTTCCTAATCTTTCTCTAAGATGTATCCTTGCATAATTGTTGCAACATGTCCATACTTTCCAAAAAATTGACAATTGACCCAAATATTGTAATCCCAATTTATGGTATTAACTTGCCTAGGTGCTTTTCCTTGAATTTTAGTTGTCCAATTATTCTTTTCTTTAGATCTAAAATCTTGTCTTATGGCCACACTTCTAACATGTGTGACAATAGCCTTCAAATCTAGATGTAGCTTATGTCTTACTAGTCTTTGATCTACATTCATGCTCTTGATGTCCATGCTTGTTGTAATTGAAACAATTACCATTGAATTTATGTTTACGATATAGCTTACTAGTTTTTCTCCTACAAATTCTTTTTTGTATGTCTTGGTTTTCCATAGTGAGAGAATGTAGGCTTATTATTCTTAATATTCCTTTGTTCTCCATGCTTTGATGTTTCCCATTTCTTAGTAGATGATATGAAATACATATAGGCTAGTCCACTAATCTCAAGAGGTTTTATTTGTACTTGTATATGTTCATAAAGTATTCTTATGGCCTCCTTAGGTTTGTTCATCTATTTAATGATTTCCTTATCATCTCTCCATTCAACTTTCAAATGATTGTTCATAGATCTCAAATTTGAAATCTCGTCTACCTTCTTAGCAATCTCATGATTGCTACTTAATTATTGATTGACCATGTCAAATTGATTGTGAGTTAGCCTTTTTACCTCATTGATAAAGATCAAAAAGAAAATTATCTTCATACATTCCATAATGAAGCAAGTGGAAGAGATTACTCATCAACAATCATGAATTCCAAGATACCTAGGAGTGGGTATTATTTTCTTGGTATATTTGCAAATGTGTATAGGTGGGTGGGGGAATGTGAAAAATGAAAATATTCTCTAGGAAGCCTAAGTTAGTAGTACTCTGATTAACACTTTTAGTGATACTAGAACCTTTCAAGCAATGGGGCCTTGGTTTCATTGGGCCACTTAAACCAAATTCCAATGCTAGACACACACATATCTTAATTTCTACTAATTATTTTACCACATGGGTTAAAGTGATACTAGTCAAGAAAACTACTTCTGAGATTGTATGCACCTTCCTGAAGGAGAATATCTTGGTTAGGTTTGGGGTACCAAAAAAGATAGTGACATATAATGTTCAAAATATTTCTTCAAGTGAATTTCAACTCTATTTATATGATAGTGGGATATGGATTTCACATTCCTCTAATTATTTCCCATAAGGAAATTTCCAAGTAGAGTCCTTAAATAAGAACCAGTTTTTAATCATGAGGAAGTTGGTAAGTGAAAATGCATTAGACTAGCATAGAAGATTGTTTGAATCTTTATGGGTTGATAAAAAAACTCCCAAAAGAGCAATTGTTATGACAACTTTTGAAATGGTGTATGGTGTGGAAGCTTAGCTAACATTTTCTCTCAAACTTGCAACAACCAAGCTTCAAAAGATGTTGGAAGATGAAACTTTCCAAAATTATTTTAAAAAGAAAATATGATACTTCATGAGGATACAAGAGGATCAAGAGAAGGTGGTGGATCATATTACTAAACATAAGGTATGGGCCTAAATGATTATTGATTGTAGAGCTAGGCCCAAGAAGTTTATGGAGAGTGATAAAGTGCCATTATGGGACAAAATGAAGGAACCTAAAGATTCTCACAAAAAAATCAAAGAACTTTGGAAGGGTCCTTTCAAAATTAACAAAGTTCTTGGACCTAATTATTTCAAGCTCAAATACAAAAATGGGATTAAATTGCCTCTATCCTACAATGGGGAAGATCTAAAGATTTATTAACTATAATTTCCCATTCCATTTCTATAGCACATAGAAAATATAATCTTTTTTTGTGTCTTAGGTCTTAATTTTCAGTTGCTTCCTTCACTTTGTTTTTTGTTTTGTTTTGTTAGTTTGTGAGTTGCAAAACCAAAAAGTTAGAATTCCTTTTCAATCCCTTATAGTTTGAATCCCCTATCAGAGCTAGCCATTACCCATGTTTTGGACTTAGCCTTTTAATGACCTTTCTTGTTTTTCATAAGGTCCTTGTAACACTTTGAACCTTGAACTTGAATCAGAAGGTACAAGGTTCAAACATTCAAAGAAACTTTGCCCATGTTGGGATGTCTTGGTCATGTTTTAGCCTTGCATTAATCCCAATCTTGAACCCAAACATTGAACTCAACCCCTTGAACCAATTGGTTCAAAGGTTCATTCATAGTTAAAGAGTTTGATCTATAGATTTATGAATCCCTAATGGGGTTTTTGATCTCTATTAGATTTTGATGCTCTCTCTTTTTTTTTTTTTCAAGTTCAAAGTTCAGTATGAGGAAATATTTCTATTATGTTGAGTTAGTCTACAAAAATTGTATGCCACATTTCTAATACTATTGAACTCAAACCTTGAATCATAATCTATAGTTCAAGAGTTTGAAGTTCATGAGTTTAAAAATTGTCCCATCAGTGACACATGGGGATGGAGGTGATGATGTAGAATTTGATAATTCTTCCCAAAAAAGGCCAAAAATATATACATTTAATGCTAATTTATGCAATTGATGGCAGAGTAAGATTTAGTATGTGCAAATTTAAGAGGGACTCATTAATGATTAAGGAACCTTGTCAAATTGATAATTTCCCTATCTATCAATGACATGATTTCCAAGTTTAAATAGTTAAGAGTTTCTCCTTTTGATCATTCTACCATAATTGTATCAAGTAAGCATTCTAGTTTTCTTTGGAGATACAAGGAGTTTTAAACTTAGTACTTTTTTTCAAGGAATTTTTGTGCATTTTGTTTGGTGAGTCCCATTTTACCTCTCTTAAGCTAATATTTTATTCCTATTTAACAAAAAAGCAAGCTTCTAGTTTTTCTTTTCATCTTTTCTTTGTGGGAACATTTGAAAATTTGTAGTTCTTCCATGAGTGTCTTTTTCCCCAAACAACCCAAGGAAAATAAATTTACCACCTTAACTAGCTTCTTACCTACACTTGGAGATAACTTTCTTGTAAATGAGGAGATTAGGAAAGTGGTGTAAAGGTTCTCAAAGCATAAACCTAGGTCAATTGTAGAGAAAGTTTCCATGAGTAGGTTAGTGTAGGCTGGGTGTTTTCAAAAGCCATTCTTTGTCTAGAGCTTGTTTTAGAATGTAGGAAAAAATATTATGCTACCAAAAGGTCAAGACACATACTAGTGAAGTCTTGGCATATGTGAATAGGGTCATGGTAATGGGTGCATTAAGAATTCCACCTCATGAGGTTTATAAAGAATAGACCATTGGTCTATCCTACTCTTAGTTCACCACCAATTCCAATGATATCAATAATATCATTGCTAGAAACTAGTTACTCAAACTAGAAAAGGGAAATTCTCATCTTCTACCTTCTTTGTTGTGTGAGCACATGATCCTAAAGGTTAAAGATATAATCACCCTCTTGAATATGATAAAATGTAACAAACATTCCTTTATGGGAAAAGTTGGTATTACTTTTTGATCCAAACTATTCAGAGTGAAGGGAAATGCATTGATTGGGATGAAATAATAGTAGACAAATTGCATGAAAATATTTCACACATGTCTGGGACTTCTATTTTTATATTTTTTCTTATATATTCTACATTCTAGCATGTTATAGGGAATGGGAAGGCTTTCTACATCAGGTCTGGCTCAAAAATATGTTGATCTATGAATACTTTCCTTCTTTACAAAAAGTAAAGAATATGAAGGACTTCAAGAGACTACATGACACCTTCCTTGACAAGATGGTATTTGAACTTCATGATAAGGAAAATAAAAAGTTAACTGAGGAGGCTACTCCACTCATTACCATTTATGGTAGCTTCTTTACTTAGTTCCCCAAATTTACATATAAAGGTCAATGAATATGAAGGTAAGCCCTTGAAGGTATGCAAATATTTTTTGGATCATTTGGTGCTGATAGAAGTTTCTAAGAAAGTAGTAGAGGTGGACAAAATCTGTAAGGCCAGGAAATGTTCTAGTTGCACCTTTCAAATTAGACTTCTTTATTACCAGTGTAAGAGAATCCAAAATGTTCTTGGTCTAGACACTAAGTTGAAAATAATGAACTTGACATCCTACTCTCCCTAGCCTAAACTCAATAGAAAAGGATTTGCACAATCTCAATGTCATAACCCCATAATGACATATAACTAATGGAAATATCAATGTTGTTTTTAAATATAAACACATGTATTCATTTCATCATTTTCCATCATGATAATGTTATTCATTTGCATTAATATAATAATATGAATATTATATTGAATTAACATATAAAATGGGAAATATTAGTAAATGATAATATTGAATAAATGAATTTATTATATTTTAAATAATCATATTTATGATAGTATGGATATGCTAATCATATTTTAGTAATATTTAATAATAAATGTTAGTCATATGGATAATATACATACAAATCTTGTTTTCTCTCATTTATATGTTGACCAATTATAGTCAATCATATTGAATTATTATCAATACTTAATAATAGAAAATAGTTATAAATAGTTATAATACTATTATTATATTACCTTTGATGGAAATCCATATTTGAAATAATATGGGAAAATATAATTATCATATTTTATAAATAATAACATACTTAGTAATAACTAATGATTCACGGTCAAGAAGTTATGATCCATGATCATAAAATGGACATATTAATAAAAGTCATATTAAATAAGGAAAAGGGAGATGGAGAAGGGCAACGAGAGAAAAAGATCAGATAGAGCATAGGAAGGAAGAGGAGGCTCAGGAAATAAGACTCTATTTGGGCCTTATACAATCTAAAAAGAAGAAAGATATATTGTACTCACAATACACATCAACTAGTCATAGGCAATCAAAGGACAAAGGCATGTCATTCAATAAGGATAGGTGGATTGTACATACAATTATATCTTGCCCAAGACACATAGGATTCCAAAAATGGTTAATCACCCTAATCACCTTGAGGAATACACAAAAACAAATAATTGAAGGGCATTCAAAAGGAGAACTCGCCTTGCACCAAAATAGAGGAAAATGAGATAGTGAGTAGACAACAAGTATAGGTGTACACTAGTTGAGATCCATTAGTAGCTGACACCAAGTGTAGCTTGAATCACCTACACTACTAATGCACTCATAAGCCACATTGACAATACCTTATCGATCAGGTCAAGGTAAGATTTGCAAGGAAATTAAAGAGTTTTAGTATTGTTGGTTGCACAAAAATTATAAGGTAACATATGGTGTTAAATGCAATCTTTCTAAATAGATTATATATATATATATATCAAACATTAATAGAATTAACAATTTATATATATTTCTTTAAAGATTATGAACAATTTATGGAATAAACAATTAAATTGTTATAGATTATAAAAAACTTATGAAATACTAAAAAGATATAATTATTATGATCCAAGCTATATTGGTGGAGGGCATTCCTTATGAATTTCATAATCAATCCAAACTATATTTGGTGGAGAATGACCCAAGTTTTCTAGGTGGAGGGCATTCTAGAGGAATGTCATACATGATCTGGGTTATGCCAATGGAGAACATTTGTTGCAAATGTTAATTAGTTTTTAAGGATATAAGCTATTTAGCTAGATTTATTGTGATCATATCAATCTTTTATAGTTTTTTATGTATCCTAATCTAACCATAATAGTCGAAACATTACAATGGTATCAGAGCATAATCCTGTCATCCTATGGAACGTATTAGTCCACCCATGGCCACACCCTAAAGAACAATGGCAAGGGAACTAGGCAAAGAAGTAAGGAATTTTATAGAAAAACTAATGAGAGATTTGAAAACTCCAACAAGGTACTATTGTAAGCTATACAAAAATTAAGCAATAATAATAACAAAAATGAGAGACTTAACTCATAGAGGGACCATCATTCCACTTATGAGAAAAATGAATCCTTGTCAAAAAGTTTAGTCCCATGAGAAACATTCCCTTCATTCATTTTGAGAGAAGAACCTATTGTGGATAATGGAATGATTGCTAATAGCATGGAAGAAATTGCACAAATGTATACTATCTTAGATCCCAATATTCAAACCCTTTAAAGAATACTATGAATCTAAACTCATGGAAAATAGAAAGAAATATAATATAGATGAAGACCTTAAGAAGAAGGCAAACAAGGTAAAATTACCATGTTTTAATGGGTCAGGAGAAGAAACTACTCAATCATGGGTCCAAAAGTTAGATACATATCTATCCTATAGTCTTATGACCAAAGAAGGTGTTGTCAAGTTTTTCATACTTCATTTAAGAGGAACAACCTAGAAATGGTGGCACTATGGCCAAGTTTCACTAGGGCTCAAAAAGATTACCTCCTATAGTGAATTCACTCAAAGATTGATGAGTAGGTTTGATCGAAGGGATATGGAATGGTACTTCCAACAATTAACTCACCTAAAACAATCATGGTTAGTATAAGAATATTCAAATCAATTTCAAGATATTTCTATAATGGTTCCAAACCTATTGTAGAGTTGACTCACTCATTTATTTATAGAAGGCCTTAAAGATACCATTAAACCTTATGTAAAACCCCTTGAGCCCCAAAGCTTAGAAGAATCCATTTGAAAATAAAAGAAGACTGAATCTAATAAGATAGATGAGAAGTCCAAGAATCCTAAAACATCTATTGAACATTAAGAGATGAGGAGGGAAGACCAAGAAAGGAAATTTCACTTATGCCATGAACCATGGAACTTTGGTCATAGATTCCCAAAGAGACATGGTCTACTAAAGAAAGGATTATGTTTCAAATGTAAAGAACCTTGGGAGCATAATCATCAATGTAAAAGAGGGAAAATAAATGAAATAACATATAATGAAGGAAGCCTCAACAAAAGAATGAGATGTAACAATCAAGAACATGCAACATTGGCATATTACTCAAGAAAATGGGGATAATCCTTTTCAAATTAGAGGTTCACTTTAAGAAAAATTCAATGAATCTAACATTAAAATTGCATTGCTTGAGGAAAAGAAAATTTTAGAGGGGCGGATTGTCACAACCCCATAATAACATATAACTAATGGAAATATCAATATTATTTTTAATTATAGACACATTTATTCATTTCATCATTTTCCATCATGATAATGTCATTCATTTGCATTAACATAATAATATAAATATTATATTGAATTAATATATAAAATAGGAAATATTAGTGAATGATAATATTGGATAAATGAATGTATTATATTTTAAATAATCATATTTATGATAGTATGGATATGATAATCATAATATAGTAAAATTTAATAATAAATGATTGTCATATGTAACATATGGATAATGTACATACAAATTTTTTTTTAATCATTTATATGTTGACCAATAATGGTCAATCATATTGAATTATTATCAATACTTAATAATAAAAAATACTTATATATACTTATAATAATAATATTAGATTACCTTTGATGGAAATCCATATTTGAATTATATGGGAAAATATAATTATCTTACTATATAAATAATAATATGCTTAGTAATAAATAATGAGTCATGGGTCAAGAAGTCATGAACCATGATCATAGAATGGACAAATTAAATAGGGTTAGATTAAATGAGGAAAAGGGGAGATGCAGAAGGGTGGAGAGAGAAAAGGATCAGAAAAAACATAGGAAGGAAGAGGAGGCTCGAGAAATAAGACTACATTTGGGCCTTATACAATCTAAAAGGAAGAAAGATATATTTTACTCACAATACATGTTGACCAATCATAGGCAATTAGAGAACAAAGGCATATCAATCAACAAGGATAGGTGGATCATAAATACAATTGTATCTCACCCAAGACACGTAGGATTCCAAAAAAGGTTAATCACCCTAATCACCTTGAGGAACACACAAAAAATAATAATTGAAGAGCATTCAAAAGGAGAACCCACCTTGTACAAAAATAGAGGAAAACAAGACAATGGGTAGACAACAAGTACATGCATACACTAGCTAAGACCCATTAGTAGTTGACAACAAGTCTGGCTTGAATTGCATACACTACCAATGCACTCATAAACCACATCAACAATACCTTATTGATTAGGTCAAGGTAACATTTTTAAGGAAATTAAAGAGTTTTAGTATCATGGGTCACATGAAAATTATAAGGTAATGTATGGTGTTAAATGCAATCTTTCTAAATAGATTATATATATTTATCAAGGATTGATAGAATTAACCATATGTGTGTGTGTGTGTGTGTGTGTGTAGTTTTAAAAATCATGAACAAGTTATGGAATAAATAATTAAATTGTTATAGATAAATAAGCTTATGAAATACTAAAATGATATAATTATTATGATCCAAGCTATGCTTGGTAGAGGGCTTTCCTTGTGAATGTCATAACTGATCCAAACTATATTTTATGGAGAATGATCCATGTATCTCTTGGTGGAGGGAATTCATTGAGAATTTCATAAAATGATCCAAGAATGACTTGGTGGAAAATGATCCAAGCTTTCTTGGTGGAGGGCATTTCGTATGTGTAGGACTAGAAAATGGGTTAAATGCATAACATACTATGAGAAAATCACAAACTCAATCAACATATATTAGGACCCACTAGTCTACCATTAAAGCCAAACTAATCAAAAGAAAGAAAACATAATTAAAAACTCCCTTTTCCATTTGTAGCTCCCATGTCCTTCTTCCTTCTCCAAATGATTATAGCTCCAAAGTTGCCTATAGTGCACACAAAATTGAAGCAAAAGTCTATGATAGAGATAAAGCCATGAGAGTACTTGAAGTGTGATTTTAGTGTGAGAGAAAGAATGCAAAATGCAAAGAAGTAGAGACTCAAAGACTCAAAAATTTGGATTTTCAAAACTTAAGCATTCAAATCCAAGGACCCAAAATGAGAGAAAGAGTGTCCAATTTATAATTGATATGGAGGATGAGAGCATTGGATTTTTCACCCATAGATATGCGATGTGACAAGAGATTCCTTTGAGAATCCATGACGCATATGACAAAATATGCCAATTGTGAGATTATATGACACATGCAAGTCAAACTTGGCTAAATGTGGAAGAGAATCTATGATGCATCATAAGACATCTCAACCCACTTAAAGCCAAGAATCTATGACAAAGAAGCCAAATAGAGAAATGCGTAAGAGAATAAGAATATTTGATTATGAGAAGTCTTAACCAAGTGTCGAAGAAGAATCCATGAGGTGTCATATCTAGGTGTCATGATGATACAATATTTTATGAAATATTCGAATTAAAAATCCTCTTATTCCACAAAATAAGAATTAGTAGAAAATGGAATTAATGATGGAAAATGGAACTTACGAAATTGTACATTTCCATGGTTTGTAGATAATGAATCAATTAATTAATAAAATTAATTAATTGAGGATGATAATTAGGAAGAATAATTAGTGAGAATAATAGAATTAAATTATGGGTTATTTAATCCTATAGAGAAAATTAGTAGATAATTGGCCAAATTGATTAAATGAATGCGACTGTATCCTTTGATAAAAATGTGATGATGATGGATATCAGATAAGATGATGAAAAAGGTAGACCAAAGCCATGGTCAAATTGATTGATTGAAGTTGATAACATGCCAAGGACACATGACATGAATTGGTTGATATGTAACATTTAATCGACATTGTAAATGCTACAGGTTTGATCATAATAACATTGACGAACATTGTCAATGTTATTAAAATGGTCGATGATGCCATGATCTGACATTGAAAGTCTCAACAATGTTAAAGATTGAATGACATAAATGATAGTTTGACCTAGCATTGAGAGCCATGACAGTACTAAGATCAGATTGATAAGATTGATAAGTTTATAGGTTTCCAAGGCACTGAAAGCCACAACAATGCCTAGGAGTGGATAAATGATGATTGATTTGAGATGTTTGATATGTTTCGAGTTGATTAGGACTGATTTTGAATGATTTAAAGTTGATTTGGGGTGATTTCGAGTTGATTTGATATGGTTTTGAGTTGATTTGATATGATTTCGAGTTGATATGAAATTGATGTGAAAGCGGATACAAATGACGAAATATGATCAATCTGGCCAAAAGATCGAAGTTAGTAGAATGAAAAAAATGGGACAAATTAGTATGAAGAAGTGATGAAACCATAGATGTGAACCATTTTTGAGCGTCTACAGTATGGATGTCATAATTTGATCCAAGTTTTCTTGGTGGAGGGAATTCTAGAAGAATGCCATACATGACTTGGGTTATGCTAGTGGAGAAAATTTGTTGCAAATGTTAATTAGTTCTTAAGGATATAAGGTATCAATCTTTAATATTTTTTTATGTATTCCAATCAAACCATAATAGTGGGGATATTACACTCAATTTGAGTTATGCCCCTCCTTCACCCATTTTCATAGATAAAGGATTTATGAAGTGAGGAAGAGATGGTGGTCTAGGTTCACCTTGAAGAAAATTAAAGAGTTTAAGTTGCAAAAAGATGTTACTAATATTGAAGAGTATGAAAAGGAAGAAGTAGAAGATCCATTTTATACAAAAAAATTGATGCCTTTCCCATACCTAAACTAGACTATGATTCACATGTGGAAGATGAATTGAAAACTATAACTCTTCTTATCATTGACACAACCAACAAGTAGCTAATAGATAAAAGAAAGTCAAAGTTGGAGCAGGCTAAATCAAAACTTTAAAAAGGTTCTACTAGTTTTGGCTCAACATTTTTCATTTTCCATATTGATAAAGTTGTCGCATTTTTCTTCTATAGTTGATCTAATTCTTGAACTTGAACTTGAATCTATTTTTCAAAGTATGGTTCAACTTCCACCTCTAGTTAGGTAGATTTTTTCATGTAGCCAACAAAAGAAGGCCCACCAAGCTGCCATGGTTAACACTGATAAGGATCTAATTGAGGTCTAAATTATAGCTGAGGCAACCACTAAATGTTAAATTGGAGCCATGGATAAAAGAAATCAACAAGATGTAGATGAAGCTAACACTCTTAGTTCACTTTTTCTTGAAAATTCCCCTATTTTTCAAATTCATCTACCTAAGAGTCATTCCTCTACACTAAAATAGTTTGATTTATTAGTCTATAAGTAAATAATCATAGATCTAGTGATTGTCTCAATGGAGGATATGGTGAAAAAATGCTTAGGAAAAATTCTTAAGAGAAAGAAGCCTAAAATAGAGACCCTGCTAGAGGTGGATGTAAAAATAGGGCATTGGGTAACAGATGTCTATAAGGCCATAGTGGATAAGGATCTTTATAATATTATGCCTCAAGATTATCCTATGGAGAAGGTTATCCTTAGACTTGCATCTAGAGCCCCTGACTTGAAAATCTTTGTTGTTGGCAATGCAAGAGTTGCAAATAGTTTTTAGAAAGACTAGAAGGATAATAAAGAGTTAAAATAGTCTATGCAATTGATTGTAGCTGATATAACTTTTTCCTTATTTGAGTTTTTTGATCAATCACCTATATCTATCCTGAATATAAGCCTTAAGGCTTGTGTTGTATTGATATTTTGAAGAATATCCAAAGCTTTTATATATTTATGGGAGACTACTTTTATGCCTTTAATACTTTCTAGTTAAAAGTATGTGCATAGCTATTCTTTATTAATAAATTTTTTGATTGAAAAATAATTTAAGAAGGGAGTTACACCTTAAATGGAGAGAGTTGACTTTCCAATAACTCAATTTTTGTAAATTTTTCTTTCCTCTAAGAAGTTCTAGTTTCAAAATTAGTTATTTCAAAAGAAGGGAAAAATGTTCACTAACAGTTTTTGATAACTCTGATGGGGAAGTCACTAGTGTTTCAAGACAAGGGTGAAACAAAGTATAACCTAGAATGGTCTTTCCTCATGAAGAAATATTTCTATTTCTTCAACCAAGATTGTTATTTGATAACACTTAAGAGGACATTATATCTGACTTAAACACCTTAGCCTAAAATTTTATAACTAAACCTAAGCAATACCTTTAGGTTAGTCAAGCTCTTGAAGAAGAAGAGGAATGTAGATAGATTAATAGGGGAGTACCTACTATTCAAGATGAAAGGTTAGTAAAAATATTTGACCAACAAGAAAAATTTAATCACCCTAAACAACCTAACCCCTAAAATCCTAATTAAAACAAATTGGTTGGAAGTAAATATACTTGGGGTAATAGACACAAAGGTTTGGTTGATGAGTTGTATAAGTTTTTAAAATAATTAAAAATTTCCTTTGACCTCACCAATAGAAGGAAAAGGATAACTAAGTGTATAAGTAGTAAACCTTCTCCTAAGAGACCAAAACTGATTGCTACTAGCTTGCAAGCCTTAGTGTTACACGGTGTAGGACCAAAAAATAGGTTAAACATCTAGAATACTATGAGAAATCACTTAACTCAATCAACATACACTAAAAACCATCTAGTCTACCATGATAGCCAACCAAAATAAAGAAAGAAATACAAAGTAAAACTCCCTCTTTAGTTGTAGCTCTCATGTCCTTCTTTCTTCACCATATGATGTAGCTCCAATTGCCTATAATGCACACAATTAAAAAGAAAAATCCTATGATATGATAATTCTATAAGAGTACTAGAAGAGTGATTTGAAGCTAGATGATTATGTACTTAGGAATTAGGAATAGAAATGAAAGGAAGAATGCACAATTTATAGCTATTACACAAGACAAGAGTATTGGACTTGTCACCTTGGACATAAAACTTGGCAAGAGATTGCTTTTGGAAATCCATGACACATATGACACAATATGCCAAATGTAAGATTCTATGATCGATAAAAGTCAACATGACTAAAAATGGTGGAGGATCTATGACACATCATATGACACCTCAAAGCCAAGAATCTATGACAATGATGGCTAAATATAAATATGTGTAAAGAATGAGAATATAATCCATGATGTAAGATGTCCATGTGTCATGATGATGTCAAGATAATTTCAAGATTATATGAATATTTAATTTGAAAATTTATTATTCCACATAAATGGAAATTAGTAATTGTGACATTAGAGGTGGAAAATGAGACTTAGAAAATTAAGAATTTCCATAGTTTGCGAAGACAAATCAATTAATTAATGAATACCAATTAATTGAGAATGTTAGTTAGGAATAATGATTAGTAATGTGACATGAAAAATGATTGAAATGACAAAGGATTAAATCATGGGTTATTTAATCCTATAGAGAAAATTAGTAGATGATTGGCCAATTTATTTTGATAAGTGCGACAATATCCTTTGATGAAATGTGATGATTATGTAGAATGACTAGGATGGTGATGAGTAGGTGAAAGCCATGGTCAAATTGAATGACTAATTTAGACTGATAACATGCCAAGGATAGATGACATGAATTAAGGATATGTAATATTTAACTAGATTTTTCAATACTATAGGATTAAGATTGATTGATAGGGTTGATCATAATAACATTGACAAACATTGTCAATGTTATTAAATTAATATGATAATATCATGATTTGATACTGAGGTACTAGATAATGTGAAAGATCAAATGATGTGAATGACAACTTGACCTAGCACTGAGAGCCATGATAGTACTAAGATTAGATTGATAGGTTTAATAGATTGATAGATTTCCAAGACATTGAGAAGTGTGAAAATTCCTAGGATTAGACAAATGATGATAGATTTTGGATGTTTGACATGTTTTAGGATAATTAGGAGTGATTTTGGGTGATTCTAGGTAGGCTTGGGGTGATTCTGGGTTGATTTGATATGATTCTAGGTTGGTTTGATATGATTTTGATGATGTTGAAATAGTTTTGGGTTGATTACATATGATTTTGAAATGATTTGGAATTGATGTGAAAATGGATATGAATGATGAAGAATTTTGTTGATATCTCAAGTTGACCAAAAGATTAGAATTAGTGAAATGAGAAAATGGGATGAATTAGTATGAAAACATGATTGAACTGTAGGCATGAACCATTTTTGAGCATCTACATTTTTCTCCTCTTTGATACAATGTGATTTAGAGCATTGTGTCAAAGAACATTAATGAAAAAGAAATAAAACCATTCCCTAGTAGTGGTGGTGTGTATGGGTTCCCCCTCTAGAAATTGACCAAGATATGCATATGATAGGTCAATTTTTCAATAATGAGAGGGAAAAGCCATAGCAACTGATAGATCAAAAATCAAAGTTGAAATGTGAAAGTTATGGGGTTCAAAGTGCCAATCAGGGTCAATTAGGGGCCTAAGAATAGTTTCATGGGTTACCAATCAAGATAATTACCAAATAATTGAAATTATATTTCAATTTTTTCACAACAAAGATATAAATCCAATGCAACTAAAAAATTTCAAATTAGAGTTGAAACACAAAAGTATGGGCTTTGAAGTGCAAAATAGGGGTTCTAGGAGCAGTTCTAGGCATCTAATTGCACCAAGTGCACCCAAGTGCACCTTGGGTGCACTTGGGAATCTTGACTACACTTTGAAAGTGCATACTATTTCCTAGAAGGCTCTGGGGGCCAAAATTAGCCAGACTAGACACAAAATGACTTGAAACTTTGTGTACATGTTCAAAATGATAGAAAGAGGTCATAACATGGGTGAAATCAATTGAACATGGTGAAATGTGGTCAAAATTGGTTAAGAAAAGGTAGACTAAGGCCAAACTTGGTGGAAAGCCACAAAATGTTAATACATAGTGTATGATGATGCATGAATGGAGGAATGCAAGATGAAGATGATTTGGTGTATTAGAATACATGATCATGGTGGTGGATGAAGAGATGAATGATAGAAGACTAAGGAGATGAGATGAGGACTAGTTAGAATGAGAAATAGTTAGAATGAGGTGAGGACCTTTTCTTTTCAAAAAGTGAACTATATGTCAATGGAGCTTTATTTTGATATAGAAGATGGAATGAAACACATAATGGAATAAAGGGACATAGCACGAATGCAAATCTTTTGTGTAAAAAAGCATGATGTAGACAAAAAAATGACCTTGTCCTTCCTGAGGCATATATACCTACCCCAGACTCTCAAAGGTTCATTTTAATAGAAAAAATAAAAGATGACCATGAACCATCCCAACCACTCTCATAGATTAGTTTTTATCACCAAGTGGCATAGGAACATGATCAAAGAAAAAGAAAAAGAAAAAGAAATCACTCACTAAATAGTATAAGCCAACAACTAGCCTTGTCCATTATTACTTGTGTTTTAGTATTTTAGGTTTTGCAAATAGTGTTTGATAGGTTAAACATGTGATAGGTCTGTGTGTTGATAGTGACATGTTGGATTGATTATTGGTTCACATTTCTTAGATAGTGTGATTGGCATTCAAGTGTAGTGCTTTGAGTTTTAGTCTGCAAAAGTGCAAGTGTTTAAGAAAAAAGGGTTATTATCCATAGTGAGTATTTATAAGGTTTATTACAACTTTTTGGTGGGTTTTGTGATTTTTAGGGGTTTTCGAGGATATTTGATGTTTTTTTGTGACTAGTTTCTTCAAGATATTTTATGATTTTTAGGGTTTATTTTAGGACATTTTATGGTGTTTATGGATTTTTTCAAGACATTTATAAAATTTTAGTGACTTTTTTAGGAGATTTTGTGATTTTTATGAAAAATTTTAGTACATTTTATTATTTTTATGAATTTTTTCAAGACATTTTATGATTTTTATGATTTTTTTTAAAGATCATATTTGAATTTTTAGGATTTTTTCAAGATCATAAAGGATTATAAGTGTTAGCTCCAATCTAATATGCAATAAATCCAATGGATAAGATGTGCTTAGGGACATGCCCCCAATTCAATTTCAAACTTATGCACTGTGTACATGATATGCCCCTAGAGAAGACACAAACAATGTACAAAGGCCAAAGACAAAGCATGTACAGATTGGTGACACTTGGGTAAGATAACAATGGATATCAACTAGTTCATGGGCCATGATCAAGAACAAGGAATGTTTTGAAATATAAAGGATATCATCATCAAATGACAATAAGGGGTAAAAACTAGATGGAATCCTAATAGATGGATAAGCTAAAACTAATTACACACAGCACTTGTTTGCTAGGTTTTCACCATGGCACTTGCCCAAAGCATCTATTTGCCAAGTTTTCACTTTTGGAAAAAAAATTTCTCAACTCAAATTTTTGTACCAAGACATTTTCTTTCCAAATTTTCATCAAGGCATCCATTTTTCATGACTTTTTTCACTTTTTTCTTTTCTTTTTCAAGACTTTTAGATAGAATCATGAATGCTACAAACAAATTCTAAAAAGATATATGTTTTTGGTGTTGCTAGCTAATAACCTCTGAACCCATAAGTGACTATAACTATGTAGGATTCATTTCGAGTTTGTAGCTAAAATTAAACTATTAGAAAGGCCTCAAGATATACCATCACACATCATATGTAAAACAATATCTACCTCTTGTGAATCAAGGTATCTAAGGATAATTAGGTTGAAGGATATTTTGTATGTCACTAATGATGACATGCTCAAAGGCTTGATGGATAAAGGTTTGATTTTGGGTGTTGGATAGGTTAGGTAGTCGGATTTGGGTATAAGTAGTTTGGTATTAGGAAGAGCTGGGAGGATTGAGACTAATGACTTCCCACATGAAGGATGATTGAGAGAGCTCAAAAATACTTTGTGTCATGTTGAACACTGGAACACTTATATTCATGGCATAAATTTGTTCATTTTGTATCCATGGGAGATGCTTATCTTTTTCTTTTTGACTATCTAATGATGCCTTTTAGTTTTCACCAAGAGACCTAGGCTTGCTATTTTTTCCTTTGCTTTTAGTTTTGTAATTGGAAGACCATTTGACTCCCCAAAATATGCCATTGTATTCACTTCAAGACAAATTTCTTCTTTACAACCATAGATTGTAATGCCTTCATAGAGTTCCAAGATAGTTATAAGAGCATCATCTTTGTCAGATTGATTGAAGATCGATGGTCTGTGCTAGTCTCAATCCATATTTTTAGGATAGCTTGAGGTGATGTCATCATTAGTGTTGAATGTGCTCTAGTTAAAGGTATATCTATGGATATTACATTCAATTGTATTATTGGGGTCAAAAAATATGTAGTCAAATACACAAGGATTATTGATTTTAGGTTGGATTTCCTCAAATACCTTTTCATCATTTGAAACATCCATAGTCTCACACATGGGTACCTTAGTACTAGGAGGACCTATTTGTAATGGTTTGAATCTAAGCCCCAAACTAGGAGGTCATCCTTTTGTAGTCATAGGTTCAATTATTCCTTATTTGTGAGATCCAAGATCACTACATTCATCATAGCCTTGTTTCTACTTGATAATAAACCTAGGTCCATACTTGTTAGGAGATATAAATGTGGGTTCTTGTTCTTCTTTTTGTTTCTCATATAGACATATGTATTCTCATAGACATGTTCTTCATGTAGGCCACTTCTACTAATGTAAGTGTGGAAGTAGCATTTTGTGTATTGATCTTAGAATGTTGTGCTTGCAATAGTTGTGATTTACCATAAGATTAGGGAGAAAGTGGTGACTCCCTAATGTGGAATACTTGAGACATAAAGTATTCTCCACACCCTTTATCTTTAATCCTCATATTTTCCTTGTCCTTACTGAGGAGTGTATTAGGGTCCACATATTTAGAGGAATCTATGGGTTGTGCTTCATTTTTTGCTAGGACTTCGTATGTAGTAGCAGTTCTCAGATTAGCAAAAAATTGGAAAGGATTTGGATCACCAGGAATGGTAACCTCCACATTGCTGTAGGTAAATTTCAAACATTGATGATATGTAGAAGGCATTGCTTGTATAATATGGATCCAAGGGCATCCTAGTATCATGTTGCAATTCATTTTGATATCTAGGTTCTAGAATAATGTATTATCAATGTCCAAACAAACTTTGATAGGTAATATGATGATACCCTTGGAGAAGTATTCACCATTATCATAGGCCTTTATTGTAATTCTTTGAGAGGGATCCATGTCTTCTTCAAAGTAACCAAGACCCTTGACAACTATTAAGGTACAAATGTTCAATCCCACTCCACCATCTATCAAGACACATCTGACCTTGGCATTATGGATAAAGACTTCAAGATGAAGGGGGTCATTATGGTTGGGTCTATCCTTAGGAATATCTTGAGGGAAAAAATTGATATGCTATGATATGGATAGGTTCCCAACTGTGGCCTAGAATTGGGAAACATCAATGTTATCTAGGACTAATGACTCTTTTAGGGCTTGATCCAAGATCTTCTAATGTTGGGGGGACACACACAAAAAATCTAGGATAGATATTTGTGTAGGGGTTTTACCAAGCTATTCTACTAGGTTGTAATTTGAAGAAGTGGGAATATTAGGTTTGTCAAGGGCTATAGGTCTAGTAGGAGTTGTAGGTCTAGAGGGAGCTCTAGGTAGAGTGATCTTGGTATGACATGTAGTAATAGCACAATGAAGGTCCTTAGCTTTTAAGGTCAATGTGGATATGAAGGAGTCAAACTAATTGAAGCAATTGATGGTGTAGTCATATCCAGTGTGTGTAATTCACATTAGCTTGTGAGTTTGAGTTTGAACTGGGGGCCTTTTCTTTATCATGATTACCAAAAGGATCTTTAAAGATGGTATGATTAGCATTGGATGTTAGTAAGGAAGGGTCAACAATAATTATATCATCATCACTAAGGTCTTGTATTTCATGTTTTATCTAAAAGCATGATGAGGTCTTGTGACCATTGGTGCAATGGTAATCACAGAATTTTTTGTTATCTCACCAAGAAGCCTTAGCTAATGGTTTGCATTTGATTGGGGGTAACTGCAAGAAGTTATTACTAAGTAATTATTGCAATGTAGTCTCAAGAGGTATATGTAAGGGTGTGAATTTACTATCTTTTGTTTGAGGATGTCTTCGAGGTCTATCTTGCATGGAAGGCTCAATTTTCTATTTTAAAGGTGTTGTTTGATTGGGAGTTTGTGAATTTGTAGGGTTTGCACCTTTTAAAGTCAATTAAGGTTATGCTACACTGATTGTTCATGTATCCACAATGCCATCATTTTTTATATTCTTGTTTTTGGAGAATTTTTTTGCATTTTCATTAGATGAGTTGGTGTTGGTGTTTTCCTTGTTGGCTTTAAGGATGCCCTTATGGATGAGGGCATCTTTAATATTAACCCCCTTTTTCATCAACTTGGAAATGGTGCTTGGAATTTTGATCTTGAGTTCATACATTAAGTCAGGGAATAGATTTTAAATGCATAGATTAACTTGTCATTCTTTAGGAATGTTTAGTGAGCATTGATTGACTAATTTTCTCTAGTGTAATAAGAATTTGATAAGTGGTTCTCTTGTCTTCTGTTTAGTTGAGCATAAATTAGAAAGGGTCACCTTGTTTATAATGTTGAAGGAAAATTGGAAGATGAATTTGTTTGCTAATTTTGACCAAGATTCTATGTTACTAGGAAGTTTGGAGTACCATTCAAGTGCAAGTGCACCTAGAGAATGAGGGAATAGTCTCACGAGATAGGTGGGATCATCACTAAGTTCAATACAAGAGGCATAAAATTCCTTAATGTGATCAATGGGGTTACCATTTCCTTGGTATTTTTCAAATCTTTGAGGTGCAAAATGTTTTGAGAATGGAGGCACATATAGACTTTTATCAAATAGGTTAGGATGTAAGCCACTTTCTATGCATACAACCTATTTCTTTTGGACTCCCAATGCCACAACTTGTTTAGTAAGTTTTTTAAATTTTTGTAGTAACTCTTAATTAGGGTTATGAATGATAGTCCTCTATTCGAGTCTTTTGTGTCTACAAGTAGATCATTTGCTATGGCAAGAACTATGTTTTCTTAGTTCTGACATTTCTATCTCTGAAGATTTAGGTGATGTGTCATTGGGAGGTGGAGGTATGTTAGTACTTTGAGGACAAAAGTTTCCTTGTGGTATTTTTTGTGGTACTTGTTGTGGTATTGATTGTGACTATTGTACCATGGCTTGTTGTTGTATCACTTTTTGTGGTTGTTGTTGTGCCATCTACTATGTTTTTTGTTGAGATACCTTTGTTGGATGCATGTGACTATGTTGTAAAGTTATCTATTGAGGTTTTCATGGCATATGTTTTTGTTTTTGTTGTAACAAGTGTTGTTGATATGAAATTTGTTGCTCAAGGCATCTTTGGTATTCCAACTATTGTTTTAATTCCTTTTGTTGTTTAGTGAACATAGCTTATTATTATTGGAATTAAAGTTGGAACTATTATTGGTACATTTATGCAAGTCAAGTGGGTTTATATTTGGTTTTACATTAGGGATCTTGGATCCTTGCACCACTTGAGGTTGTTGTTGTGGTTATTGTTGTTGTTGATATGTTTCATGCATGTTAAGTGGATTTTGACTTGGTTATGCATTAGAAATGTTAAGTCCTTACACCACTTGAGGTTTTTGGTGTCTTGGATGTTGGTTATGTCCATTAGAGGTGAACACCATTTGTGGATTGTTGTTTGGATACTTTTGTGTGTTAGATGTTTTTCCTTGGAGCATCATATTGATTTGGCAATGAGATGTCTTCCTTTTGAGAATGGGTGAAATATCGATAAGGCTCTTCCTTTGTATATCAAGAGCAATTTTTACAATGGAAGGTTCCATAAAATTGATGTCATAACATTTGGTAATGTTAGGAGCAAGGGTGCAATTTTTTTATTCTCCTCCAAAGGAGATATGGTTGGCATCCCTAGAATGCAAGTTCCCCTAGACATGTCTTGTTGTTGCATTATTTGGTTGAGATCAATCCTTAGTGTACTTTGAAGGATCTCAAAGGTTGACTCTTGGTGAGATCTTATGGGTGTCATCATTATCTTTGAAAAATCCAAAGGTTGTTGTCCCTTGTCCAAATCCAAATTAATCATGGCTTGTATGTTTTCAAGTGTTGGGTTGTTTTGATGTTTGGACTTAGGTCCCTTCAAATTTGGATTAAATTTGACAATTTCTTGGAATGCCAAAATTTTTAAGTTTTTGTGAAAAATATTTTCTTGGCAAGCCTTAACCATTTCTTTGATGCAATAATCTATGTTAGATTCATCACTTAGGAGTACAATACCTTGTATTTTTGAGGTGTTGAAGGTACTTGCATTAGGTTGACTAAATTCAAATGGGTGAGTTTCTTCATCCTTGGCAGTTGTAGGTACACTTCCACATTCAGGTGGTATAGGTATGAATATGGGTTCAAAATTAGGACTCCATTGCACCATTATATGTGTAGGGGAAGTTCTTGAAGGAAATATCATAGTAGATGTTTTTTTTAGGGTTGGTGGTCTCATTCCTTGGTGGTTATGATCATGCAGATGCATGCTTAAGTGTGATGCTTCAATTTGGTCTCCATTAAACATTTGTTGGGGTTCCTTATTCTTCCTTTTTCTTGGATGAGTTTAAGGTTTCACTTTGGGTTGTGTTTCTACCTCATAAAATAATGGTTGATATAGTGCTTCAAGTTTTGGAACCAAATTTTTCCTTGTAAGTGTTGGCATGATACCTAAGGATGTACATGCAATGGAGAAAATCATAAATGAACACTCTACCTCCCAATTACACACCTAAACTACCAACTAGGCTTAGATAGTACCAAGTGTGCCCTTGGTGTGCTTAGGGACCTATAGGTAAGCAGTTGGTAAGTAGAAGGTATGCAATTGGTAAAAAAATGTGTTAGGGTGACCAATATGTAGAATGTGAATGATTTGAGTGTTTTTGGGTGTTTTCCAAGATTTAGGGATGTAATGCAAGCTATGAAAGTGTAGATTAGGATTCTAGAAACTAGAATGAAATACCTAATCACCAAGTGTGCTCTAAAACTACCAACTACACACTAAAACTACCAACTGCACACCTGAAGTGTGCAATCGGTAAAACAGGGGTGAAATTGGTAAAATAGGGCAAAACTTGGAAATTATGAAGTGGGTATGTAAGGTATGAATGTTTTTTGGATTTTTAAGTGTTTATGTTATGCAATGTGAGGAAGTGTCAAATAAATTAGGGTTTTGATATGCAAGGTGAAAATATCCTAGGGAAATTATGCAAATGCAAATGTAAATGATGTTTTTAATTTTGACTAAAGGTGATGAAAATGACTCTATGGTATGGAAAATGAAGATTAGGTTTGGATCATGGATTTAATAATGATGTTAGAGGTAGATATATAAAAGTTGGATCATGCAAAGGATGGTATGTTAAGGTTGATAATGATGTTTAGGAGATTTAATGTGAGGGTATGAAATCAAGAAGACAAGTTGATTTATGGACAAGTCATGAGGGTTTGATATCAGAAATGATGCTAGGGTTTTGAAAAATGCAAGATGAAGGGGATATACTACTAGGGTAAATAAAAATTATGTTTAGGAGGATTAAGAATATTATAATTCTATTACAAGGGTGTATGTAAGGTTTTGAAGTTAGGATAATGTCATTGGAAAGTGTTTTCTCTAAGAGATTAACCCTGTGAAGATGGACTTTGGATCTTGACTAAAAAGAGATAAA
Organism: Cupressus sempervirens; assembly: GCA_028749045.1. Lineage (NCBI taxonomy): Eukaryota > Viridiplantae > Streptophyta > Pinopsida > Cupressales > Cupressaceae > Cupressus > Cupressus sempervirens. The sequence goes on along the minus strand of CM053785.1, from coordinate 508,833,397 downwards.
ACATGAAAATATCAAGTTGATAAAAATGAAAAGGTCAATTCCATCAAGACATAGATAGAATTTTACCAAAGAAAAATAATAAAAATTACAAAAGGACTAGTCAAGGTTCATCATCCATCAACACTAGGAGATACTCTAGGACTCATACTTTGTTCAAATTTTTTACTAAGTTCAAAGGTTTTGGGTTCAAAATGAGGTTTAGGGTGATCAAAATGATGGTTACGATGATTGGATATACAATATGAAAAGGTCCTAGGATTAAAAATGAATTTTGGGGTGAAAGATGATGTTTTGGGTCATATATAGATTAAGGACCTATAGAGACTTCTAGATGTAGTTTTAGGGTCCCAAAATGTAATTTGGAGGCCCAAAATAGTCTTTCTAGTCACCAAGTGTGCTCTGATAGCACCAAGTGTGCTCCAAAAACACTAACTACACTTATGGTGCACTTGGGGCTAGTTTGAGCATGATTGGTAGTTTAATAGTGCAATTGGTAGATTGAGTTGAATGTATGCTAATTTTAGACTAGGTGATTGTCAGATTGATATGCCAAAAGATAGGTTGTAAGGGATGATGATAGTAAAATATTGATGATGTAGAATGAGGATTATGACCCAAGGAATGAAGCTCTAAGTGAAGACAATAATGGTTGGGATATGCAGAATGCAATTTAGAATTCTAAATTGGGTTCTTAGACTACCAAGTGAACTCAAATAGAGACAACTATTCCCATGGTTCACTTGGGGCCAGTTAGATCGTAGTTGGTAGTTTCAAAGTGTAGTTGGTAAGCTGGACTGAAACTAAGATGATTTTGGGTTTGTCATTTCCAGATTGATGCTCCAGTGAGCCAAATTGTAGAGGAAAATGCTAAGACTAGAATGAAGGTGTAGAATGATGTTTGGGACACAAAAAATGAGGGTTAAAGTATGCAAGATGAGGGTTGGGCATGTAAGGATGCAAGATGTAGATTTTGGGGTTCAAATGCAAAGACTAAGGGATAAAAAGTAAATCCTAATGAATGCAAAATGAGGACTACTAAGATGCAATATGAGGCCTAGATGATGCAAGTATGAAGCCCAAAATATGATGACTGCAAGTGGATTCTATGCAAAGGTTGAATCCAATTCATGCCTAACACTTCTAAGGTTACAAGTTGCCATGTTTTTTGAGTCTTGAATGTTTTGGACCAAATTTTTGCAAGGTTTTGACAAGAGGTGTAGTGTTTTGACAAGGTTTTATAGTATCCATGGTCTAAATTTTCAAATTTGGCTTTATCTTGATTTGATGGGGACACAACCCAAGCACAGAATGGACACAACAGAAAAGGGGGGAAATTATATTAACTGAGAAAATAAGCTAGTACAACAATACAGGGAAAATAAACTTCAAAACATGCCCTAAGGGCTTACAATAGCATAAATATGGAGATAATTTCTCCTTTCAGTACCTCTCTCAAACTCACTCTGAACTGCCTTTTACAATGCCAAAAATCTCCTTAAATAGACCCCGAAGGGTTAAGGACTAGGAGTACATTCTAGAAAGTGCTAGTACGCATCCACCAACCAAATAGAAGGTTCCAGAAGCTGCATTAGAAGTTGGTGCAAATCTAGAAGAATCCAAAAACGATAACCAAACTTTTGGGAGGCATAACTTTTGAACCGTAGCTCCAATTGATGAATAATTTACATTTTTGGAAAGCTCTTGAAGCGCTATATAGCCCTATGGACAAGCCTTGCTCATCCCCCATTTTTTGGCCCTTTTCAAGATCATTTAATTCCCCTAACCTGACTTTGAAGCATTCTTAGGAGGTCTCTAAAACCTGAAAAACTGCAATAACTTTCAAACCATGGGGCCTTTTGACCTGATTCTTTTTTTGGAATGCTCTAAATTACAATTACATTCATCTAGCCAATTCACACCTTCTAGTTCACCAAAATGATGGCCCAATTACATACTCCTATTTTTTCAAGATTTTCTAGCACACTGATAGTGGAACTGTGAGAGTTGGAACCTTTATTTGACCCAAATGGGTGTCCAAAAATGAAAACACATGAAATAGAAACTAAGTCTAAGTACATTTTTTGGGTGACACAAGATTGCCCTTATACCTCTGGATGCTCCTGCATTAGACACCCAGGGTAGATTGAAAAGTGACCCTGTCACTTTATGAATGGTAGAGGAAATCCCAAATGGGAAACCTCAGCTGCTGAAATCCAAGTTGAGTCCTCAATCAGTCATCCTTTCCATTTGACCAAATACTCTTCATATTGCCTGTTTCTGGTACTCCTACCCACACGATGATCTAGAATGTCTTCTATGTCATCGTTCTTAGAAGCAGGAATTGGACATGGCTCTAACACCAGCTCCTCATCTGCACCATCATCATGATACTCTATTAAATCTGTAATGTTGAAAATGGGAGAAATGTGAATACCATCTGGCAGCTCCACTTCATATGCATTTCCTGAGTCATGTTTCTTCAAAATTTTGTAGGGGCCAAATTTCTTCATTTTCAGCTTCTTGTAAGTACCGGCTGGAAATCTTTCTTTTCGTAAGTGCACCATGACTAGATCCCCTACTTGGAATTCCTTATGTCTTCTCCTTTGATCAGCCCTAGCTTTATACTCATCATTCATCTTGGTAATGTGTGCTTGAACCTCCTCATGTAGACGCTTGATATGTTCAACAAATTCCTCAGCTTCAACACTTGTCCTCTCCCCTTACTCTATCTTCCTCAATTCTGGTGCAGTCCTTGGGCTATTCCCATATACAATTTGGAATGGTAATTTTCCAGTACTCCTATTTATAGAGTTATTGTAAGAAAACTCTGCTTGTGGTAGAATCAAATCCCATCCCTTGGGCTTATCCCCAACTAAACATCTCAGCAAATTGCCCAAACTTCTGTTTACCACTTCTGTTTGGCTGTCAGTTTGTGGGTGATGCGTGGAACTGAATTTCAAGTTGGTTCTTAACTTTTTCCACAATGTCCTCTAGAAATACCCCACAAATTTAGTATCTCTGTCATAAACTATACTCCTTGGAAGTCCATATAGTCTTACCACCTCTTTGAAAAACAAGTTTGCAATATGGATAGCATCATGAGTTTTGTGGCATGGAATAAAATGTGTCATTTTGGAGAACCTATCAACCACCACGAATACTGAGTCATTACCCATTTGTGTCCTTGGCAATCCAAGAACAAAATCCATACTTATGTCCTCCCATGGCCTTGATGGAATAGGAAATGGCTGATATAGGCTAGTATTGTGACTAAACCCCTTGGCAACTTGACAAACCTGGCAACTCTGTACAAACTTCTTCACATCTTGTGAAATTTGAGGCCAAAAATAATGTTCTCTAAGAATGGAAATGGTCTTATCTCGACCAAAATGTCCTTCCATCCTTCCACTGTGTTTCTCCTTAATCAGATTTTTCCTCATGGAACTCCTTGGAATGCACAATTGACAAGTTTGTACAAGTACCCAATTCACAAGATTCTACTTTAGGTTCAACCAATCCTCTACTTCAAAGGTTGGTGAATGATGTAATGAAAATGAAAATGAAAATGCCTAGAACCAATGCAACTTATCAAGATATTCCAAGGAAATATACAAACTTAGGGATGATGGGTTGACAACCTAATATATTACTTGGCAATTAAAAGCTATTAATTGAAGGCTCTTATGCTAATAAGGAAAGTATGGGTATTTTCCATTTGATAGATTATCATGATGACACCTTGTATCTAGAGATGGTATGTTACAAGGAGATGGAAGAAAAATAAGAAACTATAGAGGAAGTACCGGATAACAAATAAATCTCAAGAGGACTTGGTAACTTCGTAAGTTATTACCTTGAATATGAGTCTAATTTTGAATTAGGTGTTGACATTATTATTACTCTTGAGGACCTTTCTTTTTCTATGCTTAGGAGGAACCAACATGGATTTAAATTCCCTATCCATCCTTCAGCCTCTATGCCAGAAAAAAAATGGAAAGTCTCAATTAACTAGCCAAAGAGTGATCCAAAGATGCATAAGGTTTCTATGCTAGAGGTGAAGATCTTAAAGAAGCCTAACCTAAACCTTCTTTCAATATCATCAAAATTTTTATGTCTTCAAGCATTCAAATATCTCCTATTGAAGTTTTAAGATCTAATACTAGTGAATTAGATAGGCCAGTTGAATATGTAGAGGGCCCACTTCCCCTAGTATGGTTCAAAAAATTAATAGAGTATCAACCCCTGAACCTTCTTTTCAAGCTAAAGAAAAATTTTGAATGAAAAAACACATCCATATATTCAGAGGTTTCTTGAGATCTTCTTTCCATAAAAATCCTAGTCCTTTTTATGTATCTCTATTCATCCATGGTCATATGATAAGTAACTATATCATAGACTCTAGAGCTTTGAGTAACATTATGCCATCTTCTATTGCCAAGGCTCTTGATATGCCTATGACTAAAATGTTTGGTAAATTATATGCAATGGACTCCAAATAGGTCCAATTAGTGGGTCAAATAAAAGATGCACAAGTCTCTTTGGATGAATTCCCTGACAAAATAATCAAACTGAACATTCTAGTTGTAGACATCCCAACTAGTTATGGGATGTTGCTAAGCCAGGTCTTTTCAAGGATCTAGATGGAGAAATCAAACTTGATTGGTCTCAACCTACAATACCCATTAGTATCAAAAAGGTAACCTTGAAACCTAAAACAAAGTCAAAGTTCACAATCTTCCCTTAGAAAATCACAAGTCCCATATCCTCTACCAAAAAAATAATTTTTCTAACTATGGTTTTTACCTAAAGAAGATTTAGTAGGATTAGAGGAGTTAATAGAAAAATAGCTATGTGTTCTAGAATTTGATGGAAGTTGTGCCTCATCTAGATCTAGAGTAGGAATTATGCTTATCTCACCTTCTAGAAAAATTATCCCCTTTTCTTTCAATCTTGAGTTTGAAAATACTAACAATATTTCTGAATATGAGGCCTTACTCTTGGGGATTAAGGAGCCAAGAGGAGGGGAGTCATGATTTTAAGATACAAGGGAGATGTTGAATTGGTTTTCAAGAAAGTTAGGAATTATTTTCCATGAAGAATTCAAGGTTGAAGAATTATAGAAAAAAGGTATGGGATGAGCTAGAAGGATTTGAGGCTTTCTCAATAGAAGCCATACCCAAAGAACTTAATACTAGAGTAGATGCACTAGCAGGATCAACATCCCCAATGGTACATCATTATGATTTTCTAGAGGATATTTATACCATAGAATTGATTCATCTACCTAATGTCCCCAATAATTTAAAATCTTAGTACATTTTCAATGGTGATGTAAATATAAACACATTTCTAGAAGGAATTGAGAAGTTTCGGTCTCTCTTCCTTGAAGGCTCTAGTTTAGAGTGTCATGAGTTTTGTCCAAATGATAAAGATGAGAATGACGATGGATTTATTCAATTGAAAGGTAACCATATCCCAAAAGGGTTAGTATCTTTGGAAACACAATTTGATACAATCCACTTGAACAAGATTACAAAAGAAAGGGAGAAACAATATAGAGAATGTGAGAAGATGTCAGCCATGTGTATAGAGGGGCCAACTCAACCATAGACTGGTTTGCAAATGAGGTAGTAGCCAAAAACAAAACAATGATGTGGAACAATGGTGACATATTTTTGGTGGTCGTGAAAGATATTATAATGTAGGAATGTATCTAGGGAAGTATGAAGGAAATCTAATATTAATTATGGAAAGATATGTAAGCTTGCAAGTAAGACAAGATGTTAATGAAAATCATGGGAAAGTAATAACTCTCCATCATTTTGTGTACTTGTGGCACATTTTATGGGCTTCTTTGCCTATCCCCATTAAAATTGCAAAAGGTAAAAAAGATTTAGGGATACGACTTGAAGTCTATGAGAATTGGTGTAGGATTTTCGAACAAGAGATCAAAATGGTTCAGGAAAGGAGCAAGAAGGAGCTGATCAGGGAGGCAGAAAAATGGGGGAAATGAATGAAGGCCTAGAAAAAATTGGAGAAGGGTGGAATAGCAAGGTACATTGAAAAACTCCACAATTTTGATACAAAGATTACCAAGCTCATTTTGAATACCTGGAAGGATGGGCATGTAAAAATTGATGGGGTCTCTCACCAAGTTAATGTGGAAATGATAGCTTAGGTCACAAAGATACCTATGGAGGGGATAATTTTTTACAGGGATAAGAAAATTTCAGCTAATGCAGTCAAAGATTTTGTGAAGAATGAGGAAGAAATGAAGTAGTTAGTGAAGGCTGAGTCATACTACGAAATGGAGTCAATTAAAAAGTTATGGAGGTATGTTTTAAGGGTAGTTATTGAATTTATATCTCTAGATACTAGATTTGATAGGGTCAAAACACACCATTTTGTTTTGTTAAACCATTTTAGACATGTCATAAAAATTTGATTTCCTTTTTATCTATTTACTTCAATGAGTAAGGGCATTGAGGGTTTTAAGAAGAAACCCAGTGAAAATTGAGCCCTTCATGAGGTTTTTCTCCTATTGGTCTATGAATATCTCAAGACTAAAACAAGGGGCAAATATTTAGGCCACTCTACGGATGCTTTAGAGGCTACTAGGAGCTCAAATTATTTTGATTCTAAGGGAGTTCAAAGTCTAAGCTCAAAAGATGAGGATAACACCCCCTCGAAAGTCAAGAAGCCTAATGGAGGGGAGAAAATTTCTCCCTCAGCCAACATTGTTCCTAGTAGAAAGAGCCCTTGCGGCTTAACCCAAAAACTTGTGGAATAGGAGGAGGAGGAGTATAACAAAGAAGAAGAGGAAATGGATTTAGAGGAAGAGAAGAAGGGGGGACATTACTATTCTATTAGAGAACCCTAAGGAGAGAAAAGTTGAGGAGGATTCACTATCGAAAAAGAGAAAAGATTAGATTCCTAAGGTTTCAGGTCCCTTCCTTTCTATTTCTTCACCTCAGGGGATGGTTAAGGATAACTTGGTGGAAGACAATGGAGAGATGATAATAAAAGATAGAAGGAGGTCATGGAGAAAATTTAACACTAAAATGATGAAGATGGGGATTGTTAGGGAGATAATTAACTCGTAAATTATGAAAGACAAAGAAGAAAAAAATCCACTTTGATGAACTCATAGACCCAGCTCTAGTAGCAATTTTAGATAATGCCAGAGAGACAAGGCTCAATCTACTCAATAATTCCAAAAATAACATGATGGATAACTTTTTGTTCAATCAAGTGGTTTTTCCATGAGATTGAAGTGCTCAAGGAGAAAAGGAGAGGAAGGCCAAAGGATGAGTAGTGACCAAGGTTATCTTGCCGACTAGGAGGATCATCTCTCTAAGGTTGAGAAAAGGGTGCAAAGGATGGAGTTATCAAACCAAAACTTAGCTAATCCAGTGATTGCCACTCTGAACACTTTAAATGAGCACATCAATAGTCTGGGAAAATTGCTAAAAAATGTAGGAATCAATGGGGAAAAGGAAGAAAAGGCTAGCATGAACCTTAGGCAGATTGAGGGAGAAATGAAAGAGACCATGGGCTTGGTCGAATGATCTAACAACCTAAACTAAGAATGTGTGGGTGTGGAGATCTAGAGTACCAATGAAGCAACAAAAAATTTGCAAGATCTAGATAGTGAGAAATAATAGCTGGAGGTCTTATTTTTTGCTTCATCTTTTTCTTAGTTTAAAGTATCTAGCTTTTGTTTCCTAGCCAAGGGCCTGTCTTTTGTTATGGATTTTTATAGGCAGATGCATAGGGTTAGGACTTTATTTAAAACTATTATTTTAGATATTATGTAAAAACTCTCAAGTTTTAGGATCCCTATAAATCTTTTTTTTCTTAATAAAAAACATTGGAATTGAAGATAACCCAAAGATAATCAACTTGGAAAAATATTTCTCTAGAATTGAAAAGGAAAGATTATCTAGACTTCTAAAGGAATTTTTGGATGCATTTGCATGGTCTTATGGAGACTTGAAAAACTTTAGACAAGGTAAATTCAAATATTAGATCCCATTAAACCCTGAAGTGACTCTTTTTCAAAAAATTAAGGAACTATAACCCAAACATGCAAGATGCAATTTTCAAAGAGATTGATAAAATGCTTAAAGCCCATATAATATATACCATCTACCATTCCACTTGGGTGGATAATATAGTGCTAATATGAAAAAGGAGTGAGGAAATTAGAAACACTATAGATTTTAGAAATTTGAATCAAGCAAGCTTAAAAGACAACTTGGTTTTCCCCTATATGGATCACATTTTGAAGACTATACCTAGCTCAAAGATGATTTCCATGCTTGAAGGATTCTCAGGATATAATCCAACTAGCATAGTCCTTGAGGATCAACATAATTTTGGAATTATAGATGGAGTAACTGAAGGGTGGGGGGGGGGGGGGGGGGGGGGGGGGGGGGGTGAATTAGTTACCACAAAAAAAAATCCACAGATCCCTTAGTCTTAAATAACTAGTTACTAATGTCACTCAATAATCATATAGAAAAATGTTGTAACTTAATAGATTAACTTGTTACTGATCTTTAAGCATTCACAATTATTAACATGCATGCGAAAATAAATAAAATGAACACAAGAGACACCAAATTTAACATGGAAACCCAATATCGGAAAAGCCACCAAATAACTAGCTACCAATTTTCACTCTTCTGAAGTGAGCCCTATTAGGAGCCAACCTTGTTAAAAGTTACAAAACAAACTGTTAGGTGTGATCTTGTTAAAGGATTCAATCACCCTACTAGGAGTGGCCTTGCTAGAGGACTTTAGAACAATTCAGTAGAACTGTCCACCTTGTTAGAGGATTTACAAAATGGCTACTAAATCAACTCTATTAAGAGATTTAGGAATTACTACTACAATGGTGAGAAAATAACAATAAGTGACCTGAATGAGATGCAATTGAACTTTTTTGAAATAGATCTCTTCTTTGTTTCACTAGATCCTTTCTGATCGAATACAACTTTGATGCTCCTCACGAATATCTGATCCTTCTTCAAAATTTTCTCACACCTTCCTCTTCACACAATTAACACATTTGCATGCTTTCTCATTCATTCATCCATACTTTTGAAATCACAACTTGACCTTTTATTTATACATTAAAAATTGTCAAGTCGGCTCATTTACAAGTTGCATTTACCAATAAACCATACATCAGTCAGCTACACATATTACATGAAACAAATAAACTTTATTTCCCAAAATAATGAAATCCTTCATTGGTCGACCTAGCTTGGTAAACACTACTCCAGAAATTATTTCCAATGTCAACCAAGTGAAGCTCGATAAACAATGCGAACTCTACAAAAAACCTTTGGAGACCAAGTGAACTCAGTAAGAACTAACTTTCCTTTGCCGACCTTGTGAACTTGGTAGAAACTGATTTCTTCTATAAAATCCTTCAGCACTTGAGTGAGCTTGGTAGAAACTATCTTCATAGTATAACTTCCAAAAATGCTCAGTAGACTCTGTAATTCACTTTGTTGACCATTTGAGCTTGGTGGACTCTATTTTTTTCTTTGCTAACCAATTGAGCTTGGTAGACTCTAACTGATAATTGATATGACATTTGTGTAACATCAAAGACAACACACAATTAAACAATTGTATCCAACACATAAGACCCCTTCACAATCCCTTAAGGATCTTTTGAATATAATTAAATCTCTTTTGGGCTCATAAATGTAGGTCACAACTTTAGGAGGGTGATGAATTCATCATTTAGGTACCTTTTGAACAAAATAATTGTCATATACTTGGATGACATGATTATTTTCTCTAAAAGAAGAAAGAAGCACAAATGAGACATAATGCTAGTTCTTTAGAGATGCATAAAACATGAGGTGTCCCTTAACCTAAAGAAATCCATATTTTGTGTCATAGAAGGAAAACTCCTAAGTCATATGGTGAAAAAGGATGTAACTAGGATTAATCCAGAAAGAGTTTAGGAAATTTAGTAGTTATGTCAACCCTCAAATCAAAATGGATTGTGAACCTTCTTTGGTCAAATCAACTTTTTAAGAAGATTTACATCTAAATTTTTAAGAGACTACTAGGTCCATTGATAATATTCTTAGTGAGAAATTGACTTCTAAATGGAGTGATGAGGCTATGAAATCTTTCAAGGAAGTAAAGGATACTATTGCACATGCCCCAATTTTATGTTATCTAGATTATAAAAAAGATTTCATAATCTATTTTTACACTAGTAAACACACCATATTCACACTCCTAATACAAAATAATGAATAGGGTGAAGAGGTTCCAATCTCTTTCATGAGTGTGCCATTAAAAAACCATGAGTTAAGGTACTCTCTTACTAAAAAAAACCTTTCTTAGTGGTAATGGTAGTGAAATAGTTCCATTACTATATCCTACACTCCCATTCTATAGTTTTCATCCCTAATGCCACTACTAAAAGTATCCTTACATAGAAAGAAGTGGTCATGAATAATAGAGAAACATAAGTATCAAAGGTACATGATTTTGACCTAGAAATTAAACCAAATAAGCTTGTAAGAGGACAAGGCTCGTGTAAGTTGATGATTAAAAATTAGAAAGAGGTTTCTAAAGAAAAACCATTAGCATTATCAATAGGTCTAAAGGATAGATGGTTTTTAAATATTCCCTATCACCTCACCTATTATGAATTCCCTAATCATCTCACTAGTAAGAGACAATGGACCTTGAGGTTGAAACCTACAAAATATGTGATTATTGATCATATTATGTACAATAAGGGTTCAGATGGCAACTTTCTAATATGCATTCATAAAGACCAATTTTTTTAATTCATATATTCTATAATGAAGCATTTGGAGGATATTACTCATCCATAGTCATGACTTTCAAGATACATAGAAGTGGGTATTATTGGCCTAGTATCTTTGTAGATGCGTATAGGTGGGTGGGACGATGTGAAAAAATGAAAAATGTTCTCAAGGAATCCTAAGTTAGCAACACTCCCATTAAGACCTGTAGTCATAGAAGACCCTTTCAAGTAATGGGGTATCAATTTCATTGGGCCACTTAATATAACTTCCACTATTGGAAAAGCATGTATCTTAACTGCTACTAATTATTTTACAAAATGGGTCAAAGAAACGTCGATCCAGAAAACTACTTATGAGATCATACACAAATTTCTAAAGGAGAATATCTTGGTTAGGTTTGGGGTGCTAGAAAAGATGCTCATAGATAACACTCAAAACTTTTCTTCAAGTGAATTGTAGCTCTTTTTCTATGATAATGGAAAATGACTTTCACATTCCAATGATTGTTTTGCACAAAAAAATGACCAAAAAGACTCCTAAAATAAGAACCTAGTTTCAACCATGAGAAAGTTGGTCAGTAAAAATGTAAAAGAATAGCACAAAAATCTATTTAAAACTTTATGGACTGATCAAAAAATTCTAGAAAGAGAAATAGGGATGACACCTTTTGAATTGGTGTATAGTGTGGAAGCTTAGCTATTATTATCCCTTGAGCTCAAAGAAGCCAGGCAGTAGAAGACACTGGAACATGAAACTTTCCAAAATTCTCTAGAAAATAGAATGTACTACCTCATGAGGATATAAGAGGAGAAAGAGAAGGTGGTGGATCATATTATTGAACATCAAGCATCGGCCAAAAATATTTTTGATTGTAGAGCCAGGTTCAAGAAGTTTATGGAGACTGATAAAGTGTTGCTGTGGGACAAAAGGAAGGAACCTAAAGGTGCTCATGGAATATTTGAATCATTTTGGAGGGCCCTTTCAAAATTAGAAAAGTACTTGGACCTAATTCTTTTAGGCTCAAATGCTTAGATGGGACTAAATTGCCTCTATCCTAGAATAGGCAAGATCTAAAGATTTATCAATTATAATGTCCCTTTACTTTTCTCTACTATATAGTTATCTAATATTTTTTTGTGTCCTATGTCTTAAGTTTCCCTTGCTACCTTCACTTTGTGTCTTGTTTTGTTTAGTTAGTTTGTGAGTTGAAAAACTAGAGAGTCTAAATTATTTTTCTGTCCCTTATGATCTAAATCCCTAGTTAGAGCTAGTTGTTACCCATGCTTTGGACTTAGCCTTTTTATGAAAATGCTTGTTTTTATTAAAGACATTATCACACTTTGAACCTTGAACTTGAACCACAAGGTTCAAGGTTCAAAGGTTCAAAGATGCTTCAGGCATGTCAAGATGTCTTGGTCATGTTTTAGCCTTGCATTAATCCCAAACTTGAACCTAAACCTTTAACTCAAACTCTTGAACTAATTGGTTCAATGATTCATAGTTCAAGAGTTTGATCTAAATGTTTATGAAACCTAAAGGGGCCTATATTTTCTATTAGAATTTGATGCTTTTCTTTGAAGTTGAAGTTTGACTCATTTGTGGTACAAGTTTAAAGTTTGATATGAGGAATCTTTCTATTATGTTGAGTCAGTCTATGAGCATCGTATCACATATTTCTAAAAAAATTTAACTTGATCTTTGAATCATAATCCATATTTAAAAAGTTTGAAAGCTATCCTATCAATAACACATGGGGATGTAGGTGATAGTAAAAATTTTGATAATTATTCCTAGGAAAGGATGAGAAGACACACATTTAATCTTAATTGGTGCAAATGATGATGGAGTAAGATGTGGTATGCAAAAAGTTAAGAGGCACACATTAAAAATTAAGGTGCCTTGTCAAATAAATACTTTCCCTATATTTCCATGACATGATCTCCATGTTTAAATAGTTAAGAGTTTCTCCTTTTGATCATTCTACAATAATTGTATGAGGTAAGTGTTTTGGTTTTCTCTAGAAATACAAGGAGTTTACAACTTAGTACTTTTTAGTAGGGGATTTTTGTGCAGTTCACTTTCATGGGCATAGTAGGAATAAATTCACATGAAGGTTGAGGATATTTAGTCTTAGTAACAAGGAAAAGGTTTGCAACCAAGTGAAGATTATCTTGAGTTTCTTCTAGAGATAGATCTTGAGGGTAAGCATAGTCAATATGGAAAGCATTAGGTTGTTTGTCAGATGGAGGCATGTTGGAAAGAGTTCAATTTTTGGGAGATGCATGATTGTTAGAAGAAATGGAGGTGCAAGGAGATCACTATAAGACATAGGTTCATAAAAATGATATTTCTTAAGAGAAGTATCATCATCACATGAGTCATTAGAGGCATCAATAATCCCATTATCTATAACATCTTGGATATTATGTTTTAGGTCAATACCATTTGAGGTATTGTGCTCATTATGTTGATGATAAGAATAATAGATATCTAAGAATGGGTTTCCGTATGAGCTCAAATTAGGAAATGTGATGAGCTTAGTGCCAAGAAGTGTTTTCAAAATGTCATCATAAGAATATCACAAGGGATCAAAATTCCACTCAAAAGTATACATTGGATCTTCTTGTTGTTTTTCAAGTGCATAGCATGCATCCATATCTTCATCATAGTCTTGGTCAAAGATAGGTCCATGATGAAAGCTTGACATAGGCTCAAAGGAGGTATCAACTACTTTTTCTCTAAATAGGTCTTTAGATCTAGAAGATGAAGACATTTGATGTTTTAGAGTAGAATATGTAGACCTTGAAGAAGATGACCCATGTATATGTAAAGGTCTTAAGGGAGATTTATTTAAGAATGAAAGCTTCTCCTCTAAAATTTTCTAAAGTTTAAACTTCATTTATATCATGCTCTTAGAGAGATGAAGGTAAGAAATATCATTTGTCTCTTCTATTTATTTGCATTGAGTTTATAGATCTTGAAACTCTTTACTAGCATGGAGGATATCATGATCATCAAGATTTGGTTGAGCTTCGGTAGAAAAAGGTTTAAAATGCCATAGTGGTAGATAGATAATCAAGCATGAAGGATACTAGATGAAGATAATAAGGTGACACAAGATAACTTGATATCCAAACTAGAGAGATAGAGTATTCACTTTTCAAATGAAGGTAGCAATTAAATGACTTATCAAGCAAAGTCTCCAAGAAGATTATGACACTAGTGACTCAATTCAAGAGCTAGTCAAGAAGCCCAAATAACCAATTAGATAGATAAGCAAAAAAAAGTGAATAAATCTTCCAATCAAGGAGTGTAGTCAATAGATCAAAGTAACCTTTAGCAAAAGAAGGTCCTAGAAAGAGGACATAGGCGAAGAACGTGGGAAAGATGAAAAACCACTTTAAGCATGTTTAAGCACTAGAGACATAGAAAATTAAAATAAAATGATGAAACTCCCCTAGTAAGAAACACAAGAAAAAATTTTAGACTTGATGTTTTGACATGGTTGAAAAAGTTGATAGCATAGAAAGTTCAATTTTTAAAAATAGGATGTGACACATGGATTAGTCTTAAAACAATTAAGCAAGGGACAAAAAAACCTTGCATGATACAAGAATATGTGAATTCTAAAAAGAAATACCTAGAACTATTGTCACGTGTATGTTCAAAAACATTTCATGGGTCTTTTCACATGCGAAGGCACATTCCAAGAAAACATACCTAAGATCACAATTCATTACTCAATAACTTGGCCCACACTTAATTCCCCCTTGCCGCACACAAAGTGGTCTCCCACAATAGCTGTTGGATTTTTCATGGAAATACCAATGGAATAACCAAAGGGACACAAATGGTGAGTGTAAAATCTTGGGGTGATCTGAGTAATCAACTAGGATAGGTCCTTGCCCCAAGATATTGAGCAAAAAAATAAGGTAGCTTCTAACCTATGGTGTTTAGAAAGGTATTCAATTCATAGCACTCCTCTTTCTCCCAATAATTTTCCCCAAATACACTAAGAAGCTCAATTGACCCTCCTACTTTTGAAATCTAAATGTGGGTCAAGATTTTTGATTCACCACAAGGTGAAGAGCATACTTTCCTACCACCAAGAGATCCCAATTGCAAGTTTACTATGCCTATAAAATATGAACAACTAGTAATATTTTTGAACACAAAAATAAGGGAAATAAAAGAAACTTTTTTTTTTCTTATTTTCTTTGGGCAGCCCTACAAATGAGTATTAGTAGCCCTTTTAGCAAGTAAGGTCTTTGACATGTGTTCTTTTTAGCAATGAAATGAGACAATCCCTACAAAACAATCAAGGTTAGGGAATAATAGAAAAGTAAAACCTGTAACACAAAGTGATTAGTTACCTCAAAAATTTAAGTTGTCTTTTAACCAAGTGTATGCAAAGAAAGTGTAAGCTAATCACAAATGCTCTAATTTTTGTTAGCTTAAAGAATAAATTTGAAAACTGAGTGTCAATACACTTAACCAAGATCAAGAGTAAGTGCCGAGTGACAACAAGTGCTGAGTGACAACAAGTGTTGAGTGACAACAAGTGCCGAGTGACAATGGGTGCCAAGCGCAACATGTGCCGAGTGATATAGTTTTTGTTCAAGTGTCGAGCTATCCAGAAAATAGTAGGTGTTGAGTATCAGAAATACTTCAGGAGTCGAGTAACTTAGTAGAACAACATAAAAGTTTGGAATTGCACAAACTATGATGCAAACAGTTTTTGCAGCCGACAGAAGGTAAATCTCGAAGGATCAAATGATAAGATTGAATCTTTTATTTTTCCTATGCAATTTGCATGCAGCCAATAAAAAAAAACTAAAAGCATGCAACCAATCGGCAAAAGATAAGTATTGAACGGAAAATGAAGATTGAATGTGGATCGTAGATCCATACCTAACCCTAAACTTTCAAATGTCTTTATAAGGAAGATGAAACTTCATTGTAAAGTGTAATGAGGAATAAGATAAGAGGTGTGAGGAGACTTACAAGGGTTCAAAAGGAGTTATATTTTCAGAAGTGAGGATTATTCAGATCGCAAAAAGGATCCAGATCAAAGAAAGCATAACAAATGCCTACAATCTGCAATTAAGGATTGTAATCAGTAAGGTTTATTGCATCTAATACTCTCTAGCAATTTTATTAGAATAAAAATCCTATGGTGATAGGTTAGCTTTATAGCTATTTTGTAAGAACCTTTGATTAGGTGATTAAAATCCTTTAACCGGGTGACACTTCATGTTAAGTGTTTGAAAATCCTCTAACCAGGTCACTATTAACACAGTGTAAAGCCTTTAACAAGGTAGGCCTTTAATAGGGAAAACCATCAGAAGTGGTTGAACTATATTGCTGCAGTAATTTTTGTGGGTGTCATCCCCACCCTAGTTTTAACTTCTTATTCCTAGAGGGTTTCTGGGTTACCAAAATTCTGGTGTTATGAGTTATTGATGCATATTTGTTATATTTACATGCATGCAATTTACTTTGAGTTAAAATTTTATTTGCTAAAGTATGATACTTATGATTCAACCCCCCCCTCTCTCATAAGTACTCTTTCCATATTTGAATATTCCAACAATTGGTATCAGAGCTAGCCAGGTTCTCACAAGGAAAAGCCTGATAGCTTGGAGGGAAAAGATCTAAAGATGGAAGCTTTCAAACTTGGAAAGATCATTGAAAATCAGGTGAGAGATGTGCAACTTGCTTTGCATAGCCTAGAGGAATTCAGAAACAAATTGAGAAACTCATTAAAAAAGAGGAAGGATCTAGCCATAGCTGAAAATGATATACACTAAAAGGAGATTGACACCACCAACATATTTTCCAGTGGAGACACTAAAGAGTCTGATGCAGCAATAGCAGAACTGATGGAGAAAAATAAAATTCAAGCAGAAGAAATAAGAACTCTCAAGATGGAACATGAATCACAGGCTATAATGATATGTGAAATTACTGAACAAAAGAAAAGAGCAGTTGATGATAAGGTCATAATGGAAAATGACAAAAGGAATCTTGCAAACAAACTTGAAGAAAAATGTACTGAACTGACAAGAATCTCAAACATGCAAATGGATACACTTGCACAAATGATGAACCTTCATCATGAACTTAATGTAAAGGATATTGAGATCTCTACCTTGAAGATGCAAAATGAACAAATGCAAAATGAATTAAACAGGGAAAAAGAGGTAGCAGAGAATCTCAACAAATCAAGTGAAGCAATCAAATATTTTGAACAGTTGCTGAAATGACCAAAATCTACCCATGATACATCAGGACTAGGATACAATAGCACTGAAGTTGGAGAATCATCAAAGAGTGCTGAAAAAAGAAGTGATAAAGGTAAGAATTCAAAACCCACTTGTCATTTCTGTAATAAGAAGGGACATATAACTAATGTGTGCAGGAGTAGAAGATTCAATCAATCAAAAATATCCAAAAGTTTTTGTCACGAGTGCAACATGCAAGGACATATGACTCAAAATTGCAAATCCAATGTTACAAGGACTCAAAGATTTGATGGACATTGTTATAATTGCAAAAAATATGGACATAGGGCATTTGAATGCAGATCAAAACCTATGTGGACAGTAAATCAGCTAACAAAGACATCAAATCATGAATTTTGGGATTACAACACCAGGAACAACTGTCACTATTGTCAAGAATATGGACATATCCCACAGAACTGCATAAGAACACATTTTAGAGGGAACTACAAAAGATGGTTGAGTCAAACCACATGTTTCAGTTGCTTAAAAACTGGTCATGTCAGCAGGAATTGCCCAACAAGGTTAAAGGCATCAAGTTTTGAGTTCAACAATGGAAAGGCAAAGATAGATGTTGAACACATCAGATGTGAAATGAATAAGACATGGAGGAAGAAAGAAGAGTCTAGCACATCAAATACAGAGATCACTTCACCTAATAGGTCAAGTGATCACACTTCATCAAATTAAGTAAAGAATAAGTGTGAGGGATTAATAAACCAAGTTACATCATAAATCAGTCCCAAGATGTGTAAGTACTGCAAAAGAAAGAAATCAGCATAAATAAAGATGCTAAGTCAAAATTGAGAACTTTGTGAAAATATGTCAAAATTGTCTTCAGGAGCCAAGTTGCTAACAACAACCGAGTTAATAGTTGATGCCGAGCTATGGAATATCAATAGGAGCCAAGTTATGATAAAACCTTTCAAGAGCTGAGTAGACAGTTGGTAGCGTACTAAGAATTTATTACTCTATTTTGAAGGGTACATAAATCCAATTTTTGATTATTTTCTCACCATTCGAACAAGAAGGAAAGCCGAAAAAGGAGCAGAGAAGATCAAGAATAGCTCAGAAGCCATTCGTAAAAGATTTCAACAGTGATTCAAGACAAATTTCATCAATTTAAGGGATTTTACTTAAGTGTCGAGCTACGTAGGACTTATAAACTTGTTTGAATTATAAACCCTAGTTTGGCAAACAATGAGATCTGGGTCAAGAACCACCAAGGGTTTAAAGAGTCATGAAGTTTAGTTGGTCAGTAATGAAGTAAAACAACCTGAATTTAAGCCCATTCCAGAAGTAGCATACAAGAATGATCCTGTAGGAGCATTATCAGTTATTCTGAATAAAGTTGTTATGGTACAAGATGTTTGCAGATGTTACAATTGCAAAATTGGTGCAATAGGAGACCTGGAAATTCGTAATGCATATAACAAACTGTGTGAAAACAAAGTACTAAAAAATGAGTTTTCAATAGTAGAAAGAAAAGGATTGACCAAAACCCTAGCATTTTTGACTGTTTTCAAAACAGAATGGGTACGAATAATTTTGAGCCGAATACATGACGGAGCTTTTTGGTTAGAGTCAGGGCCAATAAAATTTACCAAGAAAACTGTTCATAGGGTTACTAGTATTCCAACCCTAGATCGGCCAAAGACCCTGCGAAGTGACAAAAGGGAAATAATAGAGAAAAATACAGGTGCCAAATGGAACAATAGAGGAATGACTATCACACAGTCACAGATCCCCTACTAGATTTTTCTATGAGAATTATTTCACACAAATTCTATCAATCAAGCAGGTTGAACAGTGTACCTTGTATAGCAGTTGATGTTGCATACAAGATAATCAAAAGGGATCACACTTATGATCTGGTAGAGCTCATGTTTCAACAGATTAATGAAAATCTAGGAGCTATAAGGAAGAGCAAGGGAGCTCAATGCAAATTTGGATCAGTTTTGATGTGTATGTTCTTCTATCTAATGAAAGAATTTCCTTCTATGGGGAAAGTAAAATGGAATCCGAATAAAACAATTGTTGAACAAATTAATGGATACATTGAACAAATGGGTGAAAATTTTGATGCCCAAATGACAGGTTATTTTGAGGACTTCAAAAATTCCATGAAACAAAGAATGAGAATTCCAATCTCATTGACTAAGAAATATGAAAAAGATATTTGCTTTCTTGTAGATATAGATTATACTTACATACAAGCAGTTGTACCTAGAATAAGATGGCTTAGGCCACTAGGTTATGAACTTGATGTTGATCAAGCCTCTGCAGCAATAAAAACTCTACTTGCAGAAGAAGCTAATAAAAATGCACAAATTTTTGGAACCTATGATGTTGTCAAATCAAAGGTAATAACAGATTTGAAAACTGCTTCAATAGTAAAGAAGAAAGAGAAAAATCGTGAGACAAATCAAAAGAAAGTTTGGCATGGAAGAAGAAGAAGGAACAACAGAAGAATAAGGAGAAGACATTGAAGAAGAAGGAGATAAAATTCAAAGTCAGACTTAAGGGTCAGGAGAAGACAAAGAGGAAAGTGCTAAGGTAGAAGAAGCCAAGGAAGCACCAGTTAAGAGAAAGACCACAACTCCCTCTGCTCCTAAATCCAAAGAAAGGAAAGTGGATGCCCCTGCATCAAAGAGACCTACCACAAGGGCTACAGCACAAAAAGCCCAAGAAGAGGAAAAAGGAAGGAAGAAAGACACAAAGAAGACTGCTGCTAAGACAAAAACAAGGAAGTTTATTCCCCAACCTGAAATAGATGAGGAAAAAACAGAGTCAGAGGACAACAGTCAATTTCAAGTGGTAAGACACAAACCTCAGACTGATGTTGATTGTTCAAAAATTAGAAATAATGATTTAAAAGGTCTAAAGAACCTGAATTTTTCTAAGCTCACCAAAGAAGAGCAAAATAAACTAGAGGAATCTGTGTATGCTATGATGGCTGAGTATAAGCACACACCTTTAGAATTAGATGAATCTATGCCGGGAGAATTGTATAAAATTGTAGAGGATAAATGGCATTTTTGTTTACAAATGGAAAAAGAAATAAGGGAGTCTACATTAGCAAGATTGTTGCCTGATCTGACTAAAGATCAAATAATAAATGTTGTAAAAAGGCATAATAACAGATTCACTCCCAAGTATAGAGCATTTAGTATATTACAGAATAAAATTGAAGAGGTAGTTACCAAATCCACAAGATTGTGGAAAATAGTTTATAAGAAAATTGAGGATGTATATAATGAAGAATATAAGGAAAAAGCAATTGCCAAGACAAAGGAAAAGAAAGCATCAGAAACAAAAGAGAAGAAACTAGTGGAGAAGGAGAGTAAAGAAGAAAAGGAAGAAGAGGCACACAATGAGGAGAAAGTGGAAGATAAAAATACAGTTGAGCCACAAGATCAAAGTATACAAGATATACAGACATCTCCTCCTAGTCCTCCTCATGCCACTATCACACCTACAGATATCATAAAAATAAAGGATGTTACAGATACTTCAAATCTAAACATCAATCCATTAACTACAGAGGATTTGGAAATCCTTGACCAATCATCACTTGTAGCAAAATTAAGCTCAAATCCTGTATTGGTCAGTGTTGATGAATTGTAGAATCCAGAAGTCAAGGTAAAAGCACAAGTGCCACCTTTGACCACACAAACTACTGGTATTCTATTCCTTCCACCACCACCTCCACTAAGTATAATCACTAATACACTCCAAGTGCCGAGTACAACGGCAGGGGAAATAAAAGAAATATCTAAACAATAAACAAGTTCAACCCCACCTAGCATTCATAAAAGGGATATTCAAGCTGAAGAAAAAGAGACATAGAAAAAGGAGGAGACTGCAATACAAACATTGGTTGCATTTGGTTGCATTACCAAAATTTGGTACTCCTACACAAACTCTTCAGCAGCCGAGCACAAATGGACTACAGCTGCAAATCAGGACACCATGCTCAAGCTCATCAAAGGCAGTTAGGAGACTTCACTATGGAGTTCCTGAGCTTGATGAAGAAATAAAGATCCCATATTATGAATCTAGCACTCTTACTGAAGAAAAGATTAATGAAATTCAGAGTGCATTAGACAAAAGAAGGAGACAAGAAGCACTAAGAAAGGAATACAAGCATAAGCTTACATTAAATGAAATTAAAGACATATTCACAGAAGCTTTTTGCTTACAATCTCTAGATGAGTCAAGACCAATCATGGAACAACTATCTAATATAGTTGACTAGGTGACAAATGAAGACCAGGAAACAAATGCCAGATTGCTTGAATGGTCAGAAAAGAAGCTCCAAGGTAAAGTAAATAGTAAAATATCTAGTGATATAGCACTGTCTAAAGAAGAAATGGCAAAGAAAATTATAACAGTTAAAATTGTACTAGGAAACATTTTTTCCCTGTACAACAAGTTGTGTGATTTTTCCACATTCACACAAGAAACTAGCCAAAAAATACTGAGTTTGGAAAATAATCTGAAAACTTCTAGCATGCAACTCCCCACAGATCCAGCTCAGAGTGAGAAGCATTTTGTCCAATCGCTTCACACAGAGAGAGAGCTAGCTATTTTGGCAGTAGAGGAGGCAACCACAAAAGCCAAATTGATACAAATTCAATCATCAATTACTCCTCATTTGGAATTACTTCATAAGGAGCAGATAAATGCAGAAATAGTCCTCAAGAAAGATCCCAACCTTTCTTCATTTGATGAACTTGTACACCTAGCAGCAGAGATTGTCATCTAGCATAGGACATTGGATGTCGCATTAGAAAATTGGGATGCAGCTCTAAAGGTACTCCTTGAAGTAAACAGCTCATTTTTGGCCAAGTATGGCATTTCACTGTAAAGACCATTGACATAAGTGTCAAAAAGGGGGAGAATAAGTATAGAGTTGAGTATAGGAATGAAATGATAAGTATAATAAAAGGGGGAGATAGCAAATTTTGTGAAATTTTGGGGGAGATAGTAAATTTTGGGAGCAAAGTTTGAATAAAGGATAAATTACTGAGTCACATGGATCTTAATTAAGTGTTTTTTCCACTCATGTCAAAGGGGGAGATTGTTAGCTTAAAGAATAAATTTGACAACTGAGTGTCAATACACTTAACCAAGATCAAGAGTAAGTGTCGAGTGACAACAAGTGCCAAGTGACAACAAGCGC
Source organism: Cupressus sempervirens (assembly GCA_028749045.1). Taxonomy (NCBI): domain Eukaryota; kingdom Viridiplantae; phylum Streptophyta; class Pinopsida; order Cupressales; family Cupressaceae; genus Cupressus; species Cupressus sempervirens. The sequence goes on along the minus strand of CM053785.1, from coordinate 508,811,117 downwards.
TGAGTGACAATGGGTGTCGAACACAACATGTGCCAAGTGATACAATTTTTGTTCAAGTGCTGAGCTATCTAGAAAATAGTAGGTGTCGAGTATCAAAAATACTTCAGGAGCCGAGTAACTCAATAGAACAACATAAAAGTCTGGAATTGCACAAACTATGATGCAAACAGTTTTTGCAACTGACAGAAGGTAAATCTCGAAGGATCAAATGATAAGATTGAATCTTTTATTTTTCCTATGCAATTTGCATGCAGCCAATAAAAAAAAACTAAAGAAATGCAACCAATCGATAAAAGATAAGTATCCTAACCCTAAACTTTCAAATGTCTTTATAAGGAAGATGAAACTTCATTGTAAAGTGCAATGAGGAATAAGATAAGAGGTGTGAGAAGACTTACAAGGGTTCAGAAGGAGTTATATTTTTAGAAGTGAGGATTATTCAGATCGCAAAAAGGATCCAGATCAGAGAAAGCATAACAAGTGCCTGCAATCTACAATCAAGGATTGTAATCAGTCAGGTTTATTGTATCTAATACTCTCTAGCAATTGTATTAGAATAAAAATCCTATGGTGATAGGTTAGCTTTACAGCTATTTTGTAAGAACCTTTGATTAGGTGATTAAAATCCTTTAACTTGGTGACACTTCATGTTAAGTGTTTGCAAATCCTCTAACCAGGTCACTATTAACACAGTGTAAAGCCTTTAACAGGGCAAACCATCAGAAGTAGTTGAACTATATTGTTGTAGTAATTTTTGTGGGTATCATCCCCACCCCAGTTTTACCTTCTTATTCCTGGAGGGTTTCTGGGTTACCAAAATTCCAGTGTTATGAGTTATTGATGCATATTTGTTATATTTACATGCATGCAATTTACTTTGAGTTAAAATTTTATTTGCTAAAGTATGATACTTATGATTCACCCCCCCCCCCCCCCCCCCCCTCTCATAAGTACTCTTTCCATATTTGAATATTCCAACAATTTTTACTCTTTGTTTTTGAGCTAGTCAACAAGATTAGACTTGTTTGCTATGATTTTGGCCCCAAAAATAGAAATGAAAAGAACAAAACCCTCCTAAAAACTAAAGAGATGTCCAAAAATGTAATAAATTCAGCCATATATTTTCATTGGTGCCCTAGGGACTTGTTTTCCCAAAATAGACCAAATGTTTGAAATTGAGCTCTTGAGCCCTGATACAACCTCTAAATTCAAAACACAGAAAAAAAAACCTTGTAGAATTCAAAGACCTTTCCAAAAAATGTAAATTTTTCTAATTTTTTTCCTGATTTATGCCCAAAAATGATATTTTATGAAAAATAAAGAAAAAATCATAACAAACCTAAATTGACTCTTAAAACTCCAAAAATTAGACTGTGACATTTAGGACACATCCTAAACTTGCATTTTCTTTTATAGATCCTAACTCTAAATGATTTAAGATATATGATCGACTCTTTATAGCCTTAAGGTTTTGGCCTTCAAACAAATTTGCACAAGGTTTAGCCTTAAAAATAAAGTAATAAAGCTACAAAATCACTTGATTAGATCCAATATGCTACTATAAAAACTAGACATGAGAATATAACTAAAATGACAAGAAGAAAATGGAGCCAAAAACTTGGTTCTAGCCCCACGGTGGGTGCTAAAAATGTGTGTACAAAAAGTGTCACATTTCTATCAACCATTATTCTTGAGAATACCCATGAATGAGGTCATCACAAGAGGTGACTTATATGTCTCCATCTATGATGTACAAAGGCTATGAGATGGTGGTTGTCAAATGAACCAAAATATACAACCCCTGCAAGAGACACCATAGAATGAGATATTTAAAGATGGGAGCAAGAATGCCAATATCTAAGAATCTAGAATGTATGCAATGTAAATGAAAGCTAAATGAGGGAAAGTAAAATGCAAGATAAAATAGAAAAATATGTATTATAACCCCTATTAGACTAGATGATTTAAGATATAAGAATGGAGAGAAAATAGAATGAATGAGAAGCATGAAGAATGAAGAAGAGAAGATAGAAGAACAGGAGCTCCACAAGTATGAGATCTTGAATCCTGTAGCATAACATTAGTAATAGAGTGGAGTTTTGAAGTGAGGAGAGAGCTCTCCCTTTTAAAGAGAAATGGATGATAGAGATCATGAGGCAAGATGCATGTGATAAAAGGTGGTGTTTGAAAGTGAGAGTGATCCATGTGCATAAGCATTTCCACCAATCATGATGAAGAGTGGACTTTTGTCCCCCATGTGGGAAAAAAATATCTTTTCATTTATTTAAAAATAAGGGAAATGCTTTAATGTGTGCAACTTAGGATAAGAGATGAGTGGGGAATTTGATCTAATTAAAAGTGGGACATGTTCTTTTAATTAAATATGAACTAAGGATAAAGTGGTCAAACTATAGGATAAAATCAAATAAATGGATTTTGGGAGATTTTATCAAGGATAAACATTAGATAAAGTATGCAAAAATGATATAAATGGGGCTCATAGTCTGGATGACCATTTTTGGGTGATTATATTTTCTCCTCTTTGACTAATGTGTGATCAGTCTGGGAACACATTATGCCAAAGAATGAAAAAGTCAAGATGATAGAAAAATTTAACTCTAAATAATGAATCATAAAGAGATATCAGATCTTGAGTGCATAGTCTATTTAGAAGAAATAATGAGCATTTGGAGAGAAAAGAGACAATATTAGTACCTAAGATGAAAATTGATATGTCAAGAAAAGAAAGAAGATAGATCAAGAGAAAATAGATAGTTGTAGCAGAAAGTAAGTTGCAACAATGATAGAATATTCGTACCCCCTCATGATTGAAATAAAAATGACATAGAATAGATTGAGAAATAAGCTAGATTTGATCAAATAAAAAAAAAAAAGTTCATAATGATAGATAAGATATTAAGACCAAAGGGTGACCACTAAATAATGAAGACAAGCCCCAATTTAACTAAGTTTAACCAAGAAAGGTAAAGCATAAGAATTGGGTCAAATTAGAAAGAAGAAATATGAAATGAGATGAAATAGAAATGAAAGAGAAGAATGAAAGAGAGTAGAAATGATGAAAAAATGAAGAAATGATGATTGCCCCAAAAATGTTCAAAGAATAAGCCTCAATAGGTCAGCCAACTACATAGAAGAAGGAAGAAACTTTTACTAGCAAGATGAACTTGAATTTGGATTTTGATCCCAAAAATGGATCCAAGATGTCGAGATTAGAAAGCATAGGTTAAAAGAATAGATGAGAGGGTAAGATAGAAAAGAAGAGAGAAATAGGAAAGAAGAGATAAGATAAGATTAAGAAGAGGAAAGAGAAGGATGAATTTAGTTATCTAACAAGTCCATGAAAGATAAAGAAGAGAGCTCTCTCAACATGCAAAATGCAAAGCTAAGCTAGAATGAACCATATAATGCAAGCTAGGATGAAAAGGTGTAATTAAAAGGGTTACATAAGTAGGTCTTATTATTTATCATCAAGCCTTATTAGGGACATCAAAAGATCATACAATCATCACTAGCATAAACTATGAGGATATGAGTATGATTTATATCAGATAAAAATGTGGGAACCCAACCTATGCATCAAAGATATATAGGTAAAGATAACAATGTAGTTAGATTACCTAAGTTTAGTATAGAAAGCTTACATCTCTATCAAGGCATAAGCACTAGGATAACCCCTGAGTGTGCTATTGAAAAAATATAGACAAGGATGATACATTGTAAGTCAAAGTATCAAGTAGGACAAGCATAGATTCTCTAAACACCTTAGACTAACAAGTTATATAGGGTCCACAAGTAGAAAGCAAGTAGACATGATACATGCCCCTAGTCTTCTAGTCCATGACATCCTTGAGAGACTATTAAGGAGAGAACACTTAGCAAATAAATCATCTTAACAAACACACAAGAAGGTAAAGTTCATCATAGCTCAAAGAGTTTTACTATTTAAGTGTGTGTGTAAATGTCACATTGCCATTTCTTCAAGATTTGAATTTGATAGTGAGAAATACCATAGCACCCTAGACTATAGGTAGACTATATAAAAAGTTTTGAGAATCACTTGATGTCAAAGGGGTAGTGTTGAGGAACATTGTTTTGCATGAGTTTCCAAAGAAACCCTAATGCACAAGGAGACCCTTATAACCTAAGTAGTCATGCCCTCGAGATGAGGACAAGAGATAATTCCAAGAGAGGAAATATGTTGTGAAATGAATGAGGCTAATAGATAGAGGTGCAAGGGTCTCAAGTAGCACTTGTTTCTAGGTTTTCACCACTTGGTAGATGTTTTTCAAGAATTTTTTCAAATTTTTAGGATTTTTTCAGCATCATATATAATTTATTTTTGAAATTTTTAGAATGATTTAGATATTACTAGTTCTCAAAATATCACATAAATTGTCCTAATGTCTAGAAAGGTGTATAATATGGAGTAGAAACCAAGTGGATAAGATGCATAAGAAAGAAAGAATGAATCAAGTGAAAGTGATCCTCAAGTACTGACTCATTAAGAGTACCCAAGCTAGGGAAAGATAGCAATATAAAGAAAGTTTTGGATAATAAATGGAAGTAATGAGAAAGATGGAATGTAGGATAAGAAATTAATCCAATAAGTGAGATAACATATGGCGTAAGTAGTGGAAAAGAATAAGCAAGATAGCATGAATGCATGTAATCCAAGAGAGTAGACATGTCAAGTGACCTAAGAACTATATTTTCATTTATTGTGATCAAGACCAAGGGATAAAATAGATAGGATAGTGATGGGATAGAGTAATAATAATGAAGTTGGATATGAAGGCTATGAGTGAATGAGAAAGCACAATAGGTAAGCTGATGAACAAGATAGCCAATATGCAAGGATAACTCAACATTGTCAAGATCAAAGATGGAGAAAAAAAAGGGAATAGATGGATGATGAAAGAATTACACATGATGCCTGATTTCTAGGTTTTCATCATGGTACTTATCTAAGGCACCAAAATAAGTTGTTTTCACCATAGAACATATTCATTTCTCTTTACTTTTGTTACCAAGGTGCCACAAGAAGTGGTTTTCACCAAGGCACATTTTTTCTTTTTTCTTTTTTCCTTTTTTAGGATTTTGGATTTTTAGAGAGAGCTTAAGATTTTTATATTTGGATAGTGCTCCTATAGGAAATACAAGTCTTGATAAGCCAATACCATAGATAAGTAATTTCAAAGATGCTAATAGGATGAAGGAAGAGAGATGGTAGTAGGATAAGTATATGGAGGATAAAAGTTCATGCCTTCAAAGGATTGTAGGAGTATAGATAGTAGGTAAGTGTATCTTTGAATAGATTGTATAAGGGTATGTGAAAAACTTGGGAAGAACAACATTGACACACACCTTGGAGGGTTCTGGATTGATGTAGGAATTATAGAGGAAATAGATTGAGGTTTAGATGTATGAGGTAGTAGCTTCAGAAGCTTTTGAGGAAGATGTTTGGAAGAAAATAGAGTGGGAGCCTTTGGAAGCTTGAATGTCAACTTATCTTTATGTTCAATAATGAATTCTTTCATGAGAGACTTGAGAATCCATATAGTTTTAGTTTTTTCTTTTCCTTTGAATTCTTTAGAATACATTTCTTCAATGATGGATTTAGGAACACATATTTTCTTTGATTTAGATCTTTGGGTAGTGGACCTTTGTGGTCTCTTGAATATTCTTTCTTTCTTATCATTCACATATTGATTAGATGGGAAATAGTGATCTTTATTTTTCAATGGATTCTTATATTTCTTCTCGCTTCCAAAAGACTTGGGATTTTTGGATGAATAAGACTGATATGGCTAGTTTAGATGGATAGATGGGTGGAAATTCATAAAGGACAAGTGTCTTTTTTGATCTTGAGGAATGATAGGGTAAGTAGGAAATGAGATAGAAATGGAAAATGTAGGAGATGAGGGAGCATGAGGTCCCAATATAGATGGAAGGTTTGAAGGCTTTACCTTTGATGGATAAAGATCAAGGATTGATTCAGGAGATGTAAAGGGATAGTGATTAGGGATATCAATATCTTTAGAGTGAGCAATTTGACCATGACCATCAATAGATTCATGAGTAGCTTTGATAGAGAAAAAAAATTATTAGGAGAATTTGAATCTTGATCATAGTTTTGAAGTGGATATGGAGAAATAGAACACGAGGGGATGCTTTGATCTTGAAAAGTAGCCTTGGATGGCATAGGAAGAGATTTTAGTAAGCTCAATGGAAATAATGGAAGTGATGTTTTAATCATAATTAGGATGAAGATAAGACATAGAATATGGAAGAATGACCTCTTGAAGGAGATGAAAGGGTTCTTGATCTTAATCTTTCTTGAGATTTATAGCTTAATCTTTTTTAGAGTCCTTCTGACATGGAACCACTTCTAAGAAAAAAGGAGCTTGTGAGGTTTGCATGATAGAATCTTGAAGAGGTAAAGAAGGACTACCTAGAGTGGACATAGTAGGAATAGCATCACATAAATGTTGAGTTTATTTAGTCTTAGTAGAAAGAAAAGGTTTGCAACCAGGTGAAGATTAGTTTGAGTTTCTTTCAATGGAAACCCTTGAGGGTAAGCATAGTCAATATGGAAAGCATTAGGTTCTTTTTTTTATGGAGGCATGTTGGAAAGATTTGATTTTTTGGGAGATGCATGATTGTTAGAAGAAGTGGAGGTTTAAAGTAGACTACTACTAGACATAGGTACTTAAGCATGATCTTGCTCAAGAGAAGTATCCTCATTGCATTATTCATTAGAGGTGTCAATACTCTCATTATCTATAAGATCTTGGATTTTATTTTGGAATTCTTTAGAATAAATAAGAGTGGGGGGAATTAGTTATCCAAGGTCTAGATGTACAAATAAAACTTTTCAATGCTAGTTAGATCCACATTCATAAAACCTTATCATGTATACATCCATTAGATCATATAATACTTACACTTTGTAGGTTACTGTCATAGGTCAAAATAACTTTGCAAAAATGTAAATATGAAACAATATAAGAATATGTATAATTTGAGACAAGGATTTTACATGGAAACCCTATTTGGGAAAAACCACTAGCAACATGCTACTAATTTACACTCTTTTGAAGTGATGCCCTATGAAAGGCCAACCCTATTAAAGGTTACAATACACACTATTAAATGTGATAGGGTTAAAGGATTTTCAATCACCCTATTAGGAGTGAGCCTTATTAGAAGACTTTAGACCATTCCCCATTAGAATGTCACCTGATTAAAAGATTTACAAATGACTATTAGGTGAACCCTAATCTAAAGGATTTTATCCAAGTAACAATAGGACTTGATCTGATAAAATATTACAACTCAATTGCAGATTAAAGATTTGTGTTTCAATCCTCCATTCTACTTGGCATTCATACACTTTAGCTCTGATAGCTTGTTCACCCTTCAACCATTCATCCCCTTAAGCCTTCTTTCTTTGTATGCCAATTTTAGTCTCTTCTATTTAACCACTAGATGAAGTAATACCCTAGACTCCTTATATTCCTTAGGTTATCACAAATAACAACCTTTTCTTCTGACCAACTATCTCTATAAATAGAGAATTTGGGTCTTTTTCTACTTAACCACAATCATCCATTTTAGGGTTAGGTAGGATTCAATGAATCTACCCACTTTTTTGTTTGGTTCCTCTATAATATTCCTTGTATTCAACTCAAAATGGTTTACTTTGAATTTTGTACCACCAACTCATCATATTTATCTTCCACATACTTCACATAATTGAAGAAATCAAATTAGTCAGTTTAGATTTGTCATATATTTAGTTTAACAATGTTTGTTGGTTAGTTTTATCCTTTTTATATATATCTCTCTCTCTTTTGAGTATCTCTCCCTCTTTCTAATATTTAGTTACTTATCTCCCTCTTTCTTATATCTTTTACTTTGATAACAATGCCGAAGACTTGTCATCTCTATAAGTAGATATAACCAATTTAGGTTCTCCCTATGTCACCTTGCATGCAATTGTAAGTCTTGTAACTTAGCTCCTTCATTTATTTAGGCAGCTCCTAAATTAAGATCCACTACATCAAGTTGTAAGATACAACATGTTGGTGTTTTAAAACTACCATGCTAAAACTTTTCAATGCTAGTTAGATCCACATTCATAAAACCTTATCATGTATACATCCATTAGATCATATAATACTTACACTTTGTAGGTTACTGTCATAGGTCAAAATAACTTTGCAAAAATGTAAATATGAAACAATATAAGAATATGTATAATTTGAGACAAGGATTTTACATGGAAACCCTATTTGGGAAAAACCACTAGCAACATGCTACTAATTTACACTCTTTTGAAGTGATGCCCTATGAAAGGCCAACCCTATTAAAGGTTACAATACACACTATTAAATGTGATAGGGTTAAAGGATTTTCAATCACCCTATTAGGAGTGAGCCTTATTAGAAGACTTTAGACCATTCCCCATTAGAATGTCACCTGATTAAAAGATTTACAAATGACTATTAGGTGAACCCTAATCTAAAGGATTTTATCCAAGTAACAATAGGACTTGATCTGATAAAATATTACAACTCAATTGCAGATTAAAGATTTGTGTTTCAATCCTCCATTCTACTTGGCATTCATACACTTTAGCTCTGATAGCTTGTTCACCCTTCAACCATTCATCCCCTTAAGCCTTCTTTCTTTGTATGCCAATTTTAGTCTCTTCTATTTAACCACTAGATGAAGTAATACCCTAGACTCCTTATATTCCTTAGGTTATCACAAATAACAACCTTTTCTTCTGACCAACTATCTCTATAAATAGAGAATTTGGGTCTTTTTCTACTTAACCACAATCATCCATTTTAGGGTTAGGTAGGATTCAATGAATCTACCCACTTTTTTGTTTGGTTCCTCTATAATATTCCTTGTATTCAACTCAAAATGGTTTACTTTGAATTTTGTACCACCAACTCATCATATTTATCTTCCACATACTTCACATAATTGAAGAAATCAAATTAGTCAGTTTAGATTTGTCATATATTTAGTTTAACAATGTTTGTTGGTTAGTTTTATCCTTTTTATATATATCTCTCTCTCTTTTGAGTATCTCTCCCTCTTTCTAATATTTAGTTACTTATCTCCCTCTTTCTTATATCTTTTACTTTGATAACAATGCCGAAGACTTGTCATCTCTATAAGTAGATATAACCAATTTAGGTTCTCCCTATGTCACCTTGCATGCAATTGTAAGTCTTGTAACTTAGCTCCTTCATTTATTTAGGCAGCTCCTAAATTAAGATCCACTACATCAAGTTGTAAGATACAACATGTTGGTGTTTTAAAACTACCATGCTATAAAAGACCTAACACCAAGGGTTCAGAAGACAAAAACAAGCCTAAGGACTAGCTAGGTCCTATTTTTGGTAGGATTTTCTTTAGATGTAGACCAACTTCTATGTAATCACATATATTGTCTAAACTTCAAGTTCTTTAGGGCCTAGGTGGGTGCACCTTAGGGATGGAAATGTGACTGGTTTTATGATTCTCTATTTCAAACACATGCTCATTGATATTTCTCTTTTTTTTTTACCTCTATTTATTATAGCAGAAATGGTCACAATTCTTCCTAGATTTGCAAATACTCCTTGGTTATAGAAACTAACTATAATTTAGAGGGAAAATTTTTCAAATAAGTGCTAACCAAAAATTTGATTGTTCAATACAAAAAATTAAATATTTGATTTGATTTAAATTTATGTTGTGTGCAACCACATGATCTTAACAATTTGCATTTGAATTGATGATCAATGCCTTATCCATTGTTATAGAGAGTCTAACCAACAAAACTTGACCTATTTGATTGCCTCAGAATTAAATTTATTAGTAGTATACCCTAAAATTCATTCTTATGAATATCCCTCCCACACACTTAGAAACCCTATCAATTTATGAAAGCATTTACTTAACTCCTTGAATTAAAAGAAATCAATGAAAATACATACAACCTATCCAAGTTTCATTAAAATAAAAGAACCTTGTGCATTCAATCTCAAAGTTGCAAACATATGAAAAAGAAGACAAAATTTAGAGAAATGGATATTGTAAAACCTTCCTTGAAAACAATACATTACTATTATAAAACTCATGAGTAACTCAAAATCTGACAAACTATCATTCAATGGTCACTTGTATTCTTTGATTTTGTAAAAATTACATAGAATTTGGACCTCAACTTCACAAAATGGAAATCCTTTTATATTGTAACAAGCCTTAGATGGGAGGACACATGTTAAAAAACTATAACAAAATACAAAGATATTTTATCTTATTACATTACAAACATTCTTTGCATTTTGATCAAAATTTTGGAATGCAATTGCAAAACTAGCATGTGGCATTTCAGCAAGTGCCTTGAGCATCTTTCTATTGGTCTTCAAGATTCTGTCTCTTTCTTTGCCTTATCTTTATTTCCTTTTCCTTTAACTGCATCTTAACTGCATTCTTGCACTTGCCTAATCATTGTCACTAAATGGTAGAGCCTTGATATTTGTAATAACCTCCCAAATGGCAACATTTGTGTCTATATATAGCCAAGTTGCATCCCTAACTACATTTAACTCTTTGAGGCACTTTTTGCACTCAGTATCCATTATTTCCTTAACCTCAACAGTTATCTTTGACATCTCTACCTCTATACTATATAACATATCAATTAGATCATACACTACCATCATACCTGCTTCATCATTGTAATAGGCCAAAAACTTGGGATGATCTAGAATATTATCAAAAGAGGATGACCACTCTACCCATTATTTAATCTCTCCATCACTATCCAAAATTGAGTACACAAAATTGGGTGTGCCTGCAACAGTTATTTTCATCTTATTTGAATTTTTTGCAACTTTCTAGCAAAGAAACCATTTAAATCCTTTACCTTATTGATCATTTTTCTAGTGTTTATGATTATTACCTTTGTAAAATATTTCTTTTGTGTCAATATAGGTACTAGACTATCAAAGGATGAAGTATAAGGACCACATGTGGTAAAGAGAAGAGACAATAAGGCAATTTCATCTAAACATCTATACTCTAATCCTTGCAACACAAGATAGTTGCTATGTACATTCTGTGATACCAATTTCAAGGTATATATTTTGTGAACCAACAAGTTCTTAATAGTCTTGATTTGAATTTCCTTTCCAGATTCCAAGTCCTCTTCATCAACTTTCATTTCTTGGCCTAATGTTTCCCCTATTTTGAGTACATGGCCCTTTGTCTAGATAGCTTGGTCTTTCACCTTTGTACCTAATCTAATAGTATTCTTTAATGTTGCTACCTCATTTTCCAACTGGAAGGTCTTCTTCTCTAAGACATAAGTCTTCTTCATTTTTTCCTCATAGATTTTCATGGTTTGAATGCATCTCTCATAAGCTCCCTCTAACTATACTTGAAAGGTATCCATCTCGTTCTTACCCAATAGAGCCACTAAAGTGTGCATTCCATAAATTTGGTCATTGGAGGTGGAGTGTAAATTCTAAAAGATAACATCGCCTCTAGGGGATTCTTTGATTTCCATCAGAGTAAGCTTCTAGTCCTCTGGAGCTACACTCCATATTGCCATCTTTTGGGCATTAATATTATATCTAGAGCCTCTCAATTCTCCAATTTGAATCTCATCTTCAAATGAAATAGACCTACCTTGTTTTCTCATTTTCTCTAGCACAAAGGATGAACTGATGTCCCATCTTGGAAAAATAATCATGCCACTTCATCTTGCTAGGTCCCTTGCTTCTTCCTTAATGAGGGAACATTGGTAGGGTCATATTCTTGTAGTTTCTATACTAATCCTACAACCAAATCATCAGAATCACCCAACTTCATTTGTAAAGACAATTCATTTTTTTTTAATTTAAATAAGAAGATTTTAAACTCTTTAGTTTTGATGAAGTTGTCATCATTCATGAACTCAATTCCTTCTATGATTCTATCATCAATCATTTGAGCTTACATCTATCGCTTCTTTTCCCTTTTTTCATCCTAGGATGCCTGAGATACCAAATATTTCCTTCTAACATCATCAAAGTATTGGCTACCTCTAGGCATGCTTTATAAGGCCTTTTGCTGAGCCTTTTGTGGTATTTCCACCATCTTCTACTTTTTACTTCTTTGTTCCACCCACTCTGAAATTTTAGGCTGATCCTCTTAATCATTAGTAACTTCAACTAATATAACTTCATTAGAATAATTAGGATTAACTTCTTCCTAATTTCTTCAGGGGCTGGTGCTGAAATCTCATCAAAAGTTTCTATACACTTGTCCAATTCTGACTAGTAGTCTTCTTCAAATAGAATCCCTTAAAGGATGGATCCAATTTTTTCATCTCCTATTCAAAGCTAAAAACATCCCTATATTTAATCATCTTCTCCCTACAAACATCCTCATTTATCAAAAATGACATCTTCTTCCCACATAGGTTTTTTAAGGGGTAGGTTATATCACCTCATGTTCTTTAAGGCATGTTTGACTATATTGCAAGGGTCATATATTCTGGCTAGTCCAATTGGAAACTTATAGCCTCTTAAATAGGCACCAATTTATTCAAGGGCATTATTTGCTATCTTATAACCTCCTACCTTGGTGCATCTACACAAGAATATCTTCTTTTGACATTTTTTTCTAAATACTCTCTATGTAATGAGATTAATTACTAGAAACACTTCTACAAACCCTAGTCTCTTAGGGACATATTTGGATAAAATGCGGGGTGGCTGAGAGAATCCATATATTTTGATAAAAATGTATTCCTCAAACAAAAAGAAACTTCCTCAATCATTTGTTAATTATTTACAAATAAATTAGGTTTAACAACCTTTCTAACACTTCTAGGAATTCTTTCATTCACTAATATTATCATTTTTAAAATAGGATGCACAAAATCATTATAAAAAGAAATGACATTTGAATATGGGTAAAACCTTTTTCATACTGTTGTCTACCTTTATATTAATATTCTTTCTCCCCACTCCTATGTGGACTCAAATAAAATATAATCAAAATAATAAACATTTTTTAACATGATTAGATGCATGATCATTGAATAATGAGGGAGTCTAAAATTCTCCAATTTTCCTTGCTAAGAAACAATGAACTCCTCATGTATCTTGTCAATTATGTATGCCAAAAAATCATACCCAACATTGGTGTTGGGGTCTTGATTATTCAAGGCCATGACATAATGTCCCCCTAGGGTAGTCTGTTGGAAGATTGGAAGATTGGTTTGATGATGAAATGTTACATTCATGATTGAGTTTTTCATTGATATCAACATAGCATGTTTGATGTCTTCTATGGTATCTGATAGAAGAACAATGGAAAGATTAAGTTGTTATAGATGACTAGTTGAGCATGATAACCACCCAAAGTTATGGGAGATACTTTAGAGTTTCTAGTATATACAGTTAATGTCAAAAATAGAAAGGATAAGTCTTGAAGAAGTTATGTAAGTTTTGGTGATGTTTATTCTGAGATAGAGTTTACAGAATCATGTTCTAGTAAACTTTTTATATCTCTTAGTAGAGATGATATCTTGAGGATCGAGGTTGAGGACATGGAAAAAAATATTGATGATGATGTGGCTAAGCTCACTTTTCATAATATTGCATGTAAAAAAGTTATTCAAGTTGCAAGGTGGAAGATTAAGGTTCTTGCTAAGTGTAATGTGTTCTTAATGTGGTCCTATAATAATTAATTGAGAAGGACTAACAACCAACTCAAGGAATTATTTTATGAAATTGATATAAAGGAAGGATATTTTATTTTATCATGGTATGGAGATATGAAAATTGTGAATATTCAATATATAATAGTGTGGAATGCAGAGTTATGTAGAGCAGTGCAGAAGTGAAGGAAACTTCATTGCTAAGGTTTTACTGAGTGATACAAGGTTTGGTATTTGGATACAAGGTTCATGACCTAGTCGACAAGGTCTAAAAATGATTAGTCTAGTTGAAAGGATAGAGGAAAGAAGAAGATAACAATAAATTACTTGTTTGAGCAGTGAGCTCTTCTTGTAGTTGAAATTGCATGTTTGGGTAGTGGGCTCATCTTGCATACATTATACCACAACTCCTAATAGGGTTGGAATCTCATAATAGGGATTCAATGTATCCTAACATGGACTCATTGTACTTAATTTTTTAATAGACTCCTAATAGGGTCCATCCTCTAACAAAGAATATTTATATTAGTACATCATCTTGTGTGCATCATTCCCACCAGGGTTTTCCCTCTAATAAAGGGTTTCTCAAGTCAACATATCTGATGTAATTTTCTATGTGCATCTTTGTATGGTTTCTATATACTTGAATATTGTTTCTAAAAATTGGTATTAGATCTTTAGGTCCTTAAAGATAAAGTCTAACAAATTTGGGAGATCCATGTCAAACATGTTCAGGAAAGATAGTCCATAGTTTGATGGAACAAACTATGACAAATGGAATGAAAAGATGAAGATATATTTGTTGTGTATGGGTCCAAGATATTGTTGAAAAAATTAGAAAAGACAATCATTGAAGAAAAGGATTTGGAAAGTTTCTCTGAAGTAGAAAGAGAGCTTTTCATGTATGACATGAGAGCTAGAGAAGCACTATTGAATGCACTTCCTAAGATTGAGTACAATCAGGTAAAAACACTTGCTACTTCACATTTGATTTGGAAATCTTTAGAAAATAGTTTTGAAGGTGATGAAAATTATAAGAAGTTGAGGCTAAAAAGTTGGATTTGTCCATTTCAAGATGCTAAGACGATGGAAGATGAATCTGTAAGAATATATATAGGTAGGGTATCAGAAATTGTTGTAGGTATTAAAGTTCAAGGTGGAAACAAAGAATATGATAAGGTTATATGGAAGATATTAAAGACTCTAACACTACCATTCAAGTTAGATGTTCATGTGATACAATTATTGATATCATGTGTCAAAGATTTCACAAAGGAGACATTTCTTGGAAGACTTAAAGTAGTTGAGAATGAACTTAGACAATCTAGAGAATTGACTAGAATAGAGATAGCTTTCAATGCCTTGAATATTTGATCTAACCTATCAAGGAGCACAAGTGCTAGAGGAGATTTTGCTAGTAACAATAGATCTAAGGAAGACAAGATGATTGATGAAGTAGTAGCCCTTTTGGTAAGAAGAGAAAAAGGAGGTAAGAAAATCTTTTAAGTGTTGGACTTGTGATGAATATGGTCATTATGCATCTAAGTTTCCTAAAAGGGAGAAAAAGTATAAGGGAAGTTATAAGTCTAAAAGGGATAGAGAATATTTGTCTACAAGTAAAGATGATGATTTTGATGAACAAGCATTAAGCTTTAGTGATGATGAAATTAAATTTGTGGTAATTAGAGAACAAATTCTAGAGAAAGTAGCTTTGGTATCACAGATTGATAAGAAATCTAATTAGATAACTAACAGTGGTTGTTCACATCATATGACTAGTGACATGAACAAATTTGTTGACTTCAAAAGCCAGGATGGAGGAATTTTCAGAGTTGGAAACCATTCAACATGCCAAGTTAAAGGTATTGGATCTATAACTCTTGATAGTAAAACTAATACAAAGGATTTATACTTTGTTGATTGTTTAAAGGAAAATATTTTGAGTGTTGGACAACTAGTAGACAAAAGTTATCAGTTGCAGTTCACAAAGAAGACATGCATGATCAGAGACAAAGATGGAAAGGTAATTGGAACAACAATCAGATCTAGAGGTAATGTATTTCAATTGAATCCTACTAAAATGAAATGTTTGGTTGGAAAGGTAGATGAAATTTGGTTATGGCATAAGAGATTCTATCATATAAACTTTGATAGTATTTTAAGGACTATTAAAGTGTTTTCTCTTAGAGATTTGCCAAAGATTGTAAAGCCTACTAATATAATTTGTAAGGAGTGTGTTTTGGCAAAGCATAACAAAACTTCTTTTCCCAGCAAGAGGTTTACTACTATATTGAAGTTGGAGATTGTACACATAGATTTTAGTGGTCTTACAAAGACTAGAGGATTCTATGGTGAAAGGTATTTTATGATTCTAGTTGATTATTTTTCTAGAATGATGTGGGTTGCATTTCTTAAAGATAAATTTGAGGCATTTGATAAGTTCAAGATAATCAAGAATAGAATTGAGAATGAATTTGGTGTAAAGATTAAATGTTTAAGATTGGATAGAAGATGAGAATTTACTTCAAATGAGTTTAACGTGTTTTGTGAAGAAAATGAAATTAAAAGACAACTATCAGCTCTGAGAACCCCTGAATAGAATGGCATTGCAGAGAGAAGGAAAAAGTTTATTATAGAAGCAGCTACAGCTATGTTAGTAGCAAATGATGTATCCAAGACATTTTGGAGAGAAACTATGAATAGAGTAGTCTACACTATGAATAGAGTGCAAGTTAGGAAGGACACAAACAAAACACCTTATGAACTATGGTTTGGTCACTCGCCTACAATTAAGTAATTCAGAATATTTGAAAGTGTTACATAAAGAGAGATAATGAAATTGGTAAATTTGATGCTCCAAGTGATAAAGGTATGTTTCCTAGTTATTCATTGAAAAGAAAGGCTGATAGATGTTCTGATAGATGTTATAATCAAAGAACTAAGACTATTATGGAAAGTGAAAATGTGAGAATTGATGAGAAGTTAAGAATACAAGAGAGAATAGTTTATTACAATTTAGATGTTGATGATGTTGTTACTAAGCCAAGAAATGATGAGGTATTTCTTGAGACTAACAATGATTTGCAGAATGAAGGAGACCAAAGGTAGGGACAAAGCTCAAAACTTTCAGTAGAGCCAAGAATCGAGATAACAACTCTTACTTTAGGAAAGAACATAATAAATAATCACCCATTTGAATAGATCATCAGAAGAAAAGACAAAGGTGTGATGACAAGAAGTAGAGAAAATGAAGAACTGTGCTTGATATCTCAAGTTGAGCATAAGATTATAGATGAAGCATGTAAAGGTGATTATTGGAAGCAAGATATGAAAGAATAATTGGATTATATAATAAAGAATGGGATATGGGAATTGGTTCCTAGACCAATAGACAAGAATGTGATAGGAACTAAATCAGTATTTAGGAACAAGATGAATGAGCAAGGAGAAGTTGTAAGAAACAAAGCGAGGCTGGTATGTAAAAGTTACTCATAGCAAGAAGGAATAGATTATGAGGAGACTTATGCTCCAGTGGCTAGAATAGAAGTAGTAAGATTATTCTTAGTGTATGCAGCACATAAGAAATTCAAATTATATCAAATGGAGGTTAAGTTAGCATTTCTAAATGGAGAACTTGAAGAAGAGGTATACATTGAGTGGCTTGAAGGATATCCTCTGATAGATGACAAGGACATAGTATGCAAACTAAGGAAAGCATTGCATGGATTGAAGAAAGAACCCAGTGTAGAAGTTAAGGAAAGCTAACTTCATAGCGCACCAAGATCACCTGCATGCAAATAACTTATTGAAGAGAAATCGAAGAAGGAAGGAACAAGATCTTGAAGCAACAAAGAGAAATTATATTGGCATAATGTGAAAATGAAATTATTGTACAATATGATATGATATGAAAATACATTAGAAGAGTCTATTTATAAAGACCTCTAGGAAGATTCTAGAATGAGCTAGAAAGTGCTAAGAGATAAGCATGACAACTTAGCATATGTCCACAAAAGGTGGATTATCCTCCATGTAGGCGAGAGGATAAATATGACAAGGTAGGAACAAACTCCTATGTTGTCAACAAGTAAATACTTAAAAGTATGCTAACTCCTAGATGAAAACTAATAAATAAATGCATTTATCCTAAGTAAACTTAAGTAAAGCATAAATAATAATTATTTACTCTAACACCCCCCCTTAAGTGTAACTTAGGGGAATGCACTTAAGCTTACAAAGGCTAAGATAAAAGGAAGAATGGGTCCCAAAAATAAGGCCATGCTGGGTACCCATGTACAGATGTAAAGAAATGGAACCTCTAAAAATGGGGAAAGAGGGAAAACCTCATGGGAAAAGCCCTCCCCCAAAAATAGGTAAGTATAAACATGCAGATAAAACATGAGGGAAGGAAGGAAGGAAGGAAGGCCTCAACAAGACCCCCCAAGGACAACTTCCACCAAAAATGGCTCAAGGGACTCTCTCAAAACCATAAGTACAACCAACCCCCCTAGAATGATGGAGGCCCTATAGAAATGATCAAACTAATGAAACTCTAATGTAGAAGAGACAGAGGCATAGAATAAGAAAACCCCTGAATGAGAGGTGAAACTAGAAGGCTTAATTGATGCTGAAAGGAGAAAACATGAGGATCTTGAATGAGAATCCCAAATGTAGGTGTGCTAACACTATCATGAAAGAGGAGATGAATGTCCTTTGTAGAATCTACAATAGGTGCATTAGGAGGCTCGATGAATGGAGCTAAAGGTTCAAGAAAAGCTAAAGAAGAATCTTGCTAAAGAGAAAAGCCCTCAACCAGATGTGGTGAGGAAGTCAAAATAGGGATCTTAGGAATAATATAAAAGTTCAAGTATCTTGACTGCACTACATGATGCTTCTGTGAAAGAGAAGAGTCATGCTTTGATAATGGAGATGGTGGGAAAAAGTGAAAGAAGGTGTAAAAATGGGTGGAAGAATCAACTATCAATGTAACAATAAGGCCTCCTATGGCATGATCTTGAATGAAGACTGAACTTGCAGTGAACTCAACTATCTTCCCTGATTCATTGTGTGTAATATGAGAAATCAAGAGAAGGTTTGCAGATAGAGAGGGAACATAGAATACATCATTGAAGGTGCCATCTTGAATGCAAACTGAACCTTTCCCATATACTAGTAGGGTAGTTTTATTCCCCATGAGAATATGAGGAATGGGAGAATCCTCATGAGTAGAGAAGACACCTTGAGAAGATGTCATATGGTAAGAAGCACCTGAATCCAATATCCAAGGAAACTATGAAGGGGATGTAATGGAAGCTCGTAATGCATGACCCTTTCCAAGATATGGTGTAGATGTCAAAGAGGTGGAAGAAGACTAAAAATAAGACCCTTGTAAGGTTGAAGAGGATGAAGAGGAAATAATGCTCTTCTGAAGGATAGCTTGCAAATCGGCAATCTATTTCTCATAGCCATCAAATCTCTTTTGAAAACAACATGACTCATCATGAGATCCCTTCTGAAAATAGGAATAGGTAGGAGTCTCAGTATTATTTTTCTCCTTCTTCTTAGAGGAAGATGATGAAGCAATATAGTGCTAAGATGAGGAATTAGATATTTACTTCAACTTCTACTCCTATTTATCCTTGGCAAGAAATGTCTGTGACTGTGAACTTGTAAGTGAATCCATATGAGTGATCTTGGACTATTCCCATGTCAACCAATCGCAAAATGTCTCAAAAGAAGGAATATGATGTCTGATACCCAAGGAATCCATAGTAGGATAGAAGTTGAAAGAAAGGATTTGATATTGTCCTCACAACTTTAAGAGTATAAAAAAGATACACTCATCATTTGTTTTGTTTTTCCCACATCCCTGCAAAAATGTATGCAGAGATTTAAACTTCATCAAGAAGTCCTCAATAGTAGGAAAGCTTTTAGGTGTCAAAGAAGTCAACTCTACATCAATTTGTAGTGCCTAGAACTCATTTACTATGCCAAACAAGTTATGAAACTTGGTCCAAATAGCCTAAGGAGTGGTCAAGCCATCTAAGTGAAATAGGAGACTATCTAAGATGTTCAGTATAATCAATCCCATGGCTTCATACATTTTTTTTCTATGCCAAAGAACCTCAAAGGGGAACTGTAGAATAGGTTTCTTCTCAATTAGAGATGACCATAGGCCTCATGACATGAGAAGCCTAGTCATTTGTGCTTTCCATGTGTGATAGCTGTGCGGCATGAGCCAAGTCATAGAAGGATCCAACATTGAGAGAGAAGATGGAAGTACAAGGGTCTATTCTAAAATAAATTGTAGAAAATAAAATTATTCCCCCTATAACTAATAAAAATATCCCTCAAATACCAAAGAAACAACTATGGAGAGCACAAAAACCATTGTCTCTATCTCTAAATCATCTTTTTGGTGCTTCTTTAGGATCAAAAAAATATCTTTGTATGCTTAAGTTATGGCCAAAAACCAATTGCTACTCCAAAAGACAAGCTCATTAGAAAATTATAGACAAGGCAAAAAATTTGACGGTCGTATGACCATCAAGAGGACATTGCCAAAAAAAATCTGATTGTTGGAGTGTTGATGTTAGTAGCTAGAAAATGGCATCACCCTACTTGAAAATGATGTTAGTAGGGGGTCCTGGGGTGATGATGTCAGTGAGTCAAAAGATGATGTCATGTTGGGAAAAGCTGATGTGGCTAGCCAAAAAAGCTAACATGGTTGTCAAAAAAGCTAACGTGGTTGCTAGAAAATGACATCTAACATTGAAAAGATAATGTTAGTGGTCACAAGTGCAATAGTGGTGGCACTACTGGTGGAGGTGGCAATCGGGCAGAGAACGCCAGTAGTGGTGGTGCAAGAGCAATGCAGTGGTGGCCACAGAGCAATGGTTGCAGGCTGGTGGTGTTGTAGTGCTGCTATTGGTAGAGGTGGCTTCAAGGTGGTGTGTTGGCTATATGATGGTGGTACGAAAATGGTGTGGTGGTGGTGCTTGCTTTTTGTAAAAAATTTTAAAGAAAATTGAAGTAAATGTATTTATATAGTTTGTACAACCTCTTGTGCGGCTAAAAAAATTTGCCAGATGCTATGGAAGCCAAAAATGAATTTTTTTATATGAATCTTGATTGTAACTAGCCTTTTGAACTCAATGGTAGCATCCATTTAGGCCCAAAGTACCCCAAAAAATTGCTCTTCCTCCCGATTGAAGAAAAAATCATAAACAAACTAGGGTTTGTGTCTCTGAATCGTGGTTTCAAAAATCTTTCAAACTAGGAAGCATTAGGGAGGCTTATATACCATGTAGAAGTTGATGAAAGCTAACTTCATAGTGCACCAAGATCACCTACGTGCAAATAACCTACTAAAGATAAACTAAAGAAGGAAGGAACAAGAGCTTGAAGAAAAAAAGAGAAATTATATTACCACAATGTGGAAATGAAATTGTTGTACAATATGATATGATATGAAAATACACTAGGAGAGCCTATTTATAAAGGCCTCTAGGAAGATTCTAGAATGAGCTAGAAAGTGCTAGGAGATAAGCATGACAACTCAACATACATCCACAAAAGGTGGATTATCCTCCACATAGATAATAGGATAAGAATGACAAGGTAGGAACAAACTCTTGTGTTGTAAACAAGTCAATACATAACATTATGCTAACTCCTAGATGACAACTAATAAATAAAAGCATTTATCCTAAGTAAACTTAAGTAAAGCATAAATAATAATAATTTACTCTAACACCCAGAACTTGGTATGAGAAGTTGGACAAGCATTTGAAAAAGCTTGGATATAGAAAAGGTATGGAAGCTAGTAATCTATATTGGAAAGAATCTAATGATGGTTTGATAATTCGAGTAATATTTGTTGATGACATTATATTTGGAGGAAATGATGAAGAAAGCAAGAATTTTGTAGAAGAGATGAAGAAATAATTTGAAATGAGTGTAATAGGAGAAATGAAATATTTTGTAGGATTTTAGATAATATAGAATAAAGAAGGAATCTTTATTTCTCAGACTAATTACTTGAAGGATTTACTAAAAAGGTTTGGTTTGGAAACATGTAAACCTATTGGAACACCTATTGTAACTAGACACAAACTATCTAGAAAGGATGAGACTCCTCCAGTTGAGCAGAAGAAGTACAAATCTATGATTAGAGGTTTGTAATATCTAACTCAAGCAAGGTTGGGTATAGAAAATGTAATTGGAATTGTTGCAAGATTCTAGCCTAATTTTAGAGAAGCACATTATGTAGTAGTGAAAATGATATTTAGATATCTAAAGGGAACTTTAGAATTTGGATTATGGTATGACAGATCTAAGAATTTTACTCTAAGTGCTTATACTGATGCAGATTGGGTAGGAAGTATGGATGATAGAAAGAGCACTAGTGAAGGATCTTTCTTTCTTGGAGGAAGATTGGTTTCTTGGTTAAGTAAGAAGTAGGATTGTACATCTCAAATTACAATAGAAGTAGAGTATGTTACACTAGAAAATAATTGCAATCAAGTTATTTGGATGAATTCGTTGCTAAAGGATATAAGGATGGAGATCAGTGAACCTATTGTTGTTCATTGTGACAACACAAGCACGATAAATATGTATAAGAATCTAATATTGCATTCAAGGATGAAGCAAATTTCTATTAAGTATTATATGTTGAAATAAAAAGTTATAGAAAAAGAAATCAAATTAGAGTATGTGAGCACAAAATAGAAGATTGTAGATATACTCACTAAGCCTCTTCCCAAAGAGACCTTTGAGTATTTGTGAGGTATTCTTGGGCTTATGCCCCTTCCTACATCAAAGCAAGAAGATGCAAGAGTGCATTAGTCCAAGGTAACTAAGAACCATTGTTTGTTTGGACTGGATGTTGATGCTTCCTATATGGAGGAGTATCTATGATGGAAATAGTCATCTAGGATTCTTGTTGATATTGTTTTGAATAGTGTCTTTTGACACTTGAGCTAAACAAGTATCAATTGCTGCAAAGTTTGATGTAGAGCTATTGGTTGTAGAAACCTTTCACATTGATGTCAATGGGGGATAAGTTTGGAAGGAAAAGCATTATGCTAAATGTGGAGAAGTATTGTAGGAAGACATTATGCTAGGGAGAGAATTTTGGTAGTATGCTAAGGAAGATGTTTGACATAAGCACAATATGTGGAATAACAATTTGGTATTGAGAATATTGAAGTATATCAATGGGGGATTATGATTGATGAAGAGGATTTAAAGATATTCTTGGAACTAGATGTTTTTCATCTATGTTTCCATCAATACCAAAGGGGGAGATTGTTGGAAGATTGGAAGATTGGTTTGATGATGATATATTACATTCATGACTTATTTTTTCATTGATGTCAACATAGCATGTTTGATGTCTTTTGTGGTATCTGACAGAAGAAAAATGAAAAGATTGCTAGTTGAGCATGATAACCACCCAAGGTTATGGGAGATACTTTGGAGTATTTGATATATGTAGTTAATGCCAAAAGTAGAAAGGATAAGTCTAGAAGAAGTTATGTAAGCTTTGGTGATGTTTGTTTTGAGATGGAGTTTACAAAAGCATGTTTTGGTAAACTTGATATATCTCTTAGGAGATTTGATATCTTGAGGATCGAGGTTGAGGACATGGTGAAGACATGTTGAGGATGACATGGCTAAGCTTGTTCAAAATAATATTGTGTGTACAAAAAGTTATTCAAGTTGCAAGGTAGAAAATTAAGGTTATCACTAAGTGTAACATGTTCTTAATGTGGTCCTATAATAATTGATTGAGAAGGACTAATAGTCAACTTAGGGAATTGTTTTATGGACTTGATATAAAGGAAGGACATTTTCCTTGATCATGGTATGGTGATATGAAAATTGTGAATATGTAATAAGCAATATAGAGTGCAAAATGTGAAATTGACCAAAGAAGTGCAGACGTGAAGGAAACTTCATTGTTGAGGTTTTGCTAAGTGATCTAAGGTTTACTATTTGGATCCAAGGTTTGTGGCTTGGTCTACAAGGTTTGATAGTGATTGGTCTAGTTGATAGGATAGAGGAAAGGATAGAGGAAAGAATAAGATAACAATAAATTACTTGTTTGAGTGCTGAGCTCTTCTTGTAGTTGAAATTGCATGTTTGGGTAGTGGGCTCATCTTGCATATATTATACCATAACTCCTAATAGGGTTAACACAACCCCTAATAGGGATTCAAAGTCTCCTAATAGGGACTCATTGTAGAAAATGTTGTAATAGACTCCTAACAAGATCCATCCTCTAATAAGGAATATTTATATTAGTACATCATCTTGTGGGCATCATTCTAATTCGGGTTTTCCCTCTGATCAAGGGTTTCCCTAGTCAATATATCTGGTGTAATTGTTTATGTGCATCTTTGTATGGTTTTTATTTATTTTGGTTGAATGGTTAAGTTTTTTTAAAGAAGATAATTGTTTTAATTGTTGGATAACTGGTTCAACTCCCCCCACTTTAGTTATCTTGGTGGACTATTGTTTTTAACACATTGATGGTTCCATCTGAACCTAGGAACTTGTTTAGACCAAAGACAATATTCTAGAAATACCTCTAAAAATTTCAAGAGGCATGATTTTATCTACTTCCTTCTTCTTTGGAATTTCCCCTTTCTCTTTATGGGACATAGGGATGTGCCTTGTCATTTCCCTACCCATATAAAAGTTCTTATGTTTCTTGAAATTCTTAGTTAGCTCATTAATGTCAATAGGCAATGCCATTGGGCCTCCCAAATCAAATGCCTCTATGAATGTTTTTTTGACTAGGGATAGGAAAATGCTTCTATCTCTTTGATGGAATGACTTACTAACTAGATTATAACATTTTATCAATGCTTTTACCAGGTCCACATCTATAAACACTTTTGGCATGATCAATTTTCCTATTCCTAACCCAGGGGTTGTAAACTAGAACTTTCTTTGTTCTATTTTTATAGAAGAAGCATAACAACTCATATCCATTTCTATCTAGACCTTTTGCATCTCTACAAAATGCATATGGATCCCTGAAAGTGTGATCATGTATGGATTGTGTATTAGTAGAGCTAGGTAAAATATGTATCCACTCTTCAACAAATGAGGTAGGGCTTTTTATTTGTGAAGTAGATTCTTCAATTACTTCCTATGCAATCATTTCACCACCTTTCTAAGCTATTTCTTCAAGTAATTCAATCAATTATGAATGGTATATGTTGGATAATCATTTAAAATCACTTTGCAACTCAACTTTAGCTTGTAAAACTCAAGAAATTCTAAAAAAGGTAATGAAATCTTTGTGCTTCTTCTAATTAATCTATTTCTATAATAGGAGTGTGGCATTAATGGAAATTAAATAAGAATACTTCAAAAACCTATCATTTCTAAAAGCGCTGGCAAGATCTTCACTTTTTAATACTTTGTACTTCATACTTCTAGCTCATTCTCTTTTTATCTAGCTTAGACATGACCATTAAAACTACTTTTATACATTAAAATTGTAAGTCGCGATGATGTGATGACCAATTTATCACTCCTTCAACATGGTTTCTAATCTTTTCTTATTTCTAGCTATGACCATGTGAATATGGTTATCTTCACTATTTCACAACCTTGCATCACTTTTCTTTAACTGCTAAATTTAGCTTATGAGCTTGCAATTTCTTTTGTTCATGCCTTTGCAACTTCATTTCAGTTTACCCCTTTGACTATTGTGATTTGGCAATAATCTCTTTACTCATCATTTTACATCTTCGTTTCAATTTAGGACTTAATATATTTCTTGCCAGCAATGATGAGATGCTTCATATATTTACCTTATCACTCCCTCACGACTGCCAGTCATGATGTATATTTTAACTATGTGATATTGCACTAAGAATTTTCTTTAACTATTAATTCATCTATCACAATATTGCAACTCAATATTCTAATTGTCTTTACAAACTTGCAAAAGTGTGATCATCAATTCTTCACCACTTCACAGCTTAAGATGTAAACAACGAATGAAACCATGCAAAGATGAAAATTCTACCATTAATTGTAATATTTTAGTTATTTGCAAGCTCACAACTACAAAAATGTAACCATAGCTAAACCTTATGACAGTGCGATCTTAAGCTTTCACCAATTCCCATATTTGACTGCAAGTTATCTTTTACCTCTTGCGATGATGTGGTGGTTTAGATTTTAACTGCTTGTTCATTTTGTTCACATTGACAACTAAAGATGTTACTGTATCTTAAACCCTTGTGATCTTGAGCTCAATCATTAACTTGACAATTATAAACTCATATTTGTTGCTTCATGACTTGAACACTTAACTTGACATCTAACCTTACAATGATGCAACTGCAAGCCTTCGTAGCCTCACCACATTAATTTGGGTTTTCTCTTAAGAACTTGTGAAGATGCACCAGTCTAGAAACCTAATTGCTACCTTATCTTTCACATCCTTGCAAATCTACCTTCATAGTTTATCTACCTGCCTATGATGTAGCAATGACCCAACTTTAATTATTGTTTATATCCATCACATCCTTGCAATTGTGGACTTTGACATGTCATATAACCTAATGATGTTGTGATAAAATTCTTGCTAATTGTTTCCTTTTATTTGTAGCATCACAACTTAATTTCCTTTAAGTATTCAATGACCTATGATCATGCACTTTCTCCTATTTTTCTTTTTTGCATATCTAACATGAGTGTTACCACTAACCACTATGAAGCCACACTAAGTTGAGAATAGACCATTTTACATATTCACAATCATCAACATGGTTAGCAAACAAAACAATGCAATGTTAGAATTTATGAATTTTCACAACATCACAACTTAAAAGATAGAAAAGGTATGAAGTATAAAATGATATTAGCTCCTAAACTTAAGGAAATAAAGATATAAGAAAGAAATTTTCACATATCCCTAATTAAAAATGCAAATCAATTTTCAAATGAATTTCAATTGACACAAAGACAAAACTTTTTCCCTAGGGTTTTTATGAGGGTTAAAACAATTTTAAAGAAACCCTAAGCAAATTACATCAATTTCTACCCAATTTTCACAAGTTTTCCTCAAAACATTTGGTGGGTGAAAAATTAGGCCATCACAACATTTAGCTTAGTTGATTCAAGGCACTAATCATGCTTCTTAAGTAGCTTTGGATCGGGTGTCACCCCTAGTTTACCTCAAAGATATTCATGTGCATCCTTAGGTAAAGCCTTTGTGAATATATCATCTATTTGTTCTTTTGGATTCACATATTCCATCCTCACTTCTTTGTCTTGAACCAACTCCCTCAAGTAATGATACTTGATTGCAATGTTCTTAGTCTTTGTGTACATTACATGGTTCTTTTATATATTTATAACACTTGTATTATCACAATAAAGTACTATAGGTTCAATTATTTTCTCCTTCATACCTTTGAATATTTATTTGATCCATACTACATTTGTACAATTTACAACAACAACCACATATTCAGCTTAAGCTGTAGATTGAGATATACAAATTTCTTTCACATTGGTCTAGGTGACCAATATCTTTCCTTAAAAAATGCTCCACTGCTTGTGCTCTTTTTTTCATTAATTTTTCTAGCCCAATCAACATCTATAAAGGCTCTTAACTCAAATTTGTCATTTTCCTTGTAGTATAGACCATAGTCTTATGTTCCTTTTAGATATCTCATGATTCTCTTAACAACCATCAAATGATACTCTTTAGGATTTGCATAAAATCTTGCAATAATCCCAATAGCTAATGTAATGTTAGCCTTGCTATGCACTACATATCACATCTTGCCAATCATAGACCTGTATAGTGTTTCATTCACATCAGTAGAATCATCATTATTTGATAGTTTATGTCATGTCACAATAGGAGTGCTAACTAGTTTTGAATCCTCTAAACCAAAAGTTTTCAATGTTTCCATCACATACTTAGACTAAGTGATGTATATACCATATTTCATTTGATATACCTACAAACCAACAAAGAACTTGATCTCTCCAAACATAAACATCTCAAATTCTTTATTTGTTTCATTTGCAAATGACTTACATAATGTATCTTGACCTCTAAATATGATATCATCAAAAAAAAATTCAGCTAGTAAAATTCCTTTACCTCCTTCTGTCTTCCAGTAAAGATTGTTGTTATCATTAGTCTTCTCAATAAAAATCTTTGCTAGATAATTGTGAAGCCTTTCATACCATGCTCTTAGGGTTTTCTTTAAACCATATAATTTTTTTTTAAGTCCACATACCATTTTCTCTTTTTTTGGATCAAAAAATCCTTTGGGCTATTCTATGTCACCATTAGAAAATGTTGACTTCACATTCATTTGATAAATTTTGAAACCTTTGTATGTAGAGTAAGCAAGCAGAGTTTTTCCTCTTTCCAATCTTACAACTTGGGAAAATATTTCTCCATAGTCAATTCCTTCTTCTTGTGCATACCCCTTGCAAACTAATCTTTCCTTATTCCTTGTGACTTCACCATTCTCATCAAACTTGTTTTAGTACAACCACTTGGTTCCAATCACATTCTCATTCTCTAGTTTGGGTACTAGAGTCCATATTTTATTCTTCTCAATTTGATCAATCTCTTCTTTCATGGATTTACTCTTGTCCTCATTCTCTAAGGAAAATTTCACTTTCTTAGGCTCATGCATGCTTAAAAAACATGTATCACTTCTTAGCCTATTTGTTGTGATTGGTCTAGATTTTTTGATCTCCAATAATTTATTCGGTAGAGTGATTTCTTTTGACATACTTTGAAAATCTTAGTTTTTCTCTTCTTTCTTTAATGGTTCTATTAAATTATGAATCACTATGTACTTCTGTATCGGGTAGATCAACATTCCTTTCATGTACACTTATCTCAAAATTAGAATATACCTTAGCTTCTATCTGCAACTCAACTCCTAACTCAAACTTAGTTCCTAAATACAACTCAAAATTCATTTTATGTGACTCAAGATTTACTAAAATTTTCTACTAATTTACAACTTTGTTTACTACACCTTCATCAATAGGCATACCTTCATGTTTGTTCTCTTTAGGTTCCTTCATAGGTTTAGCTTCATGTACCTTTGTATATTCATCAAACTTTAGATTTGCACTTTCCAAAACTTTGTTAGTGTTAGTATTCAAACACTTATAAGGTTTTCTTCTTATGGACTAGCCAAGGAATATATATTCTTCACTTTTAGCATCTAATTTATCATTCCTAAAATCCTTAAGAATATATCACTTTCTTCCAAATACCTTAAAATATTTTACTTTGGGTGAGTATCCATATCATAGTTTAAAAGGTGTTGAATGAGTACCTTTCTTGAATTGTACATGGTTCATGATAGAGATAGTTGTACTAATGACAACTACTCTCCAATATTTTAAAGCAATATTCTTCTCTATCATGAGTGTTCTAGCATAGTCCATTATAGATCTATTCCCCTTTTAAAAACCCCATTTTGTGGAGGGGTCCTAGGTTTATAAGTCTATCTCTTGATTCCTCTATCATTACAGAACATC
Source organism: Cupressus sempervirens (assembly GCA_028749045.1). Taxonomy (NCBI): domain Eukaryota; kingdom Viridiplantae; phylum Streptophyta; class Pinopsida; order Cupressales; family Cupressaceae; genus Cupressus; species Cupressus sempervirens. Next base: position 508,781,821 of record CM053785.1, on the reverse strand, counting down.
TCAGACTCATTTGATGTAAATTCTCCACCTCTATTAGATCTCAGACATTTCAAGATTTTTCCTATCTCCTTTTCAACTCTAGCTAAGCACCACTTAAACATTTGGAAAGCATTAAATTTTTGTTTTAGAAACATAACTATCATCATCCTAGAATAATAACCAACAAATAGGATAATTTACTTGTCACCTTTGTAACTTTGCACATCAATTGGTATACACAAACTAGTATGAACTAATTCCATAATTTCTTTAGAGGTGTGAGTCTTACTTTTAAAATTAGATTTTGTCATCTTTCCTAATTGACAATGTTTGCAAATCATATTGTAAGGTTTCTTCATTTTATGAAAACCTCTGACTCTTTTCATGTTATTGATAGTCACTAAGTTATCAAAGTTAACATGACATAACCTCTTGTTCCATAGCCATACATCATCAAATTCTACAAGTAGCATCATTCATGTCAACATAAAATAGATTGCCTCTAGTATAATCACCTTTTCCAATTAGTTTCTTTTCTATCTTGTTCTCAAACTCAGCTTAGTAACTTGAGCTATTCAATTGTAACACACTTAACAAGGTATAGTTAAGTCCTTCTACATAATAAGCATTTTCATACATGATCTTTTTTGTTAGTTTGATTGATCCTTTACTTTTTATTAGATATCATGCATCATTACCAAATCTTACATTACTTCCATTGTAATAATCAAGGGTAATGAACTTATTTTTATCACTAGTCATGTGATGTGAACACCAATTCTCAATGGTCCATCTATCACTCTTGTTCACCATAAGATACTAGTGTAGTTGCATCATCCTCATAAGAATCATCCTTCATTGTAACATACACCACTTCATCATCATGATCAATGGATTTGTCTTTGGTTTCCTCTTCATCAATGTAGCAAGACTTGTTTCCTTTATCTTTATACTCTTTGTTGTCTTCATCTCTCTTACTTATGTATTTGTCTCCACTTCTATTATTCTTCTCCTCTAGACATCTATCAAAAATATGACCAACCTCATTATAATTAAAGCACATGATAGGTGTCTTACCTTTAAATTTTCCTTTGCCTCTATGAAATCTCCTTACCAACAATGCTTCAAGCCATTCTACATCCTCTTTATCTGTATCACTTTCACTAGAGAATTATTTGACCTTTTTCTTTTTATATTTAGGTTCCTTTAATGAAAATTTAGCTTTGAAAGAAGATTCAACATTTACAGTTTTGAAATTATCAAAATTAGAGAATTCAAAGGTAGTGAGCCTATCCATCAACCTTCAAGGCTCATATTACTACTAGGTATATACCTTAGTTCTTGTATGAGATACACTCTAATATCATAAATAGGTAGCAGTGTTATTAGTACTTTGTTGATTATAGTCTCATCATCAATGATACCATTAGTTCCTCTAATAGAATTAACAACATATTTTATTCTAGAGAAATATTGAACAATGTTCTCACCTTCTTGCATTCTCATGTCATCAAACATCCCTATTAGACTTTTAGATTTAGCTCTCAAAATATTTGTATCTTTTCCATAAATTGTGTGTAAAAAATCCTACATCTTCTTTGTAGTGCCACAATCCTTGATGTCATCAAACTCTAAGTAACTTAGGGTAGATGCATTTTCCAACATTGCCTAATTATGTTCTTTCTTATTTTTTAGATCATTAGCAGTGAGGGTTCCAATAGGATCAACATGCTCAGTGGTGATGGAAGATTGTGCATGGTCTCCAAGACCTCCTAGGTGTAGCTTCACCAAAATTTGTAATGAAGGAAAGTATCCCTTGTTAAGATTGGCTACCTCTCTTTTAAATATCTATGTTCTTTTTCTTTTAGTACTTTCAAACTAATCCTCACAAGCATTATGGATCTGATACCAATTGTTGAAATTCTTTAGAATAATTGGGGAGTGAATCAATTATCAAAGGTCCAAATGTATAAATAAAAATTTTCAATGCAAATCAGATCCACATCCATAAAACCTTATCATGCATGCATCCATTATATCATACAATACTTAAACTTTGTAGGTTACTATCCTAGGTCAAAACAACATTTCAAAAATGTAAACATGAAACACCATTAGAATATTCACACAATTTGACACAAGGATATTATGTGGAAAGCCAATTTGGGAAAACCACCAATAACATGCCACTAATTCTTACTCGTCTAAAGTAATGTCCTATTAAAGGCCAACCCTATTAAAGGTTATAATATACACTGTTAAATGTAACCTAATTAAAGGATTTCAATCATCATGTTAGGAGTGAACCTTGTTAAAGACTTTAGACCATTCCATTGGAATGACACCCTGTTAAAGGATTTACAAATGACTGTTAGGTGAACCTTAATCCAAATGATTTTATCCACATTGGTAAAACTATTAGAAAGTAACAATAGGAATTGATTTGATAAAAACTTGTAAACTCAATTGTAGATTACAAATTTCTATTTTAGTCTTCTATTCTACTTGGCATTCATACATTTCATCTATAATAGCTTGTTCACCCTTTAACCATTCATCCCCTTAAAACTTATTTCTTTGTATGCCAACTACAACCTCTTCTGTTTGACCACTAAATGAAGCAATACCCTGGACTCCTAATTTTCCTTAGGTTATCATAGATAACAACCTTTTCTTTTGACCATCTCTATAATAAGAAAAATTTGGGTCTTTTTTCACTTAACCATAATCATCCATTTTATGGTTAGGTAGGATTAAATGAATCTATACCTACTTTTCCATTTGGTTCCTTTAGAAACTTCCTCTATAATATTACTTCTATTCACCTCAAAATGGTTTAACTTGAATTCTATTCCACCAAATCATCATACTTAGCTTTCACATGCTTTATATAATTTAAAAAGTCAAATTAGTTGGCTCAAATTCATCAAATCTTTGATTTAACATTATTTGTTGTCACTCAGGAAACATCAATTCACTCGATAAACACTAAAGTTTACTAATTCTCATCACAAAATAAACTTTATTCAATATATACTACCATTCACTTAGCTTACACTATTTTTCTACTTTTCTTGGCACCTCTTGATTTCACTCAGCTTCTACTAATTTCTACTTAGCTTGCACATATTTCTCGACAAGGCTTGGTAGACACTTTTCTTACTTGATCTTCTTCTATTCTTAACTTGAGTAATATTTTATTTCAAACTTAAATTTGATCAATATACTATAGCATCAATGTCTTTCTTGGTCTTAGTGCTTCTTTTACATACTAAATAAGTCAACCTTTCTCTTAGTGCTTTTGTTATCTCCTCTTTTCAAATTCTCTTCATCAATCAACTAAATGATAGCTTTTAGACCAAAAATCAATTGTCTTACCTACAAGTAGTAGGTTTGACATCATTGAAAAAATAGTGATTGTTCCATTAAATGTTCTACACTTTAAAACAATTCAAAACAATCTAATATCAATATTTTATGTTTCAACTCAATGCAATCTAAAGTACTATACTTATTATGTTGATGATAAGAACAACAAATATCCAAGAATGGGTTTCCATACAAGCTAGACTTAGGAAATTTGATGAGCTTATTGCCAAGAAGTGTTTGCAAAGTATCATCATAAGAATATTACAAGAGAATAAAATTCCTCTCAAAAGTATACCTAGGATCTTCTTGTTGTTTCTCATGTGCATAGCATGCATCCATGTCTTCATCATTGTCCTATCCAAAGATAGGTCCATCATGAAAGCTTGACATAGGCTCAAAGGAGGTATCACTTGCTTGTTCTCTAAAGAGGTCTTTAGATCTAGAAGATGAATACATTTGATATCTTGGAGTAGAATATATAAAGCTTGAAGAAGATGACCCATGTGTATGTAAAGGTCTTTAAGGGAGATTTATTTAAGAACGCAATATTCTCCTCTAAACTTTTCTCAAGTCTAGACTTTATTTATATCATGTTGTTAGAGAGATGAAGGTAAGAAAGATAATTTTTCTCTTCTAGTTCTTTGTATTGAGCAATAGATCTTGAAGCTCTTTAATGGCATGGAGGATATAATGATCATCTAGATTTGGTTGAGGTTTGGTAGTACAAGGTTTGAATGCCATAGTGGTAGGTAGATAATCAAGCATTAAGGAGACTAGAGGAAGCTAATAAGGTGAAAAAAGATAACTTGATGTCCAAACTAGATAGGTAGAGTGTTCACTTGTCAAATAGAGGCAACAATGAACCAGTGACTTATCAAACAAAGTGTCCAATAAGATTATGACACTAGTGACTCAAGTCAAGATCTAGGAAAGAAGCCCAAATATCCAAGTAGATAGATAAGAAAAAACAAGTGAAAATATAAAGGTAACCTTTAGGAAAAGAGGGTCCTAGAAAGAGGGCATAGATGAAGAAGGTGGTAAATACCAAAAGCCACATTAAGCATGGTAAAACACTAGAGACACACAAGAAAAATGTTTAGACTTGATGTTTTAACTTGGTTAGAAAAGTTGATAGCATATAAAGTTAAATTTTCAAATGCAAGATGTGAAACATGGAGTATTCTAAAAATAATCAAGCAAGGGACAAAGCAACTTTTCATGATACAAGTGTATTTGAGGTCTCAAAATAAATCCATAGAACTATCATCATTTGTATGTTTAAAAGATTTATGGGTATTTTCACATAAGAAGACACATTCCAAAGAAAAATACCTAAGGTCATGGTTCATTACTGAACAACTTGGCCCACATTTGATGTCCCGTTTCGAAACAAAAAGTGGTCTCCCATAATAGATGTTGGATTTTTCATTGAAATTCCAATGAGACAACCAAATGGACACAAATGGTGAGTGTAAAATCTAGGGGTGATCATGTAATCCACTAGGATAGGTCCTTGCACAAAGATATTGAGTGAAAAAATAAGGTAGCTTCTAACCTATGGTGCTTAGGAATTTCTTCCATTCATAGCACTCCCCTTGCTCCCAATTATGGGATACCTTACCTTGCATCAAGTAATGAACCTTCTGGCCATAAGAGTACCTTAAACATTCTTTCTTAGAATTTTCCTCATGGTTCCAATCCAACAAGTACTCACACTAAGTGAAGATAACCACTATGTATACCAAGGTTTTGTGTCCTTGATAGCCTTGAGTTTATAGTAGGTTGGAATATTTGAGGTTTTCTTGTCCCTTCTTGAGTCATTCCTCTTGATTGGTCAAGAGTAGACCCTCTAAAGAATTCTAGACTACACAAAATGGATCAACTTTTGGAGGTCAAGATTTCTAATTCACCACAAGAGTGAAGAGAATAGTTTTCTATTCCAATTATTTCCCCAAATACACCAAGAAGCTAAATTAACCCACTTACTTTTGAAATCTAAAGGTGGGTCAATGGTTTTGATTCACCACAAGGGTGAAGAGCATACTTTCCTACCACCAAGAGATTCTAATTACAAGGTTTATGTGCCTATGAACTATGAACAACTAGTAATATTATCACACAAAACAATAAGGGAAATAAATCACACTTTTTTGTTTCTTTATTTGATTTGGGCAGCCTTGCAAACAACTATTAGTAGTTCTTTTAGCAAGAAAGGTCTTTGACATGCATTCTTTTTACCAACAAAATGCAAAACTCCTTAAGAAAAAACCAAAGTTACAGAATAATAACTAAGTAAGACCTAAAACACAAAGTGATTATTTACCTCAAAAATTGAATTTATCTTTTAACCAAGTGTATGCAAAGAAAGTGCAAGCTAATCACAAATGCTCTCATTTTCACTCTTTTTCCTTTGACCTAGTCAACAAGATTGGACTTGTTTGCTATGATTTCAGCTCCAAAAACATAAATGAAAAGAAGAGATCCTAACTAAAAACTAGAGATATTTCCAAAAATATAAGAAATTCAGCCATATCTTTTCATTTGTTCCCTAGGGACTCATTTTCACAAAACAAACCAAAATTTTCAAATCGAGCTATTGATCCATAATAAGACCTCTAATTTATAAAAAGAAAGAAAAAATTACTCGTAGAAATTAAACAAATTTTTGAAAAATGAAATTTTTCTTTAAAAACTCACTAATTTGTGCCCAAAAAATATATTTTATGAAAATAAAATAAAAATTCATAACATACTCAAATCAACTCATAACACTCCAAAAATTGAACTAAGGAATTTAGTGTGAATCTTCAACTTGTAAAAATAATTTCAGATCCTAACTCTAAAAAATTTATGAGATATGATCAACTCTTTAGAACCCTAGGGATTTGGCCTTCAAACAAATCTGCACAAGGGTTAGCCTTAAAACCAAAGTGATAAACCTGCTAAATGACTTGATTAGATCCAATATGCTACTATAAAAAATTAGACATGAGAATGCAACTAAAATACCAGCAAGAAATTGGAGCTAAAGACTTAGTCTAGCCCCATGATGGGTACCAAAAATGTGTACAAAAGTGTCACACTTTTATAAACCATTATTCTTGAAAACACCCATCAAAGAGGGCATCTCAAGAGGTGACTTATATCTCTCTATCTATGAAATGCAAATGCTATGAGATGGTGGCTCTCAAATGAACCAAGCTATGAAAACCCTTGCAAGGTGCACCATAGAATGAGAGATTCAAATATGGGAGCAAGAGTGCCAATATCCAAGAATCTAGAATGAATGTAATGCAAATGAAATCTAAATGAAAGAAAGAAGAATGAAAGATAAACTAGAAAATAAGTATTACAACCCCTATTTAGACTAGATCATTTGAGCTATAAGGATGGAGAGAAAGTAGAATGAACAATGAACAATAGAGTATAGAAGAAGAGGAGCTCTACAAGTATGAGATCTTCAATCCTGTAGCATAAAATTAGTAAAATATTAGAGTTCTAAAGTGAGGAGATAGCCCTCCCTTTCAATGAGAATGGGATGATTGAGATCAGGAGGTAGGATGCATGTAATCAAGGGTGGAGTTTGAAAGTAGGAGTGATCCATGTGCACAAGCATTTCCACCAATCTTGATGAAGAGTTGACTTTTGTCCCCCATGTAGGACAAAAATGTTTTTTCTTTTATTTTTAAATAAGGGAAATGCTTTTATGTGTACAATTTAGGATAAGAGATGAGTTGGGAATTTTATTTAGTTAAAAGGGGGACATGTTCTTTTAATTAAACATGAACTTAGGATAAAGTGGTCAAACTATAAGATAAAATCAAATAAACGGATTTTTGGGTGATTACAACAAGCATGCCTTTTTTGGGGAGAATTTGATGTACTTTTTCATCCAAACCATTATGAGTGAAGGAAAATACATTGATTGGGCTGAAATAATCATGGGTAAATTGTATGAATAGCTTTCATAGGTGTCTAGAATTTCTATTTTTTATATGTCTTCTTTCTTTTTTTGCATTGTATCATGTGTTAGGGAATGAGAGGGTTTGTTGTATCAGGTCTAGATTGAGAGTATGTTGATCTATGAATACTTTGGTTTGATATGAAAAGAAAAGAATATGAAGGATTTTAGGAGAGTAAATGACACCTCCATTACCATGCTTGTATTTGAACTTCAAGGTAAAGAAAAAATAGGTTAACTAGAGGTAGCTCTACTTATTAACATTTATGGTAGCTTCTTTACCCAATTCCCCAAATTCACATATGTAAGGGTTAGTGGATATAAAGGTAGGCCCTTGAAGTTACTTAGATATTGTTTGGATTGCTATGTGTCGATAGGAGTTTGCATGCATGTAGTAGAGGGGGATAAAAACTATAAGGCTAGGAAAAGTTCTAGTTATACCTTTCCAATTGACCTTGGTCATTACCTATTTAAGAGCATCCATGATGCTCTTGGTCTAGGAATTGAGATGAAAATGATGAACTTGACATCCTATTCTTCTCAACTTAAACTTAATAAAAAAGGATTTTCATAGTCTCAATTTGAGTTGTGCCTCACCTTCACTCATGTGCCATACATAGAGGATTTTTTGGTTGATTGTGAAGATGATTATGAAGTGAGGAAGAGATAGTGGTCTAGGTTCACCTTGAATAAAATTAAAGAGTTAAAGTTGAAAATAAATGTTACTAATATTGAAGAGAATGAAAATGAAGAAGTGGTGGACCCATTTTATATAGAATAAATTGAATCTTTTCCCATACCTAAAATAGATTAGGATTTACATGAGGAAGATGAATTAAAAACTAAAAATATTTTCATCATTGACAGAACCAAAAAGTGTCTAGTGGATTAAAGGAAGTCAAAGTTAGGGCAAACTAAATCAAAATCTCAAAAAGATTCTACTATTTCTAGCTCAATATTGCCTATTTTCCATATTAATAAAGTTATGACATGTTCTTCTATAGGTGATCTAAATCCTAAACCTAAAGTTAAACCTATTTTTCAAAGTACTATTCAACCTCCACCTATATCTAGGTTGAATTATTCATGCAATCAAAGGAAGAGATTTCAATAAGGTACCATAGTTAACAATGATAAGGAGCCAATTAAGGTTGAAATTGTAGTTGAGACAACTATTGAAAGTTCAATTGGAGCCATGGGTCAAAGAAATCAAAAAGTCATAGATGGAGCTAACACTCTCATTTCACTAGGTATTGGAAATTCTCCTATTTTTCAAACTCCTCCATAGTTTTTAGGGACTTTTCTTGGTTCCCTTCTTTACTTGTATCCTATTCAAGGTGTACAAAAATATTCTTAGAGATTCCCTCTAGTAGATCTTTGCAAAATTATTTTGAATGATTAGTGTTCTAATACAACCTATTATTATTTAGTTTCTTTCTTCAATAAGACCGTTCTCCAGTGGTGTCCTATGAGTTGACATATTTATTTTGATTCTTTTCTCCTGAGAGTGACTCTCAATTTCTTAAGAGGTGAACTCACCTCCCCAATTTGATCTTAGTTACTTCATTGCCTTATCAGTCTCCCTTTCCACCTTTTCCCTATAGGACTTGAACACATGAAAGGCTTCTAAATTTTCCTTAAAGTAAACATTCTGCACCATTCTAAAAAAATCATCAATAAACAACATAAAGTATCTATCACCAGATACACTCTTAGTCTTCATAGGACCATGTAAGTCAATATAAATTTACTCTAAAAATTTCTTAGAGGTATTTGACTTGCTTGTAAAACTATTTTTAGGTTTTGTAATAGGAGGAAATCCTCTTACACATTTATTTCTTCTTACTTTAATAATGCTTTCAAAATTTGCATGGCATAATGTTCTATGCCATAAAATCAACTATTGTCATTCTTGGCTACGAAGAATTTTTTTTAGAAATAGTGAGGTAGAAGAGGTTACCTTTCTTTTGTTATCCTATAGCTAGTAGTGTCAAAGATTTTGCAAGACCCTTTGTTGAACTTAAAATTGTTGGTGTAAATAAGTATTTACTATTTACACTTTACTTAAGCTTACTTAGGATAATGCATATTCATATGAGTTGTCATGTAGAAAACATAGTAGTTTGCACTCCAATTGAGCACATGTTGTCTACTACATCTCTTTATGAGATACACCTTTGCATTATTATCCTCTCATTGTTGCACATACATTTATGCACAATGAAGTATAATACACTCTTGGTGGACATGTGCTTAGTTGTTATACTTATCTCTTTGTTGACTCCTAGTCATATCAGTTGCCTTTATATACAAGGCACTTCTATAATGTATTCATCCAATTGTCTGATCAATCCAATCATTTGATATCCATTTTCATTTGATCATCATTTGTCTCCCTTGTGCTATCTACTAAGCTTCTTGATCTTGGTGTTCAATTATTTCCTTGGGAAAATTCTTACATGGTATCAAAGCCATAGAAAGTTCATTGCATAGCCATTGGAGCTTGTTGGTGCAAATTAGATGTTGGTATCACATTCAGAAGGTCAATAAACCCCCAAATTAACTCTTGTTTCATCAAAATCAGATATCTAAGGTGAAATCTAGAGTCATTTGATTTTTAAAGGTGTGACAATGGTGATTTAGGAAAAATAATTATAGAGGTGATTTTCAAACAACAATAACTCCCTCACACAGACTCTTGTTTTCAAACAATTTTTTTGTTTTGGGCTAGAATTTCATGATCTACACATTGGTGCAATTTGTTTGTGCTCTCTATTTCTAAATTTTTATAAAGATTTCTAATCACAATTTTTAAAACTTTAGAGGCTTCTTTTGGGCTCATATGGACACATATTCAAGTGCTATTTTTTTGAAAGTGTATAATTTTATGTCTACTTTTTAGATATGGTGTCAGTTTGGAGTAATTTTGAGTGGATACAATACTTTTAGCATTTGGTCATTTTTGGCCTATTTAAGAACTTGTAATTAATTAGATCCTTAAGAGGTCTTGTGTCTTATCTTTTTGAGTCATATATAGCTTCATATTTTCAGTTGTAAATATCAAAAAATTAGAGTTCCACTTTGACCCAAAATTGGCAAGTGGCTATTGTACCTACACTAAATATAAAGTGCCAAAAGCATCACCTTTGGGGGGTATTCTTTGATTGAGTTAAAAGGGGGGTTGTGTCTCATGTTCTTGTGTCTCTCTTTGTCTCTTGTGCTCTTTTAATTTTTTGCATCATGGGTTCACCTAAAACTCCACTTTCAATTTCACACAATTATACTACATAGAAAGATATTGTATGGAGTAGACTAATGGAAAAAGGTTTAAATCTATATGTCAATGGTACAATTGTAAAACCAATTGATGCTGATACATAAGTTGATTGGAAAATTAAAGACAACTAGGATTTAGGAATTATTAGGAGTTGTCTTCATAGAGATCTTTTCTTCCACATTTCCAGCTCCAAGGATGCCAAGGGTGCTTGGGACAAACTTGAAGGGTTGTATGGTAAGGTGGATGAGGAAAAGGGATTCCAAATTGAGGATGATCTACTTCTCTTGGATCCTAATAATTTTGACATAATTAAAGACTATGCCAACAAAGCCAATGAGTTGAGAGCACTACTTAAGGATTGTGGTAATCCCATAAAGGATGATAGATTGATTCATCACATCTTGAAGAGGTTACCTTTAGAGCATGCATCTTTTTTTTTGAGTTACAACACTCACAAGTTGACCATGGGAAGTGCCTTCACTAAGCCTTCATTTGATGCATTTGCAAAAATGTTGATGTTGGAACAATCCAAGTTGATAGATATAGGAATTCTCAAGTCATCAAATTCCAAGGCATTAGTGGCTAGTAATGAGAACCAAACAAATCAAGGTAGAAAAAGTTTAACCAACAACAAGAAAAAGTGGTGGAAGCCAAAATCACAATTAGAGACACAAAAATCTTCCTCCTCATAAGGAAATTTTTCCTCTAATAAGAAGAGAAACAAAAACAAGAAGGATAAACTATTTTGTGCATATTACAAGAAACTAAGTTACGATGAGCATCATTGCAAGACTAATAGAATAGATGAGTTGGAAAAATTACTTAGGGAGAACAAAATAAATGTGCCAAATTCTTCCAAGGATTCAAATCCATCCACTTCAAAAGGAAAAGTGCAAGCACTTATGGAAAGTTCAAGTTCTTTAGGGGAATGGATTCTTGACTCAGCTGCCTCACATCATATGGGTTCTTCAAAAGGACACTTTTCTTTATTGGAGCAATCTAAGGTACCTCACATCTTTGTAGGGAATGATACACAAGTGGAAGTTGAAGGGAAAGGACAAGTTGAGATGGAAAATGGAGAGTTCAAAGATGTTCTCTATGTTCCTCACCTTAGCACTAATATCTTTTCAATTTACCAAATCACTCACATTGGAGGTAGAAATAAAGTTGATTTCCTTCTTGATTTACTAATGGTACAAAATCTTAAGGATGATTCATTAATTGTAGTGGGTAAACTTAATCATGACACAAGGCTTTATTCTTTCTCCCACTTTGTGCCTAAGTCTCCTTCACATACCTTGTTGACACATTCACAATCACAAAGTAAACTAGGGCATGAGTGGTAAGGACATCTTGCCTTACATTATCTTCATCAACTTAGGTCAAAAAATATGATCAAAAGTATACCTATAATCAAATTTTCTAAGTGTAAATTCTTAACTTGTTCAATGAATATACATCTAGAAGAGAAGTTTGAAAAAGGGAAGTCTTGGAGAGCATCAATTGTTCTTGAGTTGGTTCACACAGTTCTAGCAGGCCTTTTTTTAGTGAAATTAGTTAGCAAGGGTCACTATTTCCTCACTTTTATTGATGACTTTTCATGCTACAAATGGTTCTACTTTCTTGATCACAAGAATGAAGTGTTTGATAAACTTCTAGCCTTCAAGAGTCATGTTGAGAAGTAATCAAGTAAAGCCATCATAGTTCTTTGTATGGACAATGAAAGTAGATATGTGAACTCAAGACTTAGAGACTCTTGTGAATTTGAGGGTATTGATCTTTAGAATCTAGTAGCATTTAGTCCACAAAAGACAAGTGTTGCAACAATGAGGATTAGAACTCTTAAGTCAATGGCAACCTGCATGATTCTAGCTAAGTATCTCGATCCATCACTTGAGATAAAAGCTATAAGTAATTCCAATCACATCCTTAGTAGGTCTCCTCATAATTTCTTAGATGGAATGACTCCTTTTGAGGCATGGTGTGGAAGAAAACTAGTTGTGAAATACTTGAAAGTTTTTGGTTGTCCAACATGGGCATACATATCTTCAAGGGAATATATGGCACTATCACCAAGGCCTTGTACTTTCATTGGATATGAAGAACATGTTAAGGCATATAGACTTATAGATCTTGAGACTCATGAGATGTTCATAGAGAGGAAAGTTCACTTTGAGGAAAGTTCACCTAACTTATCCTCTAATCCTCTCCGTACTTCATACATTGTGGAAATTGATAGTAACAACAATGATAGTGATTCAACAGGTTCAGATGTGGGGCATTCTTCTGATAGATGTAGGATGAGGTCACAACATTAGAAAATTCCACATGCATACTGTAGGTGCACTTTCAGTACACCATTTTAAAAACTTTTAAAGCTGCCTCCCATAAAGAATTTCCCAAAAATTGTTCCTAGTATGCTTAACAAAGTCTCTATGAAGGATTGAATTATTTTTGAGTCCAGATATACAAATGTGTAAGAAAATAGAAGTCAAAATTCATTTTTCCACCGTGGAGAAGCACTTTTCTAATTTTGTGCAATGGAGAAGTCAACTTGGGATTTTCCACCAAAGTAAAAATGAAGTGTAGTGGAAAACTCATTTTCCACTGTGCCTTTTGTAGTCATTTTCTAAGTTTCCATTAGAGAAGCACTTTTCTAATTTTCCACAATGGAGAAGTCAACTTGGGATTTTCCACCAAAGGAAAAATGAAGTGTAGTGGAAAACTCATTTTCCACTGTGCCTTTCATAGTCATTTTAAAATTTTCCATTAGAGAAGCACTTTTCTAATTTTCCACAATGGAGAAGTCAACTTGGGATTTTCCACCAAAGGAAAAATAAAGTGTAGTGGAAAACTCATTTTCCACTGTGCCTTTCGCAGGCAAAGTCCAATTTTCCACATGAGGAGAGAAAAGGCAAATCTCAATCCAAAATGAAGGTATATGGGGTCTAGCATCAAGATGACTTTAGAAAAATAATTTTTGAATCAATCTACATCAAAATTGTGCTCGTTACATGGAAATGGAAAATTGAAGATTGGGTGCTCTTTTCGCACTCAAAAATGGAATTTCCACCAAGCGTCAAATCCATGATAGAGAGATAGAAAAGAGTTTTAATTGATTAAACAAGGAATGATAATCTCATAATGATTTATGTTTTGAGGATTTGAACATCAATGTGGTATTAAATGTAAAATGGAAAATTCATTTTCCACTGCGACTTTTGCAATCAAAGTTCAATTTTCCACCAAAGGGAGAAAACAAAAGTCAGACTTATGCTATAAGCATTCTAGAGAATTTCTCCCAAATTTTAGCAAGAAATTAACATTATAAGCATGGAAGATAACATTTTTGCAGATTGAAGACATGGATTATAGAGCATTGAAAGAAGAATGGCTAGAAACATTATTTTATTAATTCTGACTTTGTAGTAGTCTTTTAGAGTAGAATTCAGAAGCTCATATCTTTTGACTCAGTGATTTTTTTTCGATTACTCCAGTAAAGATGAAGATAACTAAGTTTGGAAGAACATATCCAAAATGAGCTCAATCCAACAGTGGAATAAAAAGATATGCCCCACAAAAAATGACCCATTTTTACCTGGCAGAACTATTTATTTTGTTGTCCACTCAATGAAGGAAAGATTTTGGATATTGATTTAACATATTTAAATGTCAACTATTAAAATATAATTTAAATATGTTAATATATATCATTATTAACTTTAAAAGTTAATAAGCTTATCAATTTTCAAAAGAAAAAATATCAAAAGTCAAAGAAACAAGATCAGTTACAGAACTGAAAAGTCATTGAAAGAAACCAATGGTTGCTGGAGAATGTATTTATTGTAAAACCTTTTCCATTGAAGGGGTTCTTCTTTTCTACAAGAGTAGGTATTTCTGGAGTAGAGGGGAGACATTAGTTTTTGTTATGTATTTCATTTTATGCATTTAGGGGTTTGATATTTTGATTTCTGTAAATGATTTGGCTAGAGTTGTAGGCAAATAAAAATCAGAGCATTGTATTTGTTGTGTTCAAAAAAAAGGAGAGTTGTGCTTCAAATCAGAAAATTTGGGTATTATTTTCTAAATATATTCAATCAGAGCATTGTTGTATTTGGTTTTGGACATTATCTTGCATCTTATGTCAAATAGTGAATGTGTTGTAGATCAGAGTATTTGCATATATTCCTATTGCAGAAATCTAAATATTAAATCTTCATTTCTTCATTGCATTCACATAACTTGCATCCATATTGCATTACCGGTATCAAGAAGTCATAGGAATTGTGGGTTCTTGGCATTGGATAGGTTTAGGAACTAAAATTTTCCTGAGTTAGTTCTGTCTAGGGCTGGCTTGGTTTTCCTCTTTCATTCTCAGGTTAAGAACATACCTTAATTAGTTTAGGAATAAACAAATTCATTTCATATCATTCTATAAGGGAGTTGTACCTTTCAATTTAGAGGAAATCTATCAACTCCATGATAGATTATCCAACTGTTGGCATCTAATTGTTCTTTTAGATTTGGGCATTTTGAGAATTTATTCAAAAGAACAATCTGTTTACCAACACATACATTACTAAAATGATAAGTCCATCTAATTTAATACAGTGGGTAAAACTTGTCTTCCAATTCTAGCATCAAAGGATGACTACTTGACAGATATTTTAGTTTTGTTTGTGGAGCCCTACATAGTAGATCTGTGAGACATTATTGATTTTCTACTTCATCTTTCTTATGGGGGGGACCTTTTCCTCTTATGGGATTGTGTTCTTCTCATACTTCTCTATTTTATATAAATGATGTATGGTTTAATGGTGGGGTCTTAATTGCTCCATCCATCCATGCATCTTGTTTTTTCATCTCTCTTTTTGGGGGAGAGTTTTTCCCATGAGATTTTCTCCCTTTCTCTACTTTTTGATAGTTTTCATTATTTTTGCATTTTTTACATGGGCACCTTACATGGCCTAGTAGCTAAGACCCATAATAGATTTTCACCTATCTTTTGTGAGCTTAAGTACATTCCCCTAAGTTACACTTAGGGGGGGTGTTGGTGTAAATAAGTATTTACTATGTACACTTTACTTAAGTTTACTTAGGATAATACATATTTATATGAGTTGTCATGTAGAAAACATAGTAGTTTGCACTCCAATTGAGCACATGTTGTCTACTACATCTCTTTATGAGATACACCTTTTCATTTTTATCCTCTCATTGTTGCACATATATTCATGCACAATGGAGGATAATCCACTCTTGGTGGACATGTGCTTAGTTGTTATGCTTATCTCTTTGCTGACTCCTAGTCATATCAACTGCCTTTATATACAAGGCACTTCCATAATGTATTCATCTAATTATCTGATTATTCCAATCATCTAATATCCATTTTCATTTGATCATCATTTGTCTCTCTTGTTCTATCTACTAGGCTTCTTGATCTTGGTGTTGAATTATTTCCTTAGGAAAATTCTTACATGGTATCGAGCTATATCAAATTCTTACAAAAATTATAACCTTTATTCATTAATTGAGCCACACTTAGCAGGTTATACTTAAGATATTTAACTAGATATACATCATCACAATTAGTAGATTCATTTAGAGCTACAATACACTTACTTATTACCATGCATTGTGAGTTATTGTTGAACTTCACCATTACTCTTTCATAGACCTCCACCTCATGAAATTTTCTCCTATCACAATAGATATGGTATGAGCAACCACTTTCAATTATCTAATTTGTGTGGATATTGGTGCTTGTTATTAGGGCTCTCTCCACCCTTTCTACTTTTATAACAATAAAGGATATTTCATATTTGTCTTTGTCATCTACACTAGTTGACTCCTCCCTCCTTAGTAAAGTAGCACTTCTTCTTCTTCTTGTTCTTGTTCTTCTTGTTCTTCTTGTTCTTCCTCTTCTTACTCCTCTTCCTCTTCCTCTTCCTCTTCCTCTTCATCTTCCTCCTCCTCCTCCTCCTTCTCCTCCTCTTCTTCCTCTTCCTCTTCCTCTTCCTCTTCCTCTTATTCTTCTTCTTCTTCCTCCTCTTCCTCTTCCTTTCCTCTTCCTCTTCCTCTTCCTCTTCCTCTTCCTCTTCCTCTTCCTCTTCTTCTTCTTCTTCTTCTTCTTCTTCTTCCTCTTCCTCTTCCTCTTCTTCTTCTTCTTCTTCTTCTTCTTCTTCTTCTTGTTTATTTTGGACTTTTGCCACCTTTTCTTGTTCTCCTTCTTGATAGGTTTTAAAGACTTAGCAGCATAGTTTCCTACCTCCTCCTCCTCCTCCTCCTCCTCCTCCTCCATCTTCCTCTTCCTCCTCTTCCTCTTCCTCTTCTTCCTCATCTTTGCCTACATCATCATCATCATCTTCTTCTTCTTCCTCTTCATCTTCCTCTCTGTCTTTATTTTCCTCTTCCTCTTCCTCTTCCTTTTCTTCTTCTTCTTATTCTTCTTCCTCTTATTCTTCTCCTTCCTCTTCTTCTTCCTCAGCTTCCTCATCCTCTTCCTCATCCTCTTCCTCTTCCTCTTCCTCTTCATCTTCATCATCATTTTCTTCTTCTACTCCTTCTTCTTTATTTTGGATTTTTTCCACCTTTTCTTGTTCTCCTTCTTGATAGGTTCTAAATATCTAGCAACATAGTGTCCTACCTTCTTGCATTTAAAAAATTTAAATGGAAGCTTACCTTTATACTTCTATTTTCTTCTTGTTATTCTTTTTGTGAAAAAATCCTCCATCTCTTCTTGTTCAACTTTTTAATCATACAGACTATCTAGTTCTCTTCTATATTTGGAGGTGCTTTCATCTTTCCTTCCTCTCTTGGTTGCAATAAGTGCAACAAAGGCTTTGAATGTTGCTTCAACCTTAGGTTAACTATTGTTGTAGTTTCTTATCTCAAATATAGTGAACTTTCCTATCAAGACATCAAGGGATACATCCATTTTCTCTATTTTTGTAATCTCTTGAATGTATAAGATCCCTATGTCATACTTGGGTAGCAAGGTTCTTAGTATCTTTCTTACAAATTCATATTCACATAGTGTTCCTCCAACAACTTTCATGGCTAGCATCACATTGTTTACCCATTTATCATAGGTTTCAATGTCTTCTCCTTCCTTCATCCCCATATCATCACATTTTTCTCTTAGGATTTCAGCTTTAGCCTTTTGGATGTGTATATTTTGGCCATAAATGATTCAAAGCTTTTCCCACTTGTCATATGTCATCTCTAACTCTTCTAAGTCTTTGTATTCAACATATGATAGGGTGTTGTTGATATAATACATTGTATCTATGTAAATTTTATTCTCTTTTACCTGGTTAGGGTTGTGTGGACCAACATGTTCTATGTACATTGTATCCACATCACTCCATTATATATCTTTGAGAGTTTTTAGATGCAACATCATCTTTCTATGCAGTGAGTTATAGTTTTCCTCTAAAAATTTGGGTGCTTCTTTTTTTGACATCTTCATATTTTCCTTAATATGTTAAACTCCTTCATAGGACCTATGCTTTGATAGAAATCTTTGGTCCACTGATAGGTAAGTATATAGAGAGAGGGAGGGAGGGAAGGTGTTAGAAATAGGTAATACTAAGAGTGAGGGGAGCAAGGTATTTTATAGTGGCTAAATATTAGAATTTTTTGGCTAATAATTTGGCTAATAATTTAAGATTTGATATAACCTAAATTGCCATAGTTTTATAAAATTTAGTTCTAGAATATTTTAAATCACTCAATAATTTATTTTATTGAAAAACTTAAACTCAAATATTTGCTACAATATTCGTTACATGATTAGATTTGAGTCACCTAAATATAATATATTAGTGGAGAAATTAAATTGAACTAACCAATAATTATCATAATTATTAGTTACTTTAGGGATATATCAGATATATCACCAATATTTAGTCTTCGCTATTGATTTAAAGTATATGTAACAATCCTCATAATATTCCACGTGGCAAAAAAATGTTCAATTTTGATTTGTAATATTCCATGGTGATTAATGAACTTCCTATTATTATTGAGTTTCGTCAATATTTTATACAAAATAAATGTGATTCAAAAATAATCACCAATATTAATCATATTTAGAATAAGAATTTGAGAGATTCACTGATAGAATTTTTATTTTTATTTTCAAAATAATGAAAGATCTGCCAATATTTTATATCTTTTTTTGGAGGCATCTTTCTTAAAGTTTACCTAAGAGGGGAGGAGAGCTAAGGGGAGGTGGGGGGGGCTATTGGGCGGGTGGGGGGGGGAGGGGGGGACGACAGGTGGGGTGAATCAATATTTCAAAAACTTTAGCCCAAAACTAGATATCTTTAAGAACTTTATAAAATGCATAAGAAAGTAGACTACCTATGTTGAACAATAAAGATAACCATGCAATAAGAACTCATAACACCATTCTTTTTAAACTAGGGAAAACCCCAATTGAGATGGTACACACAAAATGATCCACTAATCAAAAGTATCTTGTAAAAATTATTCACCTTTTTAGGAATTTCTTACATTTGTATAGTGACTTGGTCATTCTTAGAGGACTTAGGACTTGTTAGAAGCCTCAACCCTATTAGGATTTTTTTATGTAAAATTAAAAAATATATTGAAAATGATCCCACTACCAAAACATGTAATATACAATATCACTCTTTCAAAAGAGATATATACAAAAATAGCTTTACATTGATGTTGATACCTTCAATATCTAATACTACCTTTGCTGTTCTTAAAAAAATTATCACAATTTGAATTCCTATGATCATACATCAAAATTCACATCATTTATATCACATAGTCTCACACAATTCATTAGCATAACTTCACATTTAACAATATTTCCTTTATACATTTCTAGTTATCAAATATCCATCCAATCAACCTTCATGCCTTTATTCAATTACCAAAATAAAGAATTAATTTTCACCGACTTAGGGTTAACATCTAGGATGTTGTCCCTAATTAGTTAAGTAATTATTTCATAAGAAAAATGATTATATAAAATTACAAAATGTATGGAAAATGAGCCCATTGCCCAAACATGCAATATACAATATAGTTCTTTGAAAGAGATAGATACAAAAACCTCTTTACACTACTACTGATAACTTCAATATCTAATATTGCCTTTTCTATTCTCCAAAAATTTATCACAATTTCTATTTCTATGATCATACATGAAAATTTGCATCATCAATATCACATAGGCTCACATAACTTCACATTTAGAAATCTTTCCTTTATACCTTGCTAATTATCAAATATATCTCCAGTCAACCTTCATGCCTTTATTCAATTATCGAAATATAAAATTAACTATTGTTTACTTAGGGTTAACATCTAGGATGTCATACCTATTTAGTTAAGTAATTATTTTTTAAGAAAAATAATTCCTTAACCCAAAAAATGCCTATTTCCTTATTATAATCTATTGTACTTGTATGCTACTATAACCATACAATCTGTCATATGTTTGTTTGTACAAATTGTACTATCCTATGGTGTTGGTTGTAGCATCCTCATACTTTGTACTATCTATCCTCGAGTGCACACATGCTAAAATAGCCTTTGTAAACTGTGTTGACCAAAACTTCATCTATTCTAATAGATAGACTACATTACACTTAGACAATTTTCTCAGTATACATGCAATAACTTTATCTCCGTGTTTTTCTCACTTCATAGGGTTGATATGTTGCCAAAAATGAAAACATTAAAAATATATAACCTAGAAAAAGTTCCAAAAATATTTCCCTTTGGAAATGATGGCAACATATAGAAAAATTTGATAAGTCTCCAAAAAAACTTTAAAATCTTTACAAAGCTTGGCCTTTACAAAATTTCAAAAATTGTGGATCATTACATATACCAAAGTTTTCTTATATCTCCTAATTACATTATAACTCTATCCATCTCTCCCTTATATATATAAAAATTTCCTTATCAACCCCCCTTTGACATCAATGACAAAGGTGTCAGAAATTATGTACAAGCCAAAATTGTATTACCTTTCTCCATATGCTAAATTTGTCATTCTAGAAATATAGTCTATAAAGTTTATCTTCAAAATCTCAAACTCTTTTTGCCTTGTGTCTTTTATTACCTCTACTATACTAAGAAGAGAACATAATCCATATGATTCTACTTCAACTATATTAATGTCAAAATACACAAATTTCTCATATGATGTCTTCACTACAAGACACTGATCTAACTACTTTTTGCACATTGCTGATCTTCAAAGTTATGTGTTCTCTTAATAATGAGAATCTCTTTATTTTTCTCTCCTTCTTCATCTCAATGATCTTTATATCATCATGAATAACTTCTAAGGATTCTTTGATATATTTAATCTTAGTGTCATGCTTCTAGAGTTCACTTACCAAATTTTGAAACTCATTCAATTTCTCATTGAGCTCATCATGTATGTCCTTTCCATAATTGTATGACAGGGTGCACTATCCATAAAATGTTCTTCCCTCTATCAAACATCATCTTATCTCCTTGATGTAAAGCATCAAGTGTCAATAAATTATTCCTAACATTTATGCAATCTATAGAAAATGGTTTTGCATCATGCTTGATCTACACTTGTGCTACTACCACTTTCGATAAATGAGTAAACTCATTGTCAAAATATTTTACCAATTTTTTTCTCTCAACTAGGGACATGTCTCTATTATCTTGACTGAGATAACTTTGTATTATCTTTGAAACTTCTCCCAAAGTATTTTCTCTTCTTTTACTCTTCTCTTCTCTTTCTTTCTTCTAGTCTCAACCTTTTCTCTACTTCTTTCTTTATTTCTTCATCTTCTTCCTTTCTCTTTTTCTCTTCCTCATCTTCAAAGCTAGTGTAGCTAACCAAATTTCCAACAACAGGTTGTCCATAATCCTTGAAAGGATCCTCTATTATATCCAAAGTGATTCTTGTATCTTCTATATGTATCAAATAACTATCACTAGTCTTCTACTTTTTCTACGTGCACTTAACCACAGAATCATGACACTTTGTAGAACATGTCCCCAACTATGCATGTCCTTATCTTTATTCATTGAACCATACATTCTCAATCACTGTCTACTACTCTATTAATCTCTAGTATGTTAACATCAATGACAAAAACCACCATGAATACAACATATAATCACACTAACATTCTATAACATGCTCCAACAATTCTAGAATACTCCCTCATAGGAATATCATCACCATTTATGCTAAAAATCTCCTCCTTTAGCATTGATGGAAAAATAGATGAAAAACATCAAAGTTCCAAGAATACCAAGCATACCACTCTATTGCAACTACTCCACTATTGTAATAATCTTCTTTTCAAATCCTCTTCATCAAAAGAATTAGAATCTTAGGAGCAACTCTATATCACTACTACTACTCCCCAATTGATATACCTCCTCATGACATTATTATTCTCCAAATCTTCATGTACTCTTCTCTCCCATTCTCAAGAGATAATTCTCTCACATATTTTGAGGAGCTATTTTTGATGCAATTTATCCCCCATTGACATCAATGAAAAAGGAATCATTATGTCAATCAACTACAAATATCTTCAATCAACTCAAGTGTCAAAAGAAACTATAGAAATACCAATTACCAAGAGTCCTTTATGACTTAGCTCAAACAAAGATACAACCCATAGAGGAAGCATCAACATTTAGTCAAAATCAATAATATTACTTTGTATGACTATACCAATGTAGTCTCTACATCATCTACTCCAAAGTAGGAAAATGCATAACCTTGAGCATACCTCTCAAACACTCAAATGTATCCTTTGGAAAAGGCTTTGTATATATATCTTCTATTTGCTCCTTTGTACTAACATGCTCGATTTTGATTTCTTTCTCTACAACCTTCTCTCTCAAAACATGATACTTATTAGAAATGTTCTTTGTCTTAGAATGTAAAACATAATTATTATACATACTCACTATACTTGTGTTATCACAATGTATGACAATAGGATCTATAAATTGAACTCTAATATCCTTTAATGTTTTCTTCATCTATGTAGTCTGATTGCAATTATTTTCTACTTTTACGTACTCTACTTTTGCTACGCTTTTTTAAGTGCAATCTTGTTTCTTTTTTAGACAAGAAACCAATATCCCTCCTAAGAAAAATGCTCCACCACTCATACTCTTTCTGCCATCCATATTGCCTACCCAATTTTCATCATTATATGTACATAGAGTAAAGCCATTTGATCTATCATACCACAACCCAAAATTAGGTAGACCCTTCAAATATCCAAAAATCCTCTTTACTACTGCATAATGTGCTTCTTTGGGATCATCTTGAAATATTACAAAAAATCCAATTGCATTACCCACTACTATATTTTGACTTGAATTATGACAATAGGCCATCACAATTGTGATGTCTACCCATCACACTAGCAACATAACTATGAATTGGATCACATTGCTTGACTATCAAACTTTTTCTATCACAAATTATGGTGACAAGGGTGTTTATCATAAGAGTGATAGGTGACACCATCATAACTTGGAAGAAGGAAGGGACAAGATTTCATGTTCACAACATCACAATAGTGATAGTATGTTATCATAATTATGATGCCATATGCTCTTGACTCATCATTGTAATTATGAAATCAATGGAAGAGCTATGTTGTGGAAGAAATGTTCATTTGTCAGGACTAGCCATCATAATTGTGACACCATTGTGACAATTGTACTATGAAAGTGATACCTAGCCATTGGAGGAGGCTGTCAAAATTGTGACAACTAGTTAAGTTATTCAAAAATATATTTCTTTTAACACCTAGGCTAGCCTAACAAGCTATTCTTGGGTCCTCCTTAGTCTCTTCATGTTTTTGGTTACTAGATGTTATATGTCTCTTTGTCTTCCTTTTGTATGTTTTCTATATGTATATATATCTATTCCCACATAAGAATGAACAACACATATTTTGAGCTCTCAAAAGAGGATGTAGGACACCAAGATATTTTTGGCAGTGCTAACATTGTTAGTACTTTTGCTTCCAATGGTAGAAGAAGTATGCCCAATGAATATAACTAGGGAACTAGATGCATATCCATGGATATTTCAGTAATAATTTTTAAGAGATTTATCAGATTATTATGAAGGGATCAATGACATGATTAAAATCTTGCACTTCTCAACTCATTCTTATCTCTTACCCAGATAACAAAATAGTGGACTCCTACATTGATGAATTGAAGGAGTAGATAATTGGACATGAGATTGACTTTGAACTCATCATAAGTTGTAGGTATCCAATGAATAATAGAGTAGTTAACAAGAAACTCATCATGATGGTCATTCCTTCACTAGCAGTACTCATCATCTTGTTGGTCTTCATTCCTTTTCTGGTAATAGTCTACTAGTCACACAATAAACTCCATCAAATGTTGGGGGAAGGAATACCCATCAGAGATTAATTATTTAGATAGAACTATCACAAATTCCCTAGACATAGACTCTAACTTGTTTGCAAAGAAAGTTCAAGATCATACTAGATGTTTTCTTATTGAGGAGGAAAGCTGAATTGAGGATGATAATATGGGTTATCATACTACAATGAATACAAATAAAAAAGGATTTAGCTCATTGACTAAGAAAAATGTTCTCAATACCAAGAATATTATACAAGACTCAACAAAACATAATTTACCCATAGCTACTCCTCCAATTGGAAGTTGCTTTAAAAGGATTGTTACCATCTCTAGAGAAAAAAGACCAAATCTGTTAAAAAAGAAATCTTTGGTGAGCCCCAAATTCAATTCTACAAATCTTGGAGGGAAGGCTTTTGTAAAGGAAAATTTAAGTGAGTTGCAAAACAAATATGGTTCATCAATCAGAAAGAAGGATTCAAAAACACCCAATGTAAGATTTGGTAGTAGCTTTGCAAGCTAGATTTCACCAAGGATAAGTCAGAAACCAAGCAACTTATTATGCAATTTTTTCACTTAACATATTTCTATTTTTTTGAATTATGAGAGTCTCAAGACCAATGCAATAGTCTTTGGGTATAGATATCTTTGACAATTCATTGTTATGTGATAGATCTATTGTCTTAAATATGAACAATAGAGAATTTGAAGACCCAACTCCAAGATCCATTTCACTAATTAGTAGATAATGAAATATCTTTAGGGTTTCAAGATCAATAAATTGATTAATTGATTTGGGTAAAGATTTCAGTCCTATAAAACTTGTCTCTAACATCTCTATGAGTCTAAGATGCTCCAAAGTGTCTGGTAAAGATTGTAGCTTCGAACAACCACAAATTTTTAGTGTGGTAAAGAAAGATAGATCCTTGAGAGTGGCTAGCAAGTTTAAATATATTTTAAAAAAATGAAGTCTACTAACATATAATCTTATTGATAGCTTAGAACCTTCTTGAGGGTTTCTAATTCTTTTCCATTTTCTTCTCTACTATCATGGTGTGTAAGGGTTTTCTATGTGAGTGTTTCAAAGGTTTTTCTTCCATCTCTTTTATTATTGCAATATTATTTGTATATAATTAGGGACACACATCTTCTATTAAAATCTTAGATAAAAAAATAAACAATTTCAACTTCTCCAATGCTATTTTTGAAATTATGGATACATACAACCTTCAGAATTAGAGATTTATGTGTGAGATCATCTTGGACAAAGGAAGAGGGCATAAAAATTATTTAAGAATATGTAAATTATACTACCAAGGGAGATTCATGAAAGCCCTACAAATTTTTCCCAAGATAATCAAGAATGAGTTTGTTATAGACTCTAACAAATATACTAGTTTTTTAGTAGTGTTGCATGCATTTGAAATCCTTGGATCATAGAAAGCTAATAGGTGAATATATGAACTCCATTTGTTTTGAGCACAACCTCTTAAAATGAATTTCTATTAAAATATAGTTTCATGGAGTATGATCATGACTTTCTATGTCCAATCAAAGTCACAAAGATGAATATTTTGAGCCTTTTTGTGTAATGGAAAGAAAAAGTGTAGAGGTGTCCTACTTTTCACTTAGTAGCATCATGAGAGTATGCACTAATCCATAGGTTAATGGATTGGGTATGGGATATCAACTCCATACCTGCATTATCCAAGTGAGTTTATACTAAAATTATGTTCTCAACAATGTATTGGTTCATATGAATGTAGGTTATAGTAGCATAGTAGATGGATACTAAGTATTTGATAAAATGACTTAGTATAGTTAGATTTCATGGAATTCCATTATTTTGATAGCACATGACATGAGTGTAATGGTGATGTGCTTGAATTTTTTTGTGAAATGTAACAATTAGGTATGAAGCCAAACCACTACACCTTTGCAAGTATTATTACAACATCTGATGCTGAACCAACAGAGGAATAGGGAAAACAAGTCCACATTACATGAATGCTAAAATGTGCTATGCATGGCCATAACAAGGATGCATTGATTGTTTTTCACAAAATGTGCAAAACTCTTGTTAGACTAGATTTCATTACATATGCAACCATTTTCCTAGCTTTTGCACTATTGATAACTCTACAATAAGGTAGGGAGATACATAAATCTATGATAAATTATAAAACAATTCCTTATAGTACTATTCTTCACTATTAGTCCAACCCAAGTGACAAATCTTAACACATTTATCATTGATACAAAAACTCAGATTTGACACTTGATGATAGTTCGACAAATATAAACATGACATCTATTATTATTAAGGAATATTGTGTTCAAAAAAAAAAAAGGTCTACAAAAGAATATTTTGAATTTAGGATTATCATTGATTAATCCCAAAAAATGATGTCACTGCAACTACCAAAAGAATCTAAAAAAGATAGAAGGAAAGCAGTAAAAAACATAAAGCTAATCTAAATAATATTTTTGATAAAATCATGCTAGAACAACTTAAAAATAATTTCTAGGAGAGATTTTGAAAAGATTAAAACCAATTTATAGAATAGATAATTTGAATAGAATATGAATACCTCTGTGTATAAGCTGTAATATTTGTATCTGAATGGAAGGCATGATCTTCTTAGATGTCTCTTGACCATTGCTCTATCTCTACCTAGAAATTAACAAACCTTCCTACAAAATCCTCCAACCACCATAATCAACCAAGTGAACCCCAATCAAAAAGTAGACATTATAAAAAATATAACTTTTTTTTAAAAGACCAATAATTTTAAAGAAAATGTGTATGCATTATTCAATAACCACTTCTCCAGGTGCATCTATCCTAGCATACCCATTGTGTAGTAGAGCCTACTACAACTGGAAAAGAGTCTCCAATCATTGTTGTAGAGCTTTTGTAGTATTTCACTGCATGACTTTTTCCATAGCTTATTCAATCTCCTCTATTGAAACATCTCCTACCACTCAAAGTTGGTGCATTTTCTCTAAATTCTAACTTCTTCAACCAACTGTTCTAGCTTTCCCTCGAAGGGTAGCATAACCTGGTAATAGACAAAGTAAATAAGAGACTAAATGTCAACATATGAAAACCATGATGAACAAAAATACAAAGAAATGGCATAGAGAATTAAATCACAATATAGAAGGAGCCACACAAGTAACAAAGAAATAAATAATATATATAATGTTACAACAAAGGCAAACAAAATCTTCTAATGTAATTTCATAGTTAAGGCTACAAATTTTATCAGACGACTACCACATGGTTCTAATGAAATTTTATACTATGCCAAGTAATCATTATTTAGATATCATTGAAAGATAAAACAACCCAAGAAAAAATATATCTTGGCCATACAAAACATTGTGAAATAAAATTCTCTTAATTTGGGGAGATGAAGTATATTATGTTGTTAAGTGAAATGGAGAAATGAGCATGACATGGAATGAAGAGGCAGGAATGGTGTACTTGATAAAAATCAAATCTAGGGACAAGAGTTCAACAAAGTTTTTTCTTTTATCAAAATAATACTAGCATTTTCTTGTTGTAGTACATAATAATAAAAACATGCATAACTGGTCTCCATAAATGTTGCCTACATGGTTTAGAAATGGCTTGTTTATATAAGAAAATAAACATTTATCATTTTTTTAGATGAAGAGAAAGCTATGGATGATTCCAAGACTAAATTTGATGATTGCAAGACTAAAGTTGTACATAGCCTTGATGACTACATGGATAATACATCATCTTCAATACATTTTGAAAAAGATATGGAAAGTGAAACTCCATGTCTAAGTTCTCCATCCTAGTTGAATATGCAACCAATTCAAATGCATAAAATGACTAAAAATTATCATTCTTTAGCTAATGTCTATATAGCCAATTTTGGAATAGATCAAGTAGTTTCGAATGTTGATAAGGTCTCTATCTTGTAAAATAAGAACAACTTTTAGATGCATTTTGTGGCAGACAATGGAAGGTTTACCATGTAAATCTTAATAATTAGAAAAGACATTTCATTCATAGTCTCCAAGTTCAAAGATTGTGATACAATTTATGATGGCTCATATAATTTAGAATTAACTCTTCTATACTTTAACTTACTGATATTCGAATAAGAAAAAGGAAAAAAAGAAGTAGTTATGTTGGATATTGAAGTTTCTTTCCATGGATAGTTTACCACAATGTGAATTATGGAGTTGGCTAAAAGTAAATTGAGATTTTGTAGCTTATCCTCTTCAATGTTAAATTGAACTATTTGAATTAATTAGCTCTTTTTCAGAGTGGCAATAACTTGGACTAAATTTTCAAATTGTCAGATCTTTGTGAACTTTAGAACCAACATTGCACATACAAGCAAATAAGTAGTGATACTTTTTAATAACAAAACAAGATTGGCATAGCACTCAAATAATTTGCTAATTCTAACTAATATCTTCACTAATAAATTATATCACTTAAGAATCATAAGTATAATAGTTATTTAATGGAAGAAAATAAAAATTCTAACTATTTCTTAATTATATGAAACTAACTATAAGAGAATCCCACTGCCTCAAGTGGTCATTTCTCAAGGAGATGTAACCTCAAACTCACAAGTATAAATAATACATCATCAAGTCATTAACTGAAATAGTACATAGTAGATAGTATTAGAACATCTTAGCTCATCAAAAAACTAGAGAAAATTTAAGTATATCACTTGTGCATTGGTTGATATTTAAAACCTTCTTACCTCTTTCATTTAATGATATTTGTATGCTTTAGTGAATGTAGCTTCTAGAAGTGTTCCAAAAGGTGTCACATATATAGAATTCATCATCTATATAGATTAGGAAAGTACCAAATAATGCATACCTCACTTTATATTTTGATACAATCCTAGTTAACTTGTTTTCATTTTATCTAGAAAGCATAATCCATTTGTAACCATCAACAAGCACTAGAGCAACATAATCTAATGTTAGAGAACTACCATAATTAAAAAAGTTGACATAATTTTTAGATTAAAACAATTGACATAAGATCTAGAAAATTTATACACTCAACCATTTCTTTTCCAAGTCATCCTTAAAATGGTCTCCACATCTCCATATTGCAAAGATAAAAGGTCATAGAGTGTCCAAGCTATAGGGTTCAACTAATAATACCATCTCCCCCATAGAGGAATCATCTGTCAATTTGCAAGTGCCCACCCTACTATGAACACCACTCTAAATTGAGAATGCATGTTCAACTACATTCTATATGCATGGACAATAGGTGGAGCTAAAAAAAATGACCACATATACATTTATTTAATAGGTCTTTTAATTTTTTTAAATTATGGACCATCATGAACCTTAGAATGTTCATGATGGTCTATAACGCAAATACCTAATTAAATACCACTAACAAAAATACAAACCTGTTGCATTTTTTTAGCTCCACCTAATGTTGTATGTATATGAATTGACATTGCATATTGACTATGACCTCCTTTTATATTGCCTAAAACCAAGAGATTCATACAGTTAGTTGTCATGCAATCATAGGTTAAATGTTGAGCTTCACTTGGTTTAGAGAATAGTTTAATATTCTCTACTAATCAAGGCCAACCACGTGAAGGTGGAATCTCACTTTTCCCCATCCTCTTTGCCCCTAACATCTAAATCCCCCATTAACATCTAAAATTCATTCATTTTATTAATAAAATATAACATTCATGAATTATCACTTGATAATATTCATTAGCACATAAGTTTCATTAGAACATTCACATGAACATTCAATACAACATAAATAAAATATCTAGACATAAACATCATTATCAAATAAGTTACTAAGTTCACATAAATTACTTTTTTTTCTTTTTTTCTTTTTTTGTGCTTCCTTATGTTGTTGTAGAGGGACATCCATGTCATCATCGATATTTATTCTCACCCATGGATGTGATCTCATTGTCCTTTGCAAAGATGGGTCCTCTGCAATGAAAAATAAAAGGGTTAAATTAAAATAATTTGAAACTTTAAATATGTTAAAGAACATTGTAGCACTCTTTACCTTGTCCAACCACATCACTTTTCTCACCAACTTGAACCTCAAAATGCTCATTAGGAACAACCTCTACATCTCTTGCAACTACAATACAAGATGTTTTATTAATCCCAACACATATTATACTAAAATTTGTATTACTACACCAAATTCAATTTAAAATGTTTACTAGTATTAATAATTCAAAAATAAAAAATTGAATAGAAAATATATACCTTTAGTACTATGATTCACATTCAAATCAATGCCTCCATGGTGCTTGACTAGTATATCAAGATTGGCAGTTTTCAATCTAATGTAAATAATTAGTGCATTTATCAATAATATATACATATAGATACAAGATAAATACTGAGAAATGTTAATCATTCAATTTAATACAAATAATAATGACTTATATTTTTGGAACTTAATATCAAATATAGTAATTGCTAATGTATTCAATTTGAAATAAAATTTAACTAACTTATTTACCTCATCGATAGAACGGACAAAATAACCTTGTGCACTCACTACTCAAAGTCATTCAATCATGGCTTTATATCCTTGTATTTAGGCTAATTTCTTGTCCTCTTTAGAAGTTATTTTTAAAAACTCCATCACCTACATTTATTCTTGGTATCATGAATAATTTTTGTAATCACTTTCATCAAGACCAAATTATTTACAATTTATAAATATTTGCATATAATTTTTCATTTACTTATACTTACAATTTGTGTAGTAAGTTTTGAATATTCACCCGAGCCAAGCTTGTGCTACTCGTGCTTCTATTTTCTTGCTTCAGTTGCCTTTGATGTGTCAAGAAACCTATGTGAAATTTGAAATATGTTAGATCACATAAGTATTAAGAGTAATTAGTATATAATTTTATTCTTGATATTCTGACATACCTTCTTTCCTCAAGTGGTGCTATTTCTCCACCATGTATTGTTGTCTTCTCAGTTGGCATCCTTTTTAAGATTCTTCCAATCAATAAAAGGAATATAGGGGGGTACTTATAACAAGTTTTTTTAATTTCATTTGGATTCTATTATTGTACCTAATATACTTCAAATCTTGGCTTGCTTTCTCAAGGAGCCTAAGTCTCTGAAAGACATCGGATCCAAAAAGTGTTGTCATGGTATTAATGAGTTTATACTTTAACTCTTTATTTACAAATTCCACCTTTTAAGAAAAGAAAAAAGTTGTTAGATTCATCAATCAATTGAAGCTACCTTTCAATTTACTTGAAGAAATTGATCCAAAGAAACATGACATAGCAACGAAATCAAAATATGATACCCTCTTCATATGGTTAGCCCAAATATATAAAAACATTCATCATTAAGTTTCTCATAAAATAGATTATTCCCTATAAAATAATAATGGGATTGGTAGTTATTACAAGGGATTGCACGAGAGGTTCGTGCATTTGATTATGAGTATAAGACTATATAGTAAAAGAAATGATCAACATCTAAGTACCTGAAAGTTGGGCTAATCTCAGGGGAAGACCATCTTCATTGGTCATTAGCAATTGATCACAATTCTTTAGTATTCCCATACATCTAACATGGGTACACCCAAGAATGTCCTCATTGCCTCTTGCATAAAATGAATCCAATATTACAAAATGCTCCCTATGAAATAATAGTTCAAGTGAAATAAACACATGAAAAATGAAAGATAAAAAGAGGAATCTACTTACCAATAGGCATTGTCATTGCATCTATGGCCATGCTATGTATTGCTAGATTAATAGTTGACATTACCTCTTTAGTTCTATTCCTTGTAGTAGATGACGTAGTGAACATAGGATCAATGGTAGGAGCTCAAAAATGAGATTATTAAAGAAAAATAAAACAAGGTTTTTTGAGATATTAAAAAAATATTGTTTAAGAAAAACACAAGTGTAGGACAGAATATGTGATGTACTTGAACCCTTTGATGTATCATCCTTTGGGGCATCACCCTTGAACCTCTTCAACATACTCTATAAAAATAACACATATGCATTTTATTTAGTGACATAAACAAAGAGTATACTAAAAAAAACATTATTGAACTTTTGTCAAACATGTTCAAAAAAATCAAACTTAGTCAAACCTAAGTAAGATTTGGGTCAAAGTTGACAAAAAGGTGGGTAGAGGGTCAAAATAAATGCAGATAAATTCAAACTGACCTGAAAGTTGGTAGGAATGTTCAAAACCTTTGAAAGAGTTCAAAACATAGGTCAAACTAGTCAAACATGTTCATAAAAAGACAAACTTAGTCAAACTGAGGCCACACTAGGTCAAACTAAGTCAAACTTGGGTCAAACATAGGTTAGACTTGGTAGAAAGCCACATAAGGTTGACAGATAATATATGGTTATGCATGAGGACCTACCCCTATTGTGGACAAGGGGACATAGACCACATAGCTTGACTTTATGTCATTAGATGAATGCTAGTAAGCAGGAGATCTTGGTAGGGCTTGGGTTGTACCACATTACGTTCATGCCTAATGTGAGAGGTAATAGGGCATTGTTGATAATGCTAACATAGAGATGGAACTCAAAGACTATTTCATTTCATCTTCCCACAAGAGAGGCCTCTGTGACCCTAGAGGATGTATAGTGCAGCCTCTAGATTTTGATCCATGGGGAGTTGACCATAAATCATGCTACAATAGGATGGGCAATATTGTACTAGTTGTTTGGCTACAAAGATGTAGAGTTAGGGATTCATGATTATGAGATTGAATGGGAGCTACTAGTGGTGCAATATGAGCATCTTATTGTTGTGATTTACTAGGTTGTAGGTGGGCTACTTATACTATATAGTCAAGGGCATGGATTCCTAGTTGGATGGAGCTGAGTGTTGGTGAGGATGATTATGGATGGGACCATGTTTACATGGGGGCCTTGAATTCTTGGAATGCTCTATTACTATTTGTACTAGATTGCATATAGAGGTGGGTTGACATTTAGCACTAGAGGTGCATTACTATAGTTTTGGGCTTATGAGCATATTGTCATATTCAGGTTGCTAGTGGAAAGGGAATTGGTTGAGGACATGCCTTAAGCATACATCTATAGAGGAATATTGGCATAAGGACTTGTAGTGCCTGTCCCTAGGTCACATTTTTGCCAAACTCTTTCTTGGTGAATTTTCTATTAATTAAGTATAATTAAAAGATTTCATTAATAGTTTAATTTAGTGGAAAATTAATATGATATTTAATAAAGATATTAAAATTATTAAAAGATTCTAGATCGCATGATGCATGCATGTGATTAAAATATATTAAGATAAAAACAAGTGGATTTAATAAAGTGAGTGCATGAGATTTAAAATTAATAAATTAATTTAAAAAGGAGTCAAGTGAATATTAAATAAATTAATATGCATTATTTATTCACATAGGAGTATGCAAACTCTTGTGAGTTGTCATGTTGACAACACAGGGGTTTGCACTATAATTATGCACATGTTGTCTACACTTAGGAGTTAGCACATTATTTGAGCACATGGTGTCTACAACATTCTAGACACCTCATCATCTTTATCTTCTTATCATGGAAGTTATGTGCT
Organism: Cupressus sempervirens; assembly: GCA_028749045.1. Lineage (NCBI taxonomy): Eukaryota > Viridiplantae > Streptophyta > Pinopsida > Cupressales > Cupressaceae > Cupressus > Cupressus sempervirens. The sequence goes on along the minus strand of CM053785.1, from coordinate 508,748,204 downwards.
TAGTTGTCATGCTTATCTCTTAGTTCTTTCTAGACACATTCTAGATGCATCTTAGAGGCCTTTATATAGAGGCTCTCCTAGTGTGTATGGGCATCCTCTTATGCTTCTACAAGCACTCCTAGTCACTTGGATGAAGTTTTGGTTCTTGGAGGAATTTTGAATGTTGGAGAAGGAAGGAATTTTCAAAAAGGAGAAGGTTATAAGAGGAGGAGCTTCTCTACAATTTTCTGAGGCATAGCAAATTAGCATCAGTGTCTAGGTAGGCACTCATGATTATTTCACATATTTTATTACGCTCTTTCCCTTCTTGTCTTCATCGTGTCTATTATGCGTGTCTGAATAATTCTCTATGAATGAATCTTTAATTTTGTAATTTGGAATTTGGGCATGCATATTGTTTTATCCAGTTATAGGAATTAAAAATATTATTGCAATCTCCCCTAGTAGAATCAAGATTTGGAAATTGATTCAGGTTTGGGTTCGAATTAAAATAGAATCTTATTATTATGCATTAGTTTTATATGATTTATTAACTAATCTAATTAAATTAAATTAAATTAAGATTAGTTAATAGTAGAAGAAGTGTAATTAATTATTAGTCAATTTAAATAAATAGATTTTTTTAAATGAGGGCAAATTAAAAGAAAAATTAATAAGTGTTTAGTGGAATTAAATAATTGAATTATTAATGATATTTTTTTTACTTAAAAATAAATGAAGATTATTTTAAATAAATGATTGCCTTGGAGTGTTTTAAGGATTTTGAAAATTAATTATTTAAAAGAAGATAAGTATTATTCTAGAGATTTGAATAATGGGAGATGCTCTTGGAATTAAGGGAGTTTCATTTAATTAGTAGTAACATTGATTTTAGTAAAATAATGCAATGATTTTATTAAAAGTCAATGGGAATTAGTTTAATGATTTAAATAAGTAAATAATTATCTTTTGACTATTTTAGACAATTGTGGAGGGATAATTATATGTTTTATTTGAAAAGATAAATGGGTTGACTTGGAGATTAAACGGAGAATCTTATATGCTTGAAATATACTTGAAATAAAATCTAAAAACCTCATGTTTAGCTTAACCATGTGATTGCAAAAGGAAACTAAAACATGTGTTTGTTCCTCTATGATGTTTTTTATTTGAATATCCAGATGGGTTTAATTATTGGGGTGAATGAAGAATACTTTCACCTAGAATATACTTTGAAATGAAAATTGAAACCTCTTACTTGGGATAACCATGTATTTGCATCTTGATTATCTTTGGAAATTGAATGGGGTAATTTTGTATTATATTTGAGCAATCAAATGAGTTAAACCATATCGAGTAAGATGTACCTTTTAAAATTTGAAAGCTCACATTGAAGTGAAAATTGAAACTTTACTGTAAATTGACATTGTGTGTTCAGAGCTAAACCCAAACATGAAACTTACATTGTGGTATGTATATTGTTTGTGTGTTTGGGATTTTGGGGTTGACTAGATTGTTGACCAATCTTAGATTGTTACCAAAGGCTCGAGGGTTATGTGTTTGCGATGGCATGTTGATGTTATTTGATCTCAATCTTTCTAAATCCAACCATGGTAATGTAATGGTGTGCTCTATGAAATGTTTGTAGTTACTGATTGTTATTGCTTTCTAGTCTTCTTGTGTGAAGCTAAGGTGTATGTATTTGAGATACATGACTTAACCATTTTTGAGTTATCGATCAATTGTACTTGGATTACTTTTTAGTCACCTTGATGGGACTGAAGTGTTTGTTTTTTATCTTGATGATGTCATGTTGTGACATGTTTGACTTGACCATTTTGGAGCCTTCAATTAGTATTATTTTGAGATATGTTTTGGTTCCTCATGGAGAACCGATGAATATTATGGATTATCATTTAATGCCTTTTAGTTGCTTGTAAAGAACTATTGTGAGTATTATGATTTTCTTTTGTTGCATTTTAGTTACTCATGGAGAGCTGATGTGAATATTGTGGATTATCTTTTGATGTTTTCCAGTCATTTAGAACTGAGATCATTTTATATGGCTCTTTGATTTGTGATTTTCATGAAACTTGGCCAAACTAGGGTATACACCTAAGGTTTTGTGAGATATCTTTTATACTATTTATGTGGCTAGATGTCATGATATGTCCTATGATTCAAATTGGAAAATATATTTATGAGGTTTACTTTGTGGAGCATTTATGTGTACTTGGGTGGAAGTACCAGCTTATTTTCAAGTTGCTTGTTAAATAACTGAGTTTGATTATTGTGAATGTTGTGGTATGGGACACAATTTTGTTTTATGTTCTTAAAAGAGGTTGTCTAGGTACATGTCTTTGGGAGTGGCTTACAATAGGGGTTTGGGACCCAAAGTGGTCAATACCAGGGTAACCTATTGCAAGTTATGTAATGAGTGATAATCTAGTAATTAATAATTTTGGGGAAACACACTAAAAAGATAAGTTAGAGATATTTGACCCACCCATGCCTTAAGTGCTTGTATAGACTAAGGATGGGAATGGGATGATTGCCTCATCTTCATGAGTGGGATTTCTAGTTCCACATGTGCCACGTTGAGGGTCC